>JAEAOA010001099.1:0-482500 GCA_016746295.1 Potamilus streckersoni
CCTTCATATTGCACCCCCACGTGACTGATGCACGTGAATAAAGAACTACTTTCTTTAGTAAACAAACAATGGACGCATACGCCAGTACTTTAGATTTATTGTTTGTCGGTGGATGAAGTAAACCAACTGTTTGAACCATTTGAAAGTAGAGATGCCAAAATTGAGAATGTGGATGAATTCATAGAATCACAGAAGAAATTTTCAACGAAGCTGGCGACTGAACGTGATATCAGAAATGTTCAGCGACTGCTGTATGAAATATAAACAAAGAAAAAAGGGGTAACAATTTTTTTAGACAATGCAAAGAATGAATGAAAATAAAATTACATAACATAAAACAAAAATATGGGGAAAATCTGTAATGAATTGTATAATCTGCACATACCAAACCTTTTTTTTTTTACAATGAAATGCATTAATCAACATTGCCAAATATAAGAAAACTTTTTTTATGGCAGGTGCATTGGATTATTGAATTAAATATAACATATTCGCGATGCAAATATTAAAAATTGCAGGTATTATCCGAGTTCAATTGGGGTTAATCAGCTTGGAACTCTGATGAAACGAGCAGCAGAAAGTGCACAAATCCAGGGGAGAATTACCAATCATTTTGTAAGGAAGACTACTGTGACAAACCTGTCAAAAGCTGGGGTCCCTCCAACAAAGATAATGCAAGTGACTGGGCATAAAATATGTCATCTATAACTGGTAATAGTAATGAGAATAAATCTACTTGCCTTTTTGCCTCTTTAATCTCCTCAAAATGTACTTTGTACTTTGTGGACTCTTTCTGCTAATAAGAATTGCGTATTTCCAAATACTGTTACACATCTGTGCACTATAATATATAGGCCTATAGAATCCAGACTACATTGTTGAAATCGAAATCACATTCCATAGTAGACTGTACGGAACTCCGCAACAAATGAATCTGTTGTTCACAAAAAAATAAACAATATTGAAACAAGCATCTTATTAAGAATTTGTTTAAAAACTTTCATATTTTTCCAGTTTACGATTCCAAACTATCCATGGCAGAACAGAAACAGTTATGCAGATTGTTGTCATCGCCAGTCCCTAAAGTCACACGTACATCGTGCGGAAAACACACAGACGGAGATAATCAGAATTTGGCTGTATTGACAGAGAAACAAAATCTCTCAATTCCTGACCAGCTGGAAACTTTGTTCAATGGCGCAGTCATTCATAATATGACTTTAAATTTCAATTTCAGATAGACCAAAATGGGATTTCTTTTTTAAATGAGCGAGCGCGCGGTACGCTATGAAGTCAAAAGGTCGATGGGCGGAGCTATATGCGCATAAATACTATTATTGTGTATTGAAAGAGAATTTACGATTGTCAACTTATTTATTTTCATAATAAAATATTAAATTTTATTATTAAGTATATTTTGTTGTGAATTTTATTATTAAGTCTTTGGTAATGAAACAAAAATGAGCATATAATAAAAAGGTTACTACATTTGAATGGGAAAATATGAACTCGTTTTTTCGGATGGCTATACTGCACTCCCAAGGACGTGCAGTATAGCTATCCGAAAAACTCGTTCATATTTTTCCATACAAATGCAGTAACCTATAAATACTATTAAATATGAATACTCAAATGCTATTGAATTTGGATACTCAAATGCTATTGAGTATGGATACTCAAATACTTTTGACAATGTATATTCAAATGCTATTGAATATGGATACTCAAATACTTTTGACAATGGATATTCAAATGCTATTGAAAAGGTACATTTGAGATTTTGCAAACGCTTCCTGAATGTATATGATTATGATAGTGGCTTTGTAGTATTGGTTAAATGCGGAAGATTAAATTCATTCTCTTTACGATGTACTTGTGTAAGGATTTACATACGGAGCTGGATTCTGTAGCATATTAAAGGACGTAGATGCATGTGACAAAGAATAGCATGGCTTGGTATAGTCAAAACGATTTTGTTGAGTATGGTTTGGGTATGTGTGGATATGAGAGAACGTTGGTGATATGAAACATTTCTTATTGAACAGTTTTATCAAAGATTTAAGGACTGTATATTGCAATCATGTTATAGAAACTTATCAAATCTATAACATGTGACAAATACTGTCAATATAATTCAATATTGCATATTGAAAAATATATCCTAATAAATCCATCTCATTAAGTACGTACAGCTTTAGCTGGATTTCGGTCTTCTCGTTATGGATTGAAGACTGAGACTGGACATGTAGATAAACTACTAAATATACATTATTCGGAACATTGTTGTTGAGAACCGAGTTTTGTTGCTTCAAGGTAAATTTACACTCTGATGATTAATTGTTCAAAATAATGAAACATGAGACAGAAATATTTACAATATATTTCTCATATCATGATAGAGGTAGAGTAAGATTCTATAGAACTATGTTAAGCAAGAGTTCAATTTCATCAACACATCTTTTAAAAATTCATTCGCTTTAGAGTAATACTGTAACACAGCTAAGTTAACGCCTATTAGACAATGCCAAATAGTCAAAAAGTTCTATTATGAGTCCAAAAGTATAGGATTTTCATTGGTATTCTAAATGAATTCCAATCTTGAAAATGATGTACCAATAGCATCGAATAGTACTGATGTAATAACAGTCTTGATGTATCACATTGGTATAATCCGAAACGCCTTGAAATGAATTAACAATAATTCCCAAATTGTTATTTAGTCCGAAAGCATTATTCAACACTTTGTAATTCCAGTTAATAATTAGAATCAATTAATCCTATGCTATTAAAACTGAACAAAACCGATTCATCTAAAGGCTGATATTATGATAGGTAACGTTTGATTTAGATCTCCCTTAATTTAAAACTTGTCACAGCATGAAGGCCAGAATGATGGAAACAAGAATTTCTTTTTAGATCTCCCTTAATTTAAAACTTGTCACAGCATGAGGGCCAGAATGATAGAAACAAGAATTTCTGTTTAGTTCTCCCTTAATTTAAAACTTGTCACAGCATGAGGGCCAGAATGATGGAAACAAGAATTTCTGTTTAGTTCTCCCTTAATTTAAAATTTGTCACAGCATGAGGACCAGAATGATGGAAACAAGTTCTTTTCCAGAACATTCTTAATTGTGAATAATATCAGGTCTATTATTAAGACTTTCGTAAAGAACAGGGCAAACAGCAAGTACACCAGGAATTCCCGATGGGAAAAGATGTCTTGAACACGAATCTATGTAAACATGATTATCTCAAAATTGTAATAATCTTGATACATACAATCATAAATAAAAATATATATTGTTTATAAAAAGATATTAGTCTTTTAGTAATTAATTCCTACTCTCAGTTATGGATATAGGTCAATCACAAATTGCAAATTAAATATACATAACACAAAAATTTACTTAAAATATCTGGACCAGGAAATCAAAACGTAAGTGAATGAACCGTTGTCGGTCCAAGATCTTCGTACTTTAAGTAGATATACTTTGATCAGAATGGGTGCATGTTATGCTTGGTATATTATGAGTAAATAATTTATACTGGTTGCATTTTTTACATGGAGTGTAGGAGTAAATGCTTGAAGGTTGATAAGGCTTTTCACAATAAATACTATGGCATTTGCTGTTAAAATATGATGAGGGACACAATACATACACATCTAGCACTGTTGATATTTGTTCATTTCTTTTTTTTTTTTTACCTCAGACCAAGATACAAATATAGTTTTGTCGCTATTACATATGCCGTTAAAGAACGGGTATTATCGTTTTAAATAAGTAGCAATAATATACGGACACCGTAGAGTTCGAATTTCGAAAGTTTTCATATGTTCTATACAGTACTAAAGCAGCTGTAGGGAAGAACTTTTTACACGTGCCTATCGATCGTTGTATCAGAGGTTACACCGGTAGTTGATAATATATTGAGATCATTTTGCAATGTACCGTATAAAACGGATATATTTGATGACCAATGTTCAATAATGAGACCATGCTTGAGATATAATGCGAATAAAACATGTCGAATCATATTTTATCCAATGTTAATTGTATTAAAATGGTAAATAATCGATCTATCAGATAAACCGGGCCTATTTTAATGAGTAATCGGACGCATGCCATTGGAGTGGTAGCACGTCCTTTCCTGTTGTACTTTAGAAACGTTATGAATTGGTATTTCTTCATTGTCAATTCTGGTCAGATTAAACATCAAGCCAAAATAGATAATGTTGGGCAAACATACAATGTCCATCAACTTCGACTGCTAAACAATTGAGGTTTTGACAAATTCAGTAAGTCTTGAATGCCGCACAATGCAATACTCCAAGCTACATATCTAAGAGATTTTTATTTGGCAAAATTTGTCTCGAAACTTATCACACGTTGTTGATAGCTACTGGCATTTTATAGGAGACAGTGGGGTAGAGGATTTCTGGGAATTAGACC
Organism: Potamilus streckersoni; assembly: GCA_016746295.1. Classification (NCBI taxonomy): domain Eukaryota; kingdom Metazoa; phylum Mollusca; class Bivalvia; order Unionida; family Unionidae; genus Potamilus; species Potamilus streckersoni. The sequence continues at coordinate 4,452 of JAEAOA010001099.1, forward strand.
TACCATATTGCAGTCAAGTGACACGCACAGTTGACATACGCCCACACTATTGAGAGTTAACTGTGGGTATCAGGTTTAGGTTTTGTGTTTTTAACAGAAGGAAATTACTTCTGCAACACATTTCAAGAATAAATATTAATTTTGAAAAACAACACAAAATGCAGTTTTTAATTTTGTAGAGAGGATTATACCAAAGGAACATGGAAATGGGTAAATGGCTAAAACCGACGCATTTAATTTATTATCATATTTTCAGACTACAAAATGTCGGGGTAATTAAAATTGCAATTGACAGGTTCGTATAGGTAACACTTTTTTGTTTCTCCTTTCTATTAAGGTTCAATTTTGAAAATTGGTAATTCATTTTGAAAATGAGTAATTTAGTTTTGAAAGTAGGTAAATCGTTTTCCTTACCTAATGCTCATCTTTCACATGATTGCGTTGAAGTTTAAATTGAAAAGACATCTTCACCTGACTCCAGAATCACTTTCTGGAGTTACCACTGGAGATGTGCATCTAAAGTGAAAACGCCTTTGAATCCCTACTCCGTTCTGAGTCTTCGTTAAGTACAATTTATTATCTTTAGCTTCTTAGTGCCCTCCATATCGATATTATTTACGCAGTAGATTGCTTGTTATGCGAAAAGTACGGGTCACATATGCATCATAATAGAGAGAATAAAGAATCTAATGTTTATTAATATATTGGGATTCGAAAATACGACGAGATTCTTTTTTCTATCTAAGCTAAAATGCACCACGTTAGGATCACAATATCGCTCAGAAAGATAATCGTGTTCATATTTTCTCCGTTCAAAAGTTCTTAGCTATTTCTCATACAGCCATTTTGTTCTTGTTAAATCTAGGACTTACCTTCTTATTTCCCTAAAAAGCACAGAGACAATAGATATTTACCTGTCAAAATTTGTACCTTCTGTTCGGAAAGTACACGTACGAAACTCTTTCAATGATGTTTCATTTCTACCTTATCATTCAGTCAGTATCTTTTGTTACGTATCGGCTCGTTCAAAGTACAAAGAAAGAGTGAAGAGAACAAGCTTTGTCAATTTTACAAAAAAATAATTTGTTTTCCTAAAAATATGAAATAATGTACATATGGAAAATAAGACTTATGATTTACGGAAATGATCTAAAGTGCTTGTTCTAAAGATAAACATAAGTCCTGTAAAAAGTTCTAAATACAGTCTGAAGTTCAGTTCCGGTCCAGAATGGCGGATGATGATGTCAGACGGAGGCTAACAGAAAAATCCAGAATTTGCACAGTAAAGCACAGTTTGTATTGTTCCGTTCCAATTTAGAATATTTTCGGAAAATGTCTTTGTCCAAACCAGTAATGTTGTTCTCCAGGAAAACAATTATTCAGAACAACGAAGTAAAATACATACTATACTACATAGACATACGAATAGACAACTTATTCTAGTACAAAACTACCTTTTTAAAGGTAATAGAAGTTGTGTAACTCTACGATATTACTGTAAACTCCGACTCTGACTGTAATTGACTCTGGACGTCTTACAAAATACCCCAGGATATAAACGAAGCTAATACGTCGTTTAAACTGCACGCGCATGGAGGACACGAGCGATTTCACAATACAACTAGACATTAGGAAAGCCTGACCAAGTATCAGCCAAGCGTTTTCATAGCTATTCCTGAATATTTACTTATAATGAATTTGCCATCATACACAACACGTGCTCACATTAGTCACATTTACGACGCAAGTAAACACGATGCTTTTAACAACATAGTGGACTGATGATAATATATTCTTAATCATTACATTTAATGAAATAAAAAGATTTATACGGAATTGATTTCTTAACACACATTTTTAAATTACAGGGTCGTAACACTTTAGTATTTATTGTAAACAAATTTTGCCAGACTAGAAAATGCTAACGTTTTAAAATGTAACAAAACATATTATAAAATATATTACATGTAACAAACGTTATCCGATCTGTTTTACAATTTACCTCTGAAGTTCAGGATGTGAAAATGGCAAAGTAGAGCTATTAGGTTTCTATTTTTACTGGTGCACTTCTTAAGTAAGGCTATTCTATAACCCAAATTACACACATAAACTATACATAAAAAAGAATGGGATAAGAGTTATTTTAACAATGCCTAACTTATATTAGATCTGTGTTAAATAACCAGTATAACCATTATAGCAAACCTAGGAAATATAGCCAGTATAACCAATGTGGTAATCCTAGGAAATTCTTTTTCTTTAAAAAGTGAACCGTATGCAAAATAAGACACTGTAGAATACCACCTCACATAAAGATTTGTGAGGCAAAACGTATTGCAGTTGCATTGGAAGTGTGAATCTGGTTAACAACAAAAGAAATATGGATCATTATGTATCTCCTATTTTTATCACGTCAGATCTCAGGCATGATTAACACAAAGACTTGAGGAGCACTGCATCTGAATGCTATTCTTTAATGTTGCCAGAAAAGAAAGACACGTCTCTATTCTAAATCGAAACAAGAAAGACACGTCTGTGCGTATAGAGATCTCTATTCTAAACCCTCAATATCTATAAAGCGGCCTTAATGTTTTGCAACGTCAGTGCAGTTTAGGGAATTTGTTATGTAGATCTCAAATTGGTAATGACTAAGTAGGGAATTTATGAACGAGCTGAATAATATACAGCATTTGCAAATCTGTCTCGATAGGCAAAAATTGATATTAAATCATCAGCTATTTAAGATCATGTTTATTGTGACATAGATTTAATTCATTTTCGGGAAATATTTTAGAAAGATTGAAGAAATAAGAACATACATTCCGGCTCAGGCATTCAACCTTTCAATTATTACGCCTAAAGTATCCGGAGACGACAGATGAATAAAATACGCAGTTCTATAACTAGCAACATTTAAAATTAGATTTAAAAACTAAATATAATTCAAAGAGCAACTGTCTTTAAAAATCAATGGAATATTAGATAGAGACAGCAGTAGTAGCACTATTTAACAATTGATTGAAATTGCTTTGCGAGGTCACGTAGTTGTCTCGTGTTAAGTTAGGATATATATATATATATATATATATATATATATATATATATATATATATATATATATATATATATATATATATATATATATATATATATATATATATATATATATAATTTGGCACCGGACGAGTCCGAGCAACTAGCTTCCTCCATTCCTTTCGATTTTCAGTCTTTCTCAGGGAGTCGCTCAGTTTGAAGTCTATCCACTCCCGAATGTTGTCTTCCCACCTCTTTCTCTGCCTGCCTCTTTTTCTTCTTCCTTGTACTGTGCCTTGCAGGATTCTCTTGGCAAATCCTGATGATCGTGATGCATGCACATAGCACTGCAGTTTACGTTTTTGTTCAGGAGAGGTCTTCGTGAGGCCTAATGGCTTATCTTATCCTTTGCAGTATTTCTTCATTGGTGACACGGTCTTTGTATGAGACGCCGAGGATCTTTTGGAAGCATCTCACCTCTGTGTTCTGTATCCTTTTCTCTAAGTCAGTTGAGGTCCATGATTTACAAGCGTAGAAAAATATGGAGATCACCAGTAAGTGCATCAGTCTGTCCTTTGACATGAGTGAGGTGGACTTCAGTTTTGTCAACGCTGCTGTTGTCTACGTAATCCTGGAGAGTACTTAAGGTTTCGATCCTTCATCTGTAACAATTGCCCCACAAATACTTTAATCTGTGGACGGTTTCTAGTTTCGTACCTTGGACCCTGATGTCAGTGATGATGCAATTGGTGTTGGGTCTTCTCTGCACTCATTTCCATGCCATATGTTACCGTAGTTTTGTCGAAGACCACCACTACTACTACTACTACTACTACTACTACTACGCCAGTTCTTGCTCATTTCCTGTAGTCCTTCAATGCCGACGGCAAAACGTAAGATGGTGACTGTCCTGCCTCCAATGCTGGCTGTTTCTTCATGCTTTTCAAGCGCGTCAGCCATGAATCTCTCCAGAAAGATCTTGAATAATGCGGAGGATAGCAGACAGCCTTATCTGACTCCGACTGTTGTTCTGAATCCGTCCCCTATACAAAGTATATTGCACTAGTTGCCTTGAAATGAGGTTGATATTGATATTGTACAGTCTCACAGTCGTCCACAAGGCTGCATGCCATGCCATGTGAAATGCCTTCTTCAAATCCATGAAGACGTGGTACAAATCTTTTTGATGCTGTAGCACTTCTCACACAATATCCTGAGGTTGAATATCTGCTCTGTTGTGCTGCGTCCTGCTCTTAAACCTGCCTGTTTCTCCACAATAATCGTTAAGCCTGTGTATTTAGTCTGTTCAGAAGTATTCTCAACATTATTTTGCTTAGATGGCTTTTAAGATTAATTGTGCAGTTGTTTTCACACTTTTGCAAGCTGGCTTTCTTGTGGAGGGTGACTATCAATAATTGGGTCCACGACAATGGCCATACTTCTGATTGCCAGATGTTTTTGCAGATGTTTTTCAGGTCACTAATCATTGTTTCTCCCCCTGCTTGGACCAGTTCTGCTGGGATGTTGTCCACACCTGCTAACTTCCTCGTTTTCAGCCATCTCACTGCTGATTCTACTTCTTCACGTAGAATTGGATGGTTGTCGTTGTTAGTTGCTTGAGGAACGTTCAGTACCTCTGGATATATTGTGGTGGTTGTAAAGTTCTGCGCAGTAATCTGTCCATCTATTCAGAATGTCTTTTTCTTCTGTAAGACAGTTCTCGACTTTGTCCTGTAATGAGGTAACTCGCGTTTGTTTTGTGCTTAACAGATTTTGGACCATATCGTACGCTTTCTTACTTTTGTTCCTTATAAAGTTTTCTTCAGTGTTTTTGGACTGGTCTTCTATCCAGTTCTCTTTTGCCTTTTTCCATGCTTTTCTTGACTTCCTTGTACTGTTCTGCCACGTTTGTATCTTTCCTTTTCCTCTTCAGATCCCTCCTCTATCACAAAAGTTCAGGACCTCACCTGTGACCCGGGGTTTCTTGACTGGGCGATGTTTACCAAGGATATCGCTGGCTGATTCGGTCGTTCCTGTATTAAAGGTGTTGATCAACGTGTCCATATCTGTATTGGCAGCGGAGAGTATGGTGAGCAGTGCAAACGTCCCACCAATCATTCATCGGAAGGCTTCTGCTATTTAGGGATCCTTTAGTTTCTTAAGATCAAACTTTATTCTTGTATAACTCTCTTTCTTGATCTTCTTTAGATGTAGCCTGAAGGCCATCATCACCAAATCATGCTCACTTTCAATCTCCGTTCTAGGAAAGCTTCGAGTCTTAGCGATATTTAGACTTGACTGTACGCACCTCTTCACAATGATGTAGTCGATCTGACTGTGATAGTCTCCGATTGGACTGAGCATATCCATCTTCTGGATACTTTGTGTTGACCGAAGGTGTTTGTCAGGAAAAGGTCTTTGTAACTAGTGAACTTTTGGATCCGCAGGCCTCTCCTTGGTCTGTGCATTGCAGCAGGGCCCACGTGTTTCTTTCTAGTTCATGCAAGCGTCCTAACCTATCTTAGCATTCCAATCACATTGCACAACCAGAAGTCTTTTTTAGTGTTTTATTTTATTTTACAACTTCTTGTAGCTGGTCATCTTGATGTGAAATACGAGTTAGGAAATAGAGGTTATTATCTAAGAATGACCCTGTGATGGTCTGTAAGCAGTGCCTTTAATAGGAATACATCTCTTTTCCAGAGGATGAGCATTGTTTGTGTTTTATATCTACATAGACGAAGTCGCATTTTAGGTCAAGCCGTTTTCTGTGAACTGCTGACGTTTGGTCTATAACTCCCGTATAGGCTTTCAAAGAAATGATCACTGTTTCCAACACCAGTATTTGTACGAGAGAATGGAATATCCAGGGACATTCAAGTTGGTCGTCTATTAAGTCCGTACTAGCGTGGTAGTTTGTACCATGATGAAATTCTTTGGTTGTAGCATTGTGAAGTGTGTATACTGGGGAAAGAGTTATCATACCCATTCCCGGAAACTGAATGTGTAAGCTGAGGCTGTGCAGGAACTGACGAACATAGCCCTGAATTAGAGTTCGTGTGGAACGTTAGGCGGGTATTTACTTTCCAGGGTACTTTCACATTATCCAGAAGAGTAGCTCTCTCCTGAATAGCAAAAACCTTAGCCGGCTTTTTGGCATTTTACCAATAGGCTGTGAAGTGACAATATATTCTGGTCGAGGCAACGAGGGCAACAGCATATATACGGTTACGTAAAAACTCGCGATAAAATTTTCATCTGAACAATCGATGATTCTGCCTGAAGAGATTTAGACATCATAAAATGAGCCACCGATGTGGCGTAAGTGGCAATCCGTTTCATGTTTCTCTCATTCTGCCCTGTCGAATGCTTGATTGTGACGTTCGCACATGGCTTTGTTTTTCAAACCAGTCCAAATAGGATGGATTTGCATTACCAGCCCTGTATTCACATAGTTCATCAACATTACAGTTTTTCTACTTGATTTCGGGATATTCGTGGAACGGTTATCCGTAAAACACATAGACACAAACACAGACATAGACATGTACACTTTGAGCCACTCTTCAAGACATTATGGCTAAACTTGTACGACTCAAAGGCAACTATAAACTCATGGCTAATATTCTTAGACGAAAAAAGTCAAGTGACATAAAGATTCAAACATTTTATTGCTTGGAATGGTGGAAGGACGAATACTTCTAAAGTTAAATATTCTCAATTATATTTATTACGTATTCCTTGAATGGCGGAGAACCTGCTTTATCGAACACAATGTTGGCGAATTTTATGAAAGTTGTTTGGCTTATTTTCACTAAGCTGTCTTTACCAAGACGTATCCCAAATACAGTAATGTAGTTAATCGGTTTAGACTGGTAATTTTTAGGGTTTTTCTTTCATTTCGAAATTGACTTTAATTAATGTTTTATGTGCAATGGTTGATTTGTCAGTTGGGTGGGCGGTAGTATAAGCGGATTCCTGTTGAATTTTGATATTTCCTACCATCAATATGGTTTTTATGTCTATATCAAAGTCTATAAAAAAAAACTGCTTGAAAATTTGATAGGCTAAAATGAATAGTGGAATAGTCCAATGGAAAAGCAATTGCTTGGTGTGGTCATAAGACAGAACAATTAGTGCTGAGGCTGGAATTATATGCATGCCACTCACTCGGTACCCGCATGTCTAGTTGTTTGTCTTTGGCAATGCAAAATAACAGTAACAGCTACACTGACTATTTGACTAATATCGGTTACCGTACCGCGTTTCTCCAATACCTCTCAGTACTGGAACAATGTCTCACTAAACGGTTCATAAGACGATGTGCTGGTAAATCTACAGAGACGCGAGTGACACTAATTGTGAATCTTTCCAACTATTAAGTACATTCCAGAAGCAGTGACACTTCATACGAGAGTCTTCTGACGATTAGTGTTAAAATGAATGTGATTTAATTTTTTATGGGACGTAATGATAATAAATAGACATTTTGGACCTTTTCTGCTAGCTAAATTATTATCGACAGTGAGTAAACGTATCCAAATTATTTCAAACGTGAAGAAAAGCAATTTCAGTATCCACTACGTCAGCCTTAACTGCATTCATTATTGAAAGAGAATAAAATAAATGAATGTGCCTAGGGAAACGAAAACCAAACTGACAAAGAGCTTAAGAAATTTCGTCATTAGAGTGCAGCGAACATAAACCTCAACGGACACGGAAGTCATCGTTACGTCTATATATAAAATGAATGTGATTTAATTTTTTTTATGGGACGTAATGATAATAAATAGACATTTTGGACCTTTTCTGCTAGCTAAATTATTATCGACAGTGAGTAAACGTATCCAAAATATTTCAAACGTGAAGAAAAGCAATTTCAGTATCCAATTTTCTAAACATAACTGGATTAATTTGTTTAGAAGAATAAATAAAATATTTTATCGAGCAATTAGAATAATCTGAGGTTGATGTGATGTACCAACGTTTATATATATATATATATATATATATATATATATATATATATATATATATATATATATATATATATATAAACGTTCCCATAGGATAAACAAAATGACATCATAAATTAAAACGCAAAAAATACAGATGAATATATCATGCTTGGAACGATTAACAAAAGTTGTGAATTAGAATTGTGACTTTCTCATTCTATATTGAAGTGATTATATACACAAAAATATCAGCATAAATAGACAAGTAAATATTCGCAGAGAGATCATTGATTTTTGAGCTATGAGCTGTGCAACACAAAACTACAAAAGGGGATATTTAGCACATATCAAATTATGATCCTACATATCAATTCAAAAATGGTACATTGATTAAATTTAGCAATAAACCGACCAGTCAACTATGGCGATAAAATCTATTACTAGTCATCTTCTGCACTGAAGCAATAAGATAGAGTTTAATGATACAAAAAGGATTTTGAGGCAAAGAAAATATATTAAAGCACTACAAATGTATTAAGCAAAGAAAAGTATTAAAGAAAAAAAAAAAGATATCACATCAGTAAACAATATATCATTGAGACAAAATGGCTCATCGCTGTATTTTCTAAACATAACTGGATTAATTTGTTTAGAAGAATAAATAAAATATTTTATAAAGCAATTAGAATAACCTGAGGTTGATGTGATGTACCTACGTTTATTTGTAAGATACATAACAATTACTTGGAAGTACCTTCTAATCATCATTATTATTAAAACTTATCCTACACACACCTGGCAGCATGTTTATAGAAAAAAATACTACTGCTGTTATGTTTGTTAAACTTGGGACTTGTGCTAAAATAGTATATATAGTCAATAATTCTTTCCTATTACGTGGCTAAATTGATTGTCGTAGAAATATTTACCTGTGTGGATAAGTATAATATGTATAGGAATAATAACGTTTCCTATATCTAAAAACTTTGCGTGAACAAACACGCATGCACACACGCACGTACGCACGTACGCACACACACAGTGTCGATGTTATATGTTACACGTTCAGTAAAGTTGTCATATACATTTTCCGGAGAGTTGCATAAAATAGATACGTTATGCTAGAATCATTATCAAATCTGAATGACCTGTATGAAATTTTGGTAAGACTGGATCTAGTTATGGCCCTTGCTTAATATACATTTATCACATTGAAAACTGTTAATGCTTCCAATTAGCTTTAAAATTTACCAAAATAATACAATACTGAATTTGGACCAAACACATGTTGCATATTACTCTATGAAAAAAAATAATTAAAGTTAATTGCACTTTTAGAGCACGATGAAATTTCCTGTTTCTGTCACAATAGGCTAATTGACACAAGCGGAAAACAAATACATATGCATTAAGCAACCTTTTGTTTCCGATAGGTCAGACGAAAACGCAGATTTACTTTTGTCGCTATTACTTATGTTTTTAACGAACTGGCACTCTGATATAACAGAAGTAACAGGCAGAAGTCTCTATACGGACACGCTTGATATGAATTTCTGAAGTACGTTTCAGTGCTGCTCAGATGTTCTGTACGGTATTAAGTGTGTTATGGGGAAGACTATTAAACGTGGCTATCGATTTCTGTATCAAAGGAGGCAGATAACATGGATCTTGAATAAAATGTACTATTTTGCAATGTACTGTAAAGCACGTAGATTACACGATGATCAGCCTTCGTTTCCAATTTATATTATTGTCCATCCTTGACAGCCGGGTTTTATTATTGTGATCATGTGTGGGAAAAAATGCTTATGTTTCATGTCGATTCATATTTTATCCAATCTTGAATTGCTCTGAAATTGCATAGAATCGATCTCTCAAATCAATAGAGATTATTTCAGTGACGCATTGGCCACAAGCCAGCTGTGCGTTCGGAAATCTTTACCGATTACATTATTTTAATTCTCTTAACGCTTTGTCAGTTGATGCCAGATTTAGCTGTGTGACGTAACTGATACAATATCCATCAACTACAATAGTGTTATTGTAAGTTTTCAGACTTCTTTAATGAATAAAATGAATGATGCAGGTTTCAGCTACATTTAAAAAAGTAAACTCTGTATTGACGCTGTGTGACGTGCACAACAAATAATGCTATTCAAAGAGACTTTTGATTGGCTGAATTTGTTATTGAATAATATTCCTTCTTACAGTTGGCTGAATTTGTTATTGAACAATGTTCGTTATTGCAGACAGCCGTACGCATTTCTAGGAGACAGTTTCAGTCACCTCTGGTACCGGAAGACTGGTCAGAAGACCATGGAATTGAACTCAAATAATTCGTACAGTCAACTCTAGTACCAGAAGACTGGCAGAGTTGACAAATTTTATGCGCAGTTAACATTCACTTATGACATGGACTCATTACTTGAATGAATAATTTCTGTCTTATCAATTTAATGGAACATAACTTCTTAGACACACCTGGAGAAAAATGTTAATTTACTAAGCTAATACTTTCAAAAATGTTTGGTATCTCATTTGATTATGAATACAGACTTCATGCATTCTTTATCTAAATGAAAAAGTAAATAGTTACAATCACACACGTCATTTATTAGCATATCTTCTGTTTACAAAATGTTGGGATAAAAATAAAACTGCAATCGACAACAAAAGTACCGATAGCGGCGTAGACTTATATCAACATAGCTGATATTTTTTTGCTAGAGTTTTATTTTGAGAAGGGGTTTCCCGTTTTGCTTAACATAGCCAAATTTCGCATTTTTACACTGCACAGTAAAATTTTTCCACTGCACAGTAAAATTTTTAAACTGCACAGTAAAATTTCTACACTGTACAGTAAAATTTTTACACTGCACAGTAAAATTTTTACACTGCACAGTAAAATTTTTCCACTGCACAGTTTGGAAAGGAATTGATAGATCATCAGATGCAAAAACAAATTTAGGATTTAGGATTGGTTCTTATAATGACACCGTGCTTGGCATAAAGAAAGAATTTGCAGTTTAGGATTGGTTCTTATAATCACACCGTGCTTGGCATAAAGAAAGAATTTGCAGTTTAGGATTGGTTCTTGTAATCACACCGTGCTTGGCATAAAGAAAGAATTTGCAGTTTAGGATTGGTTCTTATAATCACACCGTGCTTGGCATAAAGAAAGAATTTGCAGTTTAGGATTGGTTCTTATAATCACACCGTGCTTGGCATAAAGAAATAATTTGCAGTTTAGGATTGCATCTTATAATCACACCGTGCTTGGCATAAAGAAAGAATTTGCAGTTTAAGATTGGTTCTTGTAATCACACCGTGCTTGGCATAAAGAAAGAATTTGCAGTTTAGGATTTGTTCTTGTAATCACACCGTGCTTGGCATAAAGAAAGAATTTGCAGTTTAGGATTGGTTCTTGTAATCACACCGTGCTTGGCAAAAAGAAAGAATTTGCAGTTTAGGATTGGTTCTTGTAATCACACCGTGCTTGGCATAAAGAAAGAATTTGCAGTTTAGAATTGGTTCTTGTAATCAGACCGTGCTTGGCATAAAGAAGGAATTTGCAGTTTAGAATTGGTTCTTGTAATCACACCGTGCTTGGCATAAAGAAAGAATTTGCAGTTTAGAATTGGTTCTTGTAATCAGACCGTGCTTGGCATAAAGAAAGAATTTGCAGTTTAGAATTGGTTCTTATAATCACACCGTGCTTGGCATAAAGAAAGAATTTGTAGTTTAGGATTGGTTCTTATAATCATATCGTGATTGGCATAAAGAAAGAATTTGCAGTTTAGAATTGGTTCTTATAATCACACCGTGCTTGGAATAAAGAAGGAATTTGCAGTTTAGGATTGGTTCTTATAATCACACCATGCTTGGCATAAAGAAAGAATTTGCAGTTTAGGATTGGTTCTTGTAATCACACCGTGCTTGGCATAAAGAAAGAATTTGCAGTTTAGGATTGGTTCTTGTAATCACACCGTGCTTGGCATAAAGAAAGAATTTGCAGTTTAGGATTGGTTCTTTAAATCACACCGTGCTTGGCATAAAGAAAGAATTTGCAGTTTAGGATTTGTTCTTGTAATCACATCGTGCTTGGCATAAAGAAAGAATTTGCAGTTTAGGATTGGTTCATGTAATCACACCGTGCTTGGCATAAAGAAAGAATTTGCAGTTTAGGATTGGTTCTTGTAATCACACCGTGCATGGCATAAAGAAAGAATTTGCAGTTTAGGATTGGTTCTTGTAATCACACCATGCTTGGCATAAAGAAAGAATTTGCAGTTTAGGATTGGTTCTTGTAATCACACCGTGCTTGGCATAAGGAAAATTTGCAGTTTAGGATTGGTTCTTATAATCACACCATGCTTGGCATAAAGAAAGAATTTGCAGTTTAGGATTGGTTTTTGTAATCACACCATGCTTGGCATAAAGAAAGAATTTGCAGTTTAGGATTGGTTCTTATAATCACACCATGCTTGGCATAAAGAAAGAATTTGCAGTTTAGGATTGGTTCTTATAATCATATCGTGCATGGCATAAAGAAAGAATTTGCAGTTTAGGATTGGTTCTTATAATCACACCATGCTTGGCATAAAGAAAGAATTTGCAGTTTAGGATTTGTTCTTGTAATCACACCGTGCTTGACATAAAGAAAGAATTTGCAGTTTAGGATTGGTTCTTGTAATCACACCGTGCTTGGCATAAAGAAAGAATTTGTAGTTTAGGATTGGTTCTTATAATCATATCGTGCTTGGCATAAAGAAAGAATTTGCAGTTTAGAATTGGTTCTTATAATCACACCGTGCTTGGAATAAAGAAGGAATTTGCAGTTTAGGATTGGTTCTTATAATCACACCGTGCTTGGCATAAAGAAAGAATTTGCAGTTTAGGATTGGTTCTTGTAATCACACCGTGCTTGGCATAAAGAAAGAATTTGCAGTTTAGGATTGGTTCTTGTAATCACACCGTGCTTGGCATAAAGAAAGAATTTGCAGTTTAGGATTGGTTCTTTTAATCACACCGTGCTTGGCATAAAGAAAGAATTTGCAGTTTAGGATTTGTTCTTGTAATCACATCGTGCTTGGCATAAAGAAAGAATTTGCAGTTTAGGATTGGTTCATGTAATCACACCGTGCTTGGCATAAAGAAAGAATTTGCAGTTTAGGATTGGTTCTTTTAATCACACCGTGCTTGGCATAAAGAAAGAATTTGCAGTTTAGGATTTGTTCTTGTAATCACATCGTGCTTGGCATAAAGAAAGAATTTGCAGTTTAGGATTGGTTCATGTAATCACACCGTGCTTGGCATAAAGAAAGAATTTGCAGTTTAGGATTGGTTCTTGTAATCACACCGTGCTTGGCATAAAGAAAGAATTTGCAGTTTAGGATTGGTTCTTATAATCACACCGTGCTTGGCATAAAGAAAGAATTTGCAGTTTAGGACTGGTTCTTGTGATCACACCGTGCTTGGCATAAAGAAAGAATTTGCAGTTTAGGATTGGTTCTTGTAATCACACCGTGCATGGCATAAAGAAAGAATTTGCAGTTTAGGATTGGTACTTGTAATCACACCATGCTTGGCATAAAGAAAGAATTTGCAGTTTAGGATTGGTTCTTGTAATCACACCGTGCTTGGCATAAGGAAAATTTGCAGTTTAGGATTGGTTCTTATAATCACACCATGCTTGGCATAAAGAAAGAATTTGCAGTTTAGGATTGGTTTTTGTAATCACACCATGCTTGGCATAAAGAAAGAATTTGCAGTTTAGGATTGGTTCTTATAATCATATCGTGCATGGCATAAAGAAAGAATTTGCAGTTTAGGATTGGTTCTTATAATCACACCATGCTTGGCATAAAGAAAGAATTTGCAGTTTAGGATTTGTTCTTGTAATCACACCGTGCTTGGCATAAAGAAAGAATTTGCAGTTTAGGATTGGTTCTTGTAATCACACCGTGCTTGGCATAAAGAAAGAATTTGCAGTTTAGGATTGGTTCTTGTAATCACACCGTGCTTGGCATAAAGAAAGAATTTGCAGTTTAGGATTGGTTCTTGTAATCACACCATGCTTGGCATAAAGAAAGAATTTGCAGTTTAGGATTGGTTCTTGTAATCACACCGTGCTTGGCATAAAGAAAGAATTTGCAGTTTAAGATTGGTTCTTATAATCACACCGTGCTTGGCATAAAGAAAGAATTTGCAGTTTAGGATTGGTTCTGATAATCAGATCATGCTTGGCATAAAGAAAGAATTTGCAGTTTAGGATTGGTTCTTAAAATCACACCATGCTTGGCATAAAGAAAGAATTTGCAGCCTAGGATTGGTTCTTGTAATCACACCGTGCTTGGCATAAAGAAAGAATTTGCAGTTTAGGATTGGTTCTTGTAATCACACCGTGCTTGGCATAAAGAAAGAATTTGCAGTTTAGGATTGGTTCTTATAATCATATCGTGCATGGCATAAAGAAAGAATTTGCAGTTTCGGATTGGTTCTTATAATCACACCATGCTTGGCATAAAGAAAGAATTTACAGTCTAGGATTGGTTCTTATAATCACACCATGCTTGGCATAAAGAAAGAATTTGCAGTTTAGGATTGGTTGTTATAATCACATCATGCTTGGCATAAAGAAAGACTTTACAGTCTAGGATTGGTTCTTATAATCACACCATGCTTGGAATAAAGAAATAATATGCAATTAAGTGATTATTAGTTCTTTTATTACAACGTAATGAGCTTATTGGTGGCGGTATTTCAATCTCTTTTTATTTTTGAACAGAAAATACTTCCTTACTGAAATATCTTTCTTGACTCGTACAAGGATGGACGGTGTCTAGCATTCGCGATATCAGTTAAAGTGTACCTAATAATAATGAAATGTCGATGCTAGGTTCTTTAAAGATAAAGTTTGAGTAGAGTAGGAAAATTGTAAACCATGTACTTTAGATGTAAGAAGAAAACATCATACACAACACAAATCTTTTTGGTCCATGTTATTATGGTATTTCTGTTATCTTTGTATGCACAGATAGATAAGCGGAAACGATGAACCAAATAATACAGGTTTTCAAACAAATGGGACACAAAAAAGAAAATAAAATTGCTTCAAATAATTCATCACACCCGTTCTTTGGACCTCTTAATCAAGTCAGACATGACCTTTGTACTGATAAGCTGTTATATCTGACTTTTTGTCTTTTTGTATATTTTACTGGAAAATGTAGTTCAACTCAAAAGAAGCTCTAGTAATTTTTCTTAATATTAGAAGCTAACATGTTTGCGGTAATTTAGGAGTAAATAAGAGATTTCAAACATATAGAAAAATGTATCCAACGATGCTCAGATGTATTGGTTTGTTTTGAATCGCATCTGAAAAAACTCCGCTATCCTCAAAGTTATCTATCTTTGGAATATTCTACACAAATAGGTCGCAATGACCTCATTCATTTTTGTATACTGTCAAAATCTTTGAACGGTGTTTTCATATTTGAAATAGCCTTAGACAGAAAGTATAAAAAGTTATATGTAACATTCGAAAAGGTAGGTGTGACAAACAGGTAGATTTAACATTCGAAAAGGTAGATGTGACATTCAAAAGGTAGACGCAACATACAAAAGGTGGACGTGGCATGCAAAAAGGTGGACGCAACACACAAACCGTAGGTGTGATATACGAAAAGGTTGATGTGAGATGCAGGTATTTTTCATGCTCCATTTAATTTTTTATTTACAAGTGACAGTTTTCTACACACCGTTGTATGAATGATAATGCAGCATGCGTCTTTTTCAATTACGTTAGGAAATATAAAAACTAGAAGTGTTTGTAATGATTTACTTTTCACTGACGTCATCATACATAAAGGTCAGTTGTGTTCATAATTATCTACTTTTCACTTCCGTCGGCATACATAAAAATCCAGTAGTATTTGTAATGACCAACTTTCACTGACGTTAGCATTCATAAAAGCCAGTAGTACTTGTAATGACCAACTTTCACTGACGTTAGCATTCATAAAAGCCAGTAGTACTTGTAATGACCAACTTTCACTATCGTTAGCATTCATAAAAGCCAGTAGTACTTGTAATGACCAACTTTTCACTGACGTTAGCATTCATAAAAGCCAGTAGTACTTGTAATGACCAACTTTTCACTGACGTTAACATTCATAAAAGCCAGTAGTACTTGTAATGACCAACTTTCACTGACGTTAGCATTCATAAAAGCCAGTAGTACTTGTAATGACCAACTTTTCACTGACGTTAGCATTCATAAAAGCCAGTAGTACTTGTAATGACCAACTTTCACTATCGTTAGCATTCATAAAAGCCAGTAGTACTTGTAATGACCAACTTTCACTGACGTTAGCATTCATAAAAGCCAGTAGTACTTGTAATGACCAACTTTCACTATCGTTAGCATTCATAAAAGCCAGTAGTACTTGTAATGACCAACTTTTCACTGACGTTAACATTCATAAAAGCCAGTGTAGTACTTGAATGACCAACTCTCACTGACGTTAGCATTCATAAAAGCCAGTAGTACTTGTAATGACCAACTTTCACTGACGTTAGCATTCATAAAAGCCAGTAGTACTTGTAATGACCAACTTTTCACTGACGTTAGCATTCATAAAAGCCAGTAGTACTTGTAATGACCAACTTTTCAATGACGTTAGCATTCATAAAAGCCAGTAGTACTTGTAATGACCAACTTTTCAATGACGTTAGCATTCATAAAAGCCAGTAGTACTTGTAATGACCAACTTTTCACTGACGATAGCATTCATAAAAGCCAGTAGTACTTGTAATGACCAACTTTCACTGACGTTAGCATTCATAAAAGCCAGTAGTACTTGTAATGACCAACTTTTCACTGACGTTAGCATTCATAAAAGCCAGTAGTACTTGAAATGACCAACTTTCACTATCGTTAGCAATCATAAAAGCCAGTAGTACTTGTAATGACCAACTTTTCACTGATGTTAGCATTCATAAAAGCCAGTAGTACTTGTAATGACCAACTTTCACTATCGTTAGCATTCATAAAAGCCAGTAGTACTTGTAATGACCGACTTTTCACTGACGTTAGCATTCATAAAAGCCAGTGTAGTACTTGTAATGACGTACTTTTACTGACGTTAGCATTCATAAAAGCCAGTAGTACTTGTAATGACCAACTTTCACTATCGTTAGCATTCATAAAAGCCAGTAGTACTTGTAAGGACCAACTTTTCACTGACGTTAGCATTCATAAAAGCCAGTGTAGTACTTGTAATGACCAACTTTTCACTGATGTTAGCATTCATAAAAGCCAGTAGTACTTGTAATGACTAACTTTCACTATCGTTAGCATTCATAAAAGCCAGTAGTACTTGTAATGACCAACTTTTCACTGACGTTAGCATTCATAAGAGCCAGTAGTACTTGTAATGACCAACTTCTCACTGATGTTAGCATTCATAAAAGCCAGCAGTACTTGTAATGACCAACTTTCACTGACGTTAGCATTCATAAAAGCCAGTAGTACTTGTAATGACCAACTTTTCACTAACGTTAGCATTCATAAGAGCCAGTAGTACTTGTAATGACCAAATTTTCACTGACGTTAGCATTCATAAAAGCCAGCAGTACTTGTAATGACCAACTTTCACTGACGTTAGCAAACATAACAAGTCATTTGTGTTTGCCAAGCAAGATGATCTTCATGTGACCTTCAGAATTTTACAGCAAGCTATCTGCAAGACTAGTTATCTGCACAAAGTTATGTTATGCAATGCATCCTCCTGCAATTCAAAAAAGCTAATGAAAAATTTTTTTTTTGTTTTTTTTTTGTTAAAAGCATTGAAGAGAAAATGGAGATAAAATCGGCACCATTTTAATTTAGGCTCAGCCATACATCATACTTCAGTGAAAACCCAATGTCGCTATGATAGACCGTTCAGTAGGAGAAACTGTCGTAAAGTGGCACTGCATTCCTTCCAGCAGTCAGGAGTAATAAAACAATCTTTTCATTACTGACGGACAAAATGGACATCACGATGAATGGACGAAATGGACATCACCATTAATGGACGAAATGGGCATTTCGACCAATGGACAAAATTGGCTTTACGATCAATGGACGAAATGGGCATCGCGATGAATGGAGAAAAACGACGACAAATGGTCATTCAATAAGCTCTTCTGGTATTGGACCAGCAGTACTAAAGAAAATCATTATACATGCCAATGGCAGACTTTCAGATTTTCAAAAAGGGTTATTTAACGGGGAAAAAAACCAGAAACAAATAAGGCTACAGAAATAATGTATTTTTCTCGTGTCTTGCAAAATTGTTTATATTAAACATTTGATAGCAAACTAGAATCAGCAATAGAACGCGTTAATCTAAATACAGTCATAATATAAGTTTTGGATTATTACTAACAGCACAGATAATTTAATTTGTAATACAAGGTGTCTAGCAACTGAAGGTGGATTATTACTAAAAACACAGATAATTTAATTTGTAGTACAAGGTGTCTAGCATCTGAAGGTGGGTTATTACAAACAACACAGATAATTTAATTTGTAAAACAAGGTGTCTAGCAACAGAAGGTGGATTGTTACTAACAACACAGATAATTTAATTTGTAGTAAAATGTGTCTAGCATCTGAAGGTGGATTATTACTAACAACACAGATAATTTAATTTGTAGTACAAGGTGTCTAGCATCTGAAGGTGGATTATTGCTAACAACACAGATAATTTAATTTGTAGTACAAGGTGTCTAGCATCTGAAGGTGGATTATTACTAACAACACAGATAATTTAATTTGTAATACAAGGTGTCTAGGATCTGAAGGTGGATTATTACTAACAACACAGATAATTTAATTTGTAGTACAAGGTGTCTAGCATCTGAAGGTGGATTATTACTAACAACACAGATAATTTAATTTGTAGTACAAGGTGTCTAGCAACTGAAGGTGGATTATTGCTAACAACACAGATAATTTAATTTGTAAGACAAGGTGTCTAGCATCTGAAGGTTGTTGTTGTTGTTGTTGGGCTTAACGCCATTTTTCAGCACAAGATAGACTATTCATGGCGGCCAGTATTAATGGTGGAGGAAGAAACCGGGAAATCACCGGAAAGAACCACCGACCCACGAGAAGCTACTGGCAAGCTTTCTCACATATCTACATTAGCCGAATCCTAGACTCGAACACACGCAGAAATAGGTGAGATGGCAGTGATCCGATACGGACAGCGCTTTAGACCACTCGGCCTCTCGGAGCCCCTCGCATTTGAAGGTAGATTATTACTAACAACACAGATAATTTAATTTGTAGTACAAGGTATCTAGCATCTGAAAGTGGATTATTACTAATAACACAGATAATTTAATTTGTTAGTACAAGGTGTCTAGCATCTGAAAGTGGATTATTACTAATAAAAAGGATAATTTAATTTGTAGTACAATGTGTCTAGCAACTGAAGGTGGATTATTACTAACAACACTGATAATTTAATTTGTAGTACAAGGTGTCTAGCAACTGAAGGTGGATTATTACTAACAACACAGATTATTTAATTTGTAGTACAATGTGTCTAGCATCTGAAAGTGGATTATTACTAACAACACAGATAATTTAATTTGTAGTACAAGGTGTCTAGCATCAGAAGGTGGATTATTACTAAGAACACACATAATTAATTTGTAGGACAAGGTGTCTAGCATCTGAAAGTGGATTATTACTAACAACACAGATTATTTAATTTGTAGTACAAGGTGTCTAGCATCGGAAGGTGGATTGTTACTAACAACACATAATTTAATTTGTAGTACAAGGTGTCTAGCATCTGAAGGTGGATTATTACTAATAAAACGGATAATTCAATTTGTAGTACAAGGTTTCTAACAACTGAAGGTGGATTATTACTAACAACACATATAATTTTATTTGTAATACAAGGTGTCTAGCAACTGAAGGTGGATTATTACTAACAACACAGATAATTTAATTTGTAGTTCAAGGTGTCTAGCATCTGAAGGTGGATTATTACTAACAACACAGATAATTTAATTTGTAGTACAAGGTGTCTAGCATCTGAAGGTGGATTAATACTAACAACACAGATAATTTAATTTGTAGTACAAGGTGTCCAGCATCTGAAGGTGGATTATTACTAACAACACAGATAATTTAATTTGTAATACAAGGTGTCTAGCATCTGAAGGTGGATTATTACTAACAACACAGATAATTTAATTTGTAGAACAAGGTGTCTAGCATCTGAAGGTGGGTGAATTATTGCTAACAACACAGATAATTTAATTTGTAGTACAAGGTGTCTAGCAACTGAAGGTGGATTATTGCTAACAACACAGACAATTTAATTTGTAGGACAAGGTGTCTAGCATCTGAAGGTAGATTATTACTAACAACACAGATAATTTAACTTGTACTACAAGGTATCTAGCATCTGAAAGTGGATTATTACTAATAACACAGATAATTTAATTTGTAGTACAAGATGTCTAGCATCTGAAGGTGGATTGTTACTAACAACACAGATAATTTAATTTGTAGTACAATGTGTCTAGCAACTGAAGGTGGATTATTACTAACAACACTGGTAATTTAATTTGTAGTACAAGGTGTCTAGCAACTAAAGGTGGATTATTACTAACAACACAGATTATTTAATTTGTAGTACAATGTGTCTAGCATCTGAAAGTGGATTATTACTAACAACACAGATAATTTAATTTGTAGTACAAGGTGTCTAGCAACTGAAGGTGGATTATTGCTAACAACACAGATAATTTAATTTGTAAGACAAGGTGTCTAGCACCTGAAGGTTGTTATTGTTGTTGTTGTTGGGCTTAACGCCATTTTTCAGCACAAGATAGACTATTCATGGCGGCCAGTATGAATGGTGGAGGAAGAAACCGGGAAATCACCGGAAAGAACCACCGACCCACGAGAAGCTACTGGCAAGCTTTCTCACATATCTACATTAGCCGAATCCTAGACTCGAACACACGCAGAAATAGGTGAGATGGCAGTGATCCGATACGGACAGCGCTTTAGACCACTCGGCCACTCGGAGCCCCTCGCATCTGAAGGTAGATTATTACTAACAACACAGATAATTTAACTTGTAGTACAAGGTATCTAGCATCTGAAAGTGGATTATTACTAATAACACAGATAATTTAATTTGTAGTACAAGGTGTCTAGCATCTGAAGGTGGATTGTTACTAACAACACAGATAATTTAATTTGTTAGTACAAGGTGTCTAGCATCTGAAAGTGGATTATTACTAATAAAAAGGATAATTTAATTTGTAGTACAAGGTGTCTAACAACTGAAGGTGGATTATTACTAACAACACAGATAATTTAATTTGTAGTACAAGGTGTCTAGCATCTGAAGGTGGATTATTACTAACAACACAGATAATTTAATTTGTAGTACAAGGTGTCTAGCATCTGAAGGTGGATTATTACTAACAACACAGATAATTTAATTTGTAGTACAAGGTGTCTAGCATCTGAAGGTGGGTGAATTATTGCTAACAACACAGATAATTTAATTTGTAGTACAAGGTATCTAGCAACTGAAGGTGGATTATTGCTAACAACACAGACAATTTAATTTGTAGGACAAGGTGTCTAGCATCTGAAGGTAGATTATTACTAACAACACAGATAATTTAATTTGTAATACAAGGTGTCTAGCATCTGAAAGTGGATTATTACTAATAACACAGATAATTTAATTTGTAGTACAAGGTGTCTAGCATCTGAAGGTGGATTGTTACTAACAACACAGACAATTTAATTTGTAGTACAATGTGTCTAGCAACTGAACGTGGATTATTACTAACAACACTGATAATTTAATTTGTAGTACAAGGTGTCTAGCAACTGAAGGTGGATTATTACTAACAACACAGATTATTTAATTTGTAGTACAATGTGTCTAGCATCTGAAAGTGGATTATTACTAACAACACAGATAATTTAATTTGTAGTACAAGGTGTCTAGCATCAAAAGGTGGATTATTACTAAGAACACACATAATTTAATTTGTAGGACAAGGTGTCTAGCATCTGAAAGTGGATTATTACTAACAACACAGATTATTTAATTTGTAGTACAAGGTGTCTAGCATCGGAAGGTGGATTGTTACTATCAACACAGATAATTTAATTTGTAGGACAAGGTGTCTAGCATCTGAAAGTGGATTATTACTAACAACACAGATTATTTAATTTGTAGTACAAGGTGTCTAGCATCGGAAGGTGGATTGTTACTAACAACACATAATTTAATTTGTAGTACAAGGTGTCTAGCATCTGAAGGTGGATTATTACTAATAAAACGAATAATTTAATTTGTAGTACAAGGTTTCTAACAACTGAAGGTGGATTATTACTAACAACACAGATAATTTTATTTGTAGTACAAGGTGTCTAGCAACTGAAGGTGGATTATTACTAACAACACAGATAATTTAATTTGTAGTACAATGTGTCTAGCATCTGAAGCTGGATTATTACTAACAACACAGATTATTTAATTTGTAGTACAAGGTGTCTAACGACTGAAGGTGTATTATTACTAACAACACAGATAATTTAATTTGTAGTACAAGGTGTCTAGCCTCTGAAGGTGGATTATTACTAACAACACAGATAATTTAATTTGTAGGACAAGGTGTCTAGCAACTGAAGGTGAAAAATTACCTAATTAATTTACATTTAGTACACCGTTATCTGTTGTTGTTTAAAGTGAAATGCGTCATGTAACGTGATACATGATTCAAACATTTTGTTTAAAAGTATGTGTATTGTTTGCTAATGGCAAATGTTGGCAATGTGTAAATCATAAACGGTCAAAGGTTGTTCGTAATCAGGGTATAATCCATTATATTGTTGGCCATATTCTCAAAGAACAGTATTTTTGTGTCATATTTTGCATCCGATAGACTAGTAAATAGGTGAAACTTTTATCTACAGCAAAGTGTTCCAAATTATTGTTATCATGTTTGACAGATTTTTATTGATAGGTTGCTCGTATCATACCATGGACCAAACTGGCAGATTTTGAATGGAAGATTGCTCGTATCATTGCACAGACCAAACTGACAGATTTTGAATGGAAGATTGCTCGTATCATTTCACAGACAAAAACTAACAAATTTTGAATGGAATATTGCTCGTATCATTGCACAGACGACACTGGCAGATTTTGAATGGAATATTGCTCGTATCATTGCACAGACGACACTGGCAGATTTTGAATGGAATATTGCTCGTATCATTGCACAGACGAAACTGACAGATTTTGAATGGAAGATTGCTCGTATCATTGCACAGACGACACTGACAGATTTTGAATGGAATATTGCTTGTATCGTTTCACAGACCAAACTGACAAATTTTGAATGGAATATTGCTTGTATCATTGCACAGACCAAACTGACAGATTTTGAATGGAATATTGCTCGTATCATTTCACAGACCAAACTGACAGATTTTGAATGGAAGATTGCTCGTATCATTTCACAGACCAAACTGACAGATTTTGAATGGAATATTGCTCGTATCATTGCACAGACGACACTGACAGAGTTTGAATGGAATATTGCTCGTATCATTTCACAGACCAAACTGACAGATTTTGAATGGAAGATTGCTCTTATTATTTCACAAACCACACTGAAGATATTTATAACTAGTAATAAAATATTGTTAGCTGTATATCGTTTTCATATACTGATGCTTATCATACATAATGACTTTTTTTTCCCGGAAACTGACTTTCAACTCCTTTAGAAACAGGAAATTCATAAATTGCTACTTCCTGTTGCCAGAACATTCACAAACCCGTGCTACAAACTAATCACAAATATGGGTTATCAGAAGGGCTGCTAATAATAAAATACGCCGTGGTGTCTGACCCAACTGTAACACATGAGCTAATATACTGACATGGACATTTATAGCTAACTGCAACATATATCGGACTATGTAAGACTGATTACCGTAAACCCTAATATATCAGCAATTAAAACTGTAACAATATCTTTGAAAATTTTCAATCGACATTAAAAAGGAGAATAAGGCGTCCTTGAAATCTAGCAACAGCCAAACGCAATTAAAATCACCAATTGACAACCATTTTCCAGATGTTCACACAGTATTGGGCCAATAGTGTACATGAACTAAAAGCTTTGGACCATTTTGGTAAATGCATGTTTGTTTAGTTTTATCATATTATTACATTGCCATATAAAAGAAGCAATTGAAGTTGGGTAGTACAGGGAAACACTTAGCAGTAGTACATGGAAACCCTTAGCAGCAGTACAGGAAAACCCTTAGCAGTAGTACAGGAAAACCCTTAGCAGTAGTACAGGGAAACCCTTAGAAGAAGTACAGGGAAACCCTTAGCAGTAGTACAGGGAAACCCTTAGCAGTAGTACAGAAAAACCGTCAGTATCACAAGTAAGCCACCAACTTTATAAGGATAGAAATCAGTTAGAAAGAGAAGCATCACATGAAGTCACGGGTGCTTGATATGTGGCAGCAATTTTATGCAAAATATTACTTTCATTTAGCTTCTATTACAGAATATAGTTTTCAGTTCTCATAAATATAAAATCAAAACAAACCTAGAACGAAAATGAATTTTGATTTTAAAAGTCAGATATTGCGTAGAGAAGATCAATAGATCTCTAAAGAAGCAACGTCCGTAGATTTCCAATATTAGAAGAAAAAGCACGAATGGATTCTGATATTTTATTAAATACAAATGTTATATGAGCCGACGTACCACATAAATAGCAATATTAAAATTCGATTTATTGGCATGAAGCCAGTATCATATCATCTTTTATCAAACTTTCTACACATTTACAATCTGTTTAACAATGAGCGCTAGTATTTAAAAATGCATCTTCGATGCTCTAATCATAATGCCATAGTTTATTAACTTCAGAAATCGATTACAGACGGTCAAAGAGAACACGAGCAAAATGTGTGAATTGAACCAAACAAAAAAAAATCATCCATGTTTATTAGTCTATCCCGTATAAAGGGTGTTATGGTGATTTCAGAGAACAACATTCCATCGAAGGAACCAAGGATCTACTGGCGAAAAGAATTTTCAGAAATTCAAAAAAGATCATTTCTTACTTTAACTAGTCTAGTGTTAAAAGAACCTCCATATAAATCAGTATTTTCAGATTAGTTGAGGTGGTACAGATGTTGGATGACAGCTTGACATCGGTTTTATTTAGGGCAAAATGGACATCATCGACGTACTTTGGTGAAAATCTCAATCCATAATATTCATCCAATCAGAGAGTAGTGCCAACAAGATATTTAAGACAGTCATATTGGCAGCCATATTGGATTTACAACTGGCACAATTGTCATTTAGGACCATCTAGTTTTCATAAGACGTCTGGTGGAATTATCATGTTGATACAGCCGTCCGATTGGATATATTCAACAATATGACTTCGTATTCAGGAAGAGTAGCATAGCAATATCAAGATGCATGGCTTGGATGCTTTGGCAGCCATATTGGACGTCAGATCGGTACCGTTTTCATTTACGACCAACTTGACATCAAAAGAAGTCTTCTTTTGAAAGCCCACGTTAATGTGACTGTAACAGAGTGACGTCTGATGATTTGTTGTAATATACAGTGATTTTACACCGGCTTCCTATCTGTGTCGTGTTTAAGGATGTTAGTACTAGAATGCATCCGATTGGGGTCTTGGTTGATTAGTAGTGAAGTTACGTTTGATAACTATGTCAGGTGAAACTGGAGATGTATGAAGATTTGGTTTTGCTTTTGGAAATGGCCAAAGGTTGAAATGGTACAGAAATAGCATTTGTACTTTTTGAAATATTTGTCATCAGTTGAAACTTTACAGAGGTCGATATATTTATTTAGGGCAACGGGGAATGTAGAATGTTCCAAACAATGTGTCAATAATAGCGGTTATATAAACATATAATAACATGAGGTATGATTGGGTAGTTGACCGTTTGGGGAGTGTTTCCCATGCGAAGTTACGTGCTTTAAAAATAATTTACTCAGCTCAATCAGGCAGTCAAATTATGGCGCGAGGCAAAATAGTCTTGACTCCCAGGATGGATGAGACCCTTGTAAGGGTTGTCTGAAAGACATGCACTTGAAAATCTATAACACTGGGAGTGTGGAAACGGTTTTACTAAAAGGAAAATAACCTCAAAGCTGAAAAGAAAATAGCTTCCACGACTACATATGAGATTTAACGACCATTAGAAGAGAGAGAGAGAGAGAGAGAGAGAGAGAGAGAGAGAGAGAGAGAGAGAGAGAGAGAGAGAGAGAGAGAGAGAGAGAGAGAGAGAGAGAGAGAGAGAGAGAGAGAGAGAGAGAGAGTCCATTAATTGCGGCGTGACGGCATGTTTAGGTAGGCACCAAGAGTGTTTGATTTCAAGTCAACTCCAACCGACAAGCTATGACGATTCTCGAGTGTGAACAGAAACTAGTCATTAGGTTTTGAAACACATGATGGACAAATTAAATTCGAAATACTAATTCGATTTCATGATAAAATTTGCCGTATGAATGGAGCTTAAAGTTAATTTATTTTGCCATTTGAAGTGCATCGTGCAATTGTTCATGTACAATTTATTTTGTTGTCTCTAATTAATTTAAATTTTATATTCTTTATGCATGGACGCGTTTTATTTTATATCTTTGCTAATATTTATATTTAGTCTATCCATTAATTTCTTTTTAATATTCGTTCGATCCTGGCTGATAATCCTCAAGAGATCAATAACCACTCAAAAGCAACAATGACTTTCGTTCAGGTAGGACTGTGATGGATTTTAAGATGGCTGTAATTGCGGCCATACTGGACTTAAGATCAGCAATATTTTTATTTTGGGACATCATATTAAGTCTTTCGGTGAGAACCCTATCTTAATACATGTATCCAATGAAGAATAACAGTTATACCATATTTTTGAAGATGACTGTCATATTGGATGTAAGAGTGTCAATATTTTCAATTTAGACCAACTATGCACAAAAGGAACTGTCATATTATTGATATAACCATCCATTAAGGAAGCAACTGTAGCGGCCATATTGGATTTCTGCACAGAACCATTTTCATTTAGGCCAGCTACACTAATGGTCGGCACGCAGTACGAGTTTAGTATAGTATTATAAGTGTTAAAAATGAGAATTAAATTAAAAGGACGAATATGACTTGGCACGCAGCACTTTATAACAGCTCGTACCTAACACAGCAGTTCTCCAAGGTTGCCAATACAGGAAGTGGACTATGGCTCGAATCTGTGTGCAAAGGTAAGGCATAATTTAGAAAAAGCATCAACAGCAAACTTGCGCTAACGGACGGACAATAAACGTTCCAGCACATAAGCACTTCTTGTCTATGAACATAGAACTTAAAAGTACTTTTCTTCTTATTCGACTTGAATTAAAATGGAAAATATTCCTTATTAATTTCACGTCCAGTTTGTGCGTTCTGAATAAAGGAACAAATAGCATTTCTTTACTAAGACTCAAACTTGAGAAGATAAATATGTCACTGCCTTAATCGGTTGGAACGGAAATGGAAAAAAATAATTTCCTTAATTGTTCTTGGAACTAACGCATAATGAAATGAATTTAATATTTTCTTTAAAGTAGGATAAACTCTTTTTTTCTGACCCAAACATGAAAAGAAACAATATTTTAGAAATTAATAACAATAAAGGAATTTCTTATTCATTATTCGGTCTTAAGAAAAAAATAAGAACTGGCTATTGTGTTTGATAGAATTAAATGGAAAATAAATTAAAATGTTGTATGTCTGTTCTCAATACGATATATCACTTTTGACACAATAAGCTAACTACTTCATTATTCCTTGCTCGATTTGATCGGGGAATTTTCAGCACATTCATATATCTTATTCAAGGTCAATAATAATACAGAAACATTTCATTCCATATACCTTAGTCTAGAAAAACAATAACACAGAGACATTTCACATTTGGTACGTCTAACCTATACTACTGAAAAATAATCTTACATTTTGTCTGAAACAAAAAAGAAATATTTTCGTAATCGTTTTTGTTGAGTTTTTGAAACAGGTTAAAGAACATATTTCGTCATTTCATATATGTTACCATAAAGAAAGAATCAATCCAAGTTATGTTTCTTTGCTGTCAACAGGAAAAAAGTCAACTCCTTCATCAGGACTCCTGATCCAGCCATGTCAAAGCTATCGTAGTTTCTACTTATCTAGTTATATGGACTTATAACGAAAATGCTTTTGTTTTACTGACGACTAGTTACATGATATAAAAATATGGTCGCCATAGCGGCGATGCTGAAAATCTTGTTATCGCAACGCCTACTGAATGACTGGACCCATGGACACGAGTTTTTCACCTTTCTGAATTTTTATATCTAGAGATTCTAAAATCAACATTAAAATCAAAAGTTACAACGGTAGCCATCTTGAAGACCGTGTTTTGCTATACAAAAGAGGCTAAACTTAAGATATATAGTCGGATCTAAATATAAATGCTGCTATATGACATCTAGCTGGTTCTAAATATAAATGCTGCTATATTATATCTAGCTGGTTCTAAGAAGAAATGCTACTATATGACATCTAGCTGGTCCTAAAAAGAAATGCTGCTATATGACATCTAGCTGGTTCTAAAAAGAAATGCTACTATATCACATCTAGCTGGTCCTAAAAAGAAATGCTGCTATATTATATCTAGCTGGTTCTAAATAGAAATACTGCTATATGATATCTAGATGGTTCAATATATAAATCGAATAATATGATCGATTTATGAAAATCATGACAACTAAAGCTTACTAAGTAGGTTTCTTATGAACTAATAGTATTCACATTCACGTGGGGTTTTCACAAACATTTATCACAGTATGTAAATGGTGTTCACATCCACGTAGGGTTTTCATAAACATTTATCACATTATGTAAATTGTGTTCACATCCACGTGGGGTTTTCACAAATATTTATTACATTATGTAAATGGTGTTCACATCCACGTGGGGTTTTCACAAACATCTACCACCGTATGTAAATGGTGTTCACATCCACGTGATTTTTTTTACAAACATTTATCACAGTATGTAAATGGTGTTCATATCCACGTGTTTTTATTTTTTTACAAACATTTATCAAAGTAGGTAAATGGTGTTCACATCCACGTGGGGTTTTTACAAACATTTATCAAAGTATGTAAATGGTGTTCACATCCACGTGGGGTTTTTACAAACATTTATCACAGTATGTAAATGGTGTTCTCATCCACGTGGGGTTTTCACAAACATTTATCACATTATGTAAATGGCTTTGAATGAAAATGGTAACCTCATGACCCTCTAATGGCCTTCTCTAATTTCGTTACTCTGATATCGATTTTACGACCAAAAAGATTCAGGTTTGTAGTTTTACTGGACTTTGAGTATGATAACAAGCATGAATGTATCTCTTGTGAAACATTTGCTTTGATATTTCGGAAGAATGCTGACAATAGTGATAGAGAAGAAGCAATAACAAGATTTTTGGTGTCAAATCAGCACCATTCTGGTTTTGAATTTGCCACCATAAATCTTCCATTAGACACCTCATTGATCATCAGGAGTAGCAATAACCCTATTTTCAAACAAATGTCAGTAATGGTCATTATGGTTACCATTTTTCTTTTGGAACTCATCTGATATCATAATAAATATTCTAAGCAAAATTCACAAGTCGATAAGACGAAGATTTGTGAATTTGAACACTGTAATGCAGTTGATAAGCGAATCAGTGATTAAGAAATGTCTATCACATGATCTGCAAAAGGACGTTGCTGGAGAAATGATCTGGACTTGCATAAAAGCGTATGTGACATATTGCACGTACTGTTTGAAGAATCAGAAGACAAGCACGTTGAAATCGTAGATGTACGAAGTTATGTCAACAAATTAACAGTGTGGGAATATAATATTATCAATAATTACGAAGTTATGTCAACAAATTAGCAGTGTGGGAATATAACATTATCAATAATTACGAAGTTATGTCAACAAATTAACAGTGTGGGAACATAACATTATCAATAATTAATAATTACGAAGTTATGTCAACCAATTAACATCGTGGAAATATTAACAAAGTTATGTACACAAATTAATAGTGTGGGAACATAACATCATCAAAAATTACGATACTCAAAGAGAAACAAAGACTGAAAGACACGTTATCATGTGGATTGGATGCACAAATAGAAAAGGATTTTGGAGCTAGACCCCGACCGTAAGCAAGATCAACACAGTAAGATCAAATTAGACCCCGATCTTAAAGCAGTTACACAACAAGATCAAGTTAGACCCCGATCTTAAAGCAGTTACACAACAAGATCAAGTTAGACCCCGATCTTAAAGCAGTTACACAACAAGATCAAGTTAGACCCCGATCTTAAAGCAGTTACACAACAAGATCAAGTTAGACCTCGACCTTATAGCAGTTACAAAACAAGATCAAGTTAGACCCTGACCTTAAAGCAGTTACACAAGATCAAGATAGACCCCGACATTAAAGCAGTTACACAACAAGATCAAGTTAGACACCGACCTTAAAGCAGTTATAAAACACGATCAAGTTAGACCCCGACTTAAAGCAGTTACACAAGATCAAGTTAGACCCCGACATTAAAGTAATTACACAACAAGATCAAGTTAGACCCCGACCTTAAAGCAGTTATACAACACGATCAAGTTAGACCATGATCTTAAAACAGTTACACAACAAGATCAAGTTAGACCCCGACCTTAAAGCAGTTACACAACAAGATCAAGTTAGACCCCGACCGAAACGCAGTTACACAACAAGGTCAAATTAGATCCCGACCTTAAAGCAGTTACACAACAAGATCAAGTTAGAACCCGACAATAAAGCAGTTAAGCCGCAAGATACAATTATGTCAATGGGCATAAACATAGCAACAAGACAACGTAAAATCCAATAAGTATTCAATTTAATAAAATAAAAATTTATTCCCTAAAATATAAAATCAAATAAAGAGAAAGAATTAAAATTATTTTATAGTGCATGAATTCCTAGAACAATATCCTAACTTGCACGATCAATATCACATTAATCCGGACACGCTCCTAAAGTATTTGGAAGGAATGTTCTAATGTGTTAATGTGCTAGTATCACTGAAGAAACAGTTATATTATCCAAAAGTATTTTCGTCAAGGTAATACAGTGAAATAAGATATCACTAAAGTCAAGTCATTGAATAGTTTCACATAATCCGTCTTTTAAGAACAATCTTCTTCACTCTTCTATTTCAGCGAACAAATTTAAAAAACCCCACAATTTGCATTGTCTGTCTGTCTGTCTCGCTCAGAACTGAATATAACTTAAAGAAAGACGGTGTACATTGAATTCCCCTATTACTTTCATAACTCATAAAGGCCTCTTTCACTACGAATGATTAGTTTTATGAATCATCTGCACATGGACTTAAGCAGCAGACTTTAACTAGTTGCGATAAAGACATGATTACATTTGGATCTTATTCATACCATGAAAATGTAGAACTTAAAGCGCAAGTTGTACGTGAAAATGCTTGAAGCTAAACCGCAACATATGTACACTCAAAATGTTACCTGTTTCGCCAATGTGTTTATGGGTTATGCACTGTCTGACTGTGGAGTGGGACAAGAGTATGATAAGGTTAAACCACTCGATTTAGTTGCTCACTCCCATGGGATGGCTACTTTTTCGTCCTGATTGACTACTACAGTAGATTATTAGAGAATGAGACACAAAAAGTCGCCTGCGTCTAAAAACGATCAACCTTTAATGTCCAATATGTTTTTCACACATACAATAACGACCCATAGTTCATATTCAAACTCGTTAGGAAGTTCTTGCAGGCAAATGCGATTCTTCTTCAGAATTATTTTCTAATAAAGCACATGATTAGATGAAACGCCAAAATCGTTGTTCTTTCCTGAAACAAAGTAGAGCTGCTCAAACAGAAGGACGGAGTTAAAAGTCAGAGCTGAACCATTAGTTCACCCTGTGTGACTACAGGAAGAAATTTCGGACGATGCTTTCACATCTAAAGGAGTTCGCTTCTGGCAGTTGTGAAATTTGCGATGGCGACAGCAAGGGAACGAAAGGAAAAAGAGATAAATATTTATGAGATGACAAGCTAAATATTGCTCGTAAATGACACTGACGAGAGGGCTATATTAAAGAAGACTGGAAAATAAAACGTCTATCCATTCGTTTAATTGCCATCAACAATGGATTGGAAAAAGGAAATACTGTATTTAATGAGTCTGATGGTGCTCAGTTAAACGAAATATAACTCATGTTAAGAAGTATCGTGATGGAAGTAACAATATGCATTTGAAGTGCCGTGATATATGTAACAATGTGCCATTTGAAGTATTGTGATATAAGCGACAATGTGTCATTTGAAGTGCCGTGATATAAGTGACAATGTGCCATTTGAAGTGCTATGACAGAAGTGACAATGTGCAATTTGAAGTGCCGTGATATTAGTGACAATGTGCCATATGAAGTGTCGTGATATAAGTGACAATGTGCCATTTGAAGTGTCGTGATATATGTGACAATGTGCCATTTGAAGTGTCGTGATATAAGTGACAATGTTCCATTTGAAGTGCTATGACAGAAGTGACAATGTGCAATTTGAAGTGCCGTGATATTAGTGACAATGTGCCATTTGAAATGTCGTGATATCAGTGACAATGTGCCATTTGAAGTGCTATGACAGAAGTGTCAATGTGCAATTTGAAGTGCCGTGATATAAGTGACAATGTGCAATTTGAAGTGTCGTGATATAAGTGACAATGTGCCATTTGAAGTGCTATGACAGAAGTGACAATGTGCAATTTGAAGTGCCGTGATATAAGTGGCAATGTGCCATTTGAAGTGCTATGACAGAAGTGACAATGTGCAATTTGAAGTACCGTGATATAAGTGACAATGTGCCATTTGATGTGTCGTGATATAAGTGACAATGTGTCATTTGAAGTGTCCTGATATAAGTGACAATGTGCCATTTGAAGTGTCGTGATATAAGTGACAATGTGCCATTTGAAGTGCTATGACAGAAGTGACAATGTGCCATTTGAAGTGCCGTGATATTAGTGACAATGTGCCATTTGAAGTGTCGTGATATAAGTGACAATGTGCCATTTGAAGTGCTATGACAGAAGTGTCAATGTGCAATTTGAAGTGCCGTGATATAAGTGACAATGTGCAATTTGAAGTGTCGTGATATAAGTGACAATGTGCCATTTGAAGTGCTATGACAGAAGTGACAATGTGCAATTTGAAGTGCCGTGATATAAGTGGCAATGTGCCATTTGAAGTGCTATGACAGAAGTGACAATGTGCAATTTGAAGTACTGTGATATAAGTGACAATGTGCCATTTGATGTGTCGTGATATAAGTGACAATGTGTCATTTGAAGTGTCCTGATATAAGTGACAATGTGCCATTTGAAGTGTCGTGATATAAGCGACAATGTGTCATTTGAAGTGTCGTGATATAAGTGACAATGTGCCATTTGAAGTGTCGTGATATAAGTGACAAAGTATCATTTGAAGTGTCGTGATATAAGTGACAAAGTATCATTTGAAGTGTCGTGATAGAAGTAACAGTGTGTCATTTGAAGTGTCGTGATATAAGTGACAAAGTATCATTTGAAGTGTGATAGAAGTAACAATGTGCTATATGAAGTGTCGAAGTAGAAGTGACAATGTGTCATTTAAAGTGCCCCGTCGATTATCGAGTATAAATATAGTGGAACCAAATATGACAACAAATATTCGAAATCAGTCTGCACACAAAAGACATTCCAATACCAAATTCTAACAAGAACTGGGTCCCATTCAGGGTTGATAACTATTATATGTGTTCGACAACTAAGTGGATGGATTTTTAGCTATGAACAAATGTGTGTGTGTGTGTGTGTGTAAACTTTACATTCATTGTTATTATTCTTATGAATTTATATCGAGTAGCTTATCTTAGTATATAAAACGTTTGATAATGCTTTTAGCAGGCGTTGCATAATATTCCAAATATATTATATGTTATTACACCTTCTGAGAGACTTAAAAATGAATTTGTGGATACAAAGGTAATTTAATTTTAATTGTTCTACTACTAAAAGGTAGTATTTTTCATTAAAATAGACAAGTCTTCTAAAAAGGAAGGATTGGAATTTAGTTTTAGCAATGCAGAAATAATGAATGCTCCATTAATATTTATCAATGAGACATCAAATAAAATATAATTCATGGTTACGTCAGTATACGCTTGCGCAACCTTACTGTTTATAGTAACGCGTTTCCTTCAATGGCGTAGTGTGTACTGAGTTCACAGAATTAACTTTATTTTACAGTCTGGTTTGAACTAGGAACACTGCACGTACTACCAGGACAGCACAAAACAGACTTCTAATGAGCTATTCCTGAAAACAAATTTTATTTTACAGTAACTAAAGGGTTGCAAGACTTGCTCAAGATTATATAGAACACGCACTGAATATTAAAAGGGGATGCAAGCATCTGACCCTACGCTGACTCGAAGATGGAATATCTTTTGGAGAAAAAGTGATGCATTAATTAAAAAGACATTCATTGAATTGATATACGAACTTGTAAAGTTTCAAACTTTTGCTCGATACGCAAAACCAGACCATGTCCGTACTATTAATGAAGTAATGACTTGTAAATATTGGTCCTCACAATGTACTTTTATCTTTCTTGGCCACGTCCCTTGTTAAGTGTATTTATTAATATTGGTCCTCAAAATGTACTTTCTTCTTTCTTGGCCATGTATCTTATTATCTGTATTTATACTGTGTCTGTGCTTTTGGTGCATGAAAGTAGAATCAAATGAGCTATAAATAGGCGTTCTAAAATCAGTCTTGGTTCTGTTGCGACGTGAGATACTGTGAAATATGTCACGAGGCAAGTATTTGCAAAAATGTACTATTTTTCTTTTTTATGTCTTTCGGCTATTTACTTCATAGCTAAAAGTTAAACTATATTTAACAATATATCAATACCTTCTGATACAAGTTTATTCCAAGCGTTATGTGTTAATGGATTTTAATGAACGTCGATTCCGGAATCGCTATATATTGCCATATTGACTGTGTATTTCAGTATGCGATAAAAGCAATTGTTGATGTGAAATAGTGGTAGAGTCATTAAATCGCTCGTCAAAATTTGATTCCATCAGTCCATCAGCCCGCAATTACGATAAGATTCCATGTAATAACTGACGCGACGTCATTGTGTGCAAACAATTTAAAACTAACTGTATGGATTTTAAGTGGCCTAAGAAGCTATCTTTGCTGCCTTCATTGTGTGTACATGGAAACAACGTAAACATCTGAACAATTCTGGAGGTCCAAAATCAATTGTTTTCGAAACGATAATAGAAAAGCCATTGCATATCTGTGCTATACAAGAGCTATTCTGTAAAGCGGTTAATCGGATTGTGCCAAAAAGTCAAGCGATGACTTTATATTTGTAATAGGCATATATTTGGAGTCGGTGTATTTTTAATAAAATCGAGGTTTGTTATAAATCTAAGCGCGTATAGATCAAAAGTAAAGTCTTTTCTATTATGCCTTGAAAAAAATATAAAAGGAATGAAAAATAATATTTAGCCCATGGATATTCCTAATGAAATTTTATTCAGTTACACTAAAGACCTTTAGAGCTTCAATTCCGCCTTTTTTCATAAATTTATCCAATCCCAAGTTTAACTATAAAGTTCAGAAGTAAGGAAATGATTGGTTGCAAAAAGCTCTGACAATCACCGTTATTTGAAATAATCAAGTTGTTAGGTTTTAATGACATTCAAATTTTACATGATATTCCTTAATTATGTCGCTAGTAATTGCGTTATTTTTTGAGAGTTCTGCTATTTTACAGTCAGCAAATTCCGCTAGTGATTAATCTAATAATAACACCATTTGGACGTAGCATACAAATTAATTGGTGAGGCAATGAAGAGGCACAGACCCGCTTTTTTAAAAACGGATCAGAGAAAGAAAAGTGCTAGTTATTAAAAAAATAAAACTCAGGTGAATATTGCTGATAAACTAAGGGGATGGAATTCTTTGAAGCACGAATATGGACTGAAGACAAACTCAGCGGATTTCCATATTAATTGATAAGCATACGACACGGACTAATAAAAATGTATGCCTTTAAAGAAAAAATACTCTTAAGCTAGTTCGAGTAGTGCATCATATGAAAAGCAAAATGAGAATGGCGTGAGGGTCACCTAACATATCCGAAAAACGTGATGTTATCTTGTTATGTTTACAAAGGTGATGTTTTCAAATCTTGTTCCCAGCTTTCGACTGAAATTGTTTGACACACGGACATCGCATAAATTCGCACACATGTGAAAAATGCGAGGGAAGGCGAGAACGTCTTCGAATGTCTACTTTATCCTGATGTGTCGACAGTTCCTTCTTGAATGACCCAAAAATATATTCCAGTTTGGAATTCCGGATAATTTCCAATCAATGTCTTTCTTAAAAAAATTCCGATGAGCACTAGTAATTTCCAGGTAAAACTAAATATTTTAAATTTAATTAAAATAAAAATTCAACTAAAATTGGTTACAACAAAACACCTTTGAGTTTCAAAGATTCAAAGGCCAGCTGGCTTTTTCTCCTCAAGATAACGACTATACAGTAAACTGAAGACATAAAACAGATTCCCGGATGAGAGTCAAAATTTCACCCCACTGGGGAAAACCAAACATCTGTAGCAATAAACAAATGTCATTTGTCATGTACTCCAGGTCTGGCCTCGGTTTAACTAAATGAATTTTACACTTAGAATGAATAATATTTTAAAAAAAGTTGTCTACTCCAAAGCTGAAGCTGTTCTGAAAACTAGGTCACCAAAAGATACAATGCTTGCTTACCAGGTCAAAACGAACAGAACTGAATTTTCAGGAAAAATATCAAATCCAGTGAATAAAATTATCATCACAATAACATGTAATAAAATAAAATGAAAAACAAATAATAAAACTAACAAACAGGCAATTAAATTACATATACATAACAGACCAATAGTTTCAGATTATTGTGTGAATATTGTAGCCGAGTCGCAAAAATTGGCGCAACCTTTAGAACCAATTAAGACCCCGCAAAGACACTGTGACACCTTGAAAATTCAGTTTGTTATTGATGTAACTAAAGAATCAGTCAGATCAACTAAATATATTTCCTAAATTAATTCTTAGAAGGTATAGTGATCTGTCAAATCCACCTCTCATCTTTTTCTTCAAAGAAGTACAGGCGTTCAATTTAATAGTTATCTCCTGTACAATATTTTATTTCATTGTAGCATTGAAAAGACAAAGTTTAGCAGAATTTTAAAACCTTTCATTGCACATTTTCAGTGGAGTCCTGCTTAGTTTTAGATTCAAACCGTTATCCTTACAGAAATGAAGCAAGCATTCCGCATGACATTAGTAGCTCTTATGTCGCAACATGTCGATTAACGTACTTAGCGTCATTAATGCCAACTAAATGTTGGTGACTCTTTTGTTGATCGTCATCAATTATGTCAGACTTTATTTTCACCATCGCTATTATCATTTGGTTCGCAGTCATCGTGTGCGATAGCAAAAGACTCCTAGTCCTATCACTTAAGGAAAGCCCTGTAAGGAATTAGGAATGAGCTTTTATTTTGACAACAAGGCCATCAACCTACCTCACGGGAAGTGATGCATTGTGGGAAATGAGACATAATATCTGACTGAATTTCAATTCGACATACGTTTATTTAATTTATGCGTGTTTTCAAGAGTTTTCATAAAAATACCTAGTGTACCAAAGTCAGCAGGTTCTCAAGATTATTATCGCTGTTTAATATGTGTCCCAAGCGCTGCTGCTAACTTCAAATACTTCAACCATTGATCGTTTGAGCAATTTAATGAAATTACACATTATATAATATCTAAACAAAGATAATTAATTAATTTATAATCTCTTAGTATTAGTAAACATAATCATTTACCTGAAAGTTTTGATCAATAAATATTTAAAAGGAAGACGTACATTCGATTGAAGAGGAAATGAATAATGATGTCTTAAATTCGCAGGAATACATCAAATCCCACGATGTACGTTGTAGGCCACTTAAATCTGATGATGTACGTTGTAGGCCACTTAAATCCGATGATGTACGTTGTAGGCCCCTTAAATCCGATGATGTACGTTGTAGGCCACTTAAATCCGATGATGTACGTTGTAGGCCACTTAAATCCGATGATGTACGTTGTAGGCCACTTAAATTCGATGATGTACGTTGTAGGCCACTTAAATCCGATGATGTACGTTTTAGGCCACTCGACAATGAAACTCAAAACATTAACAACTTTAGCAAATTTTACATTTTAGCGTCGTATGAGCATTTGTGCCTGCATCCTGTGTTGTTAATGTGAAAGTTGCTGCTTTCCGTTCCATGACCCAACCTTTAACAATGTGCTAATTTGTCTGGTGCCCTATGCAAATTGATATCGAAAGATCGTTTGATGAGCTATTTCTCGTATCTTTGTACCTACACTGCAAAAAGCAAGTATTCTAATGAACAATTCTCAATCAACATTCAGAATGTAAGCTCCATAATTATTGTGTCCAATTTATTTTTAATGCAGCCTCTGTGGAAAAGAGAGCCCTATAATTTCTTCCAGTAGTGGATCAATTATCTGGAACCCCATAAAAGTGAAGATTGCATTACCAACATTCGTCATGATATTTAATATTTTATTTGCTGCTCCTTTTCGTAGAAATGCGTCAGTCGCAACGTTCACAGGACTGGGTTATTCGCTACTAAAACCATCTGCCATTTTGCCCTAATTTGTCTGGATGATCTCCTAGTTGTTGCCTTTTAAAATACTCTCAAAATGAACTTGATTCCTGCAAACTGTACTGCATGCATTCATATCAGTTATTGTCTACATCCACTGATGAGCTATCAATTATCACTCATTTTAAATTTCGGACTTCTGGGTAAAGACCACAATACCACCCATAAACTTACTTTCTGACTTTGCGACGTGTTTCAATCTCATTATCGATTTACACTTGAGAAAATCCTCTCTCGAACCTCCTTTGTGGATGCTTGTAATTATATAATATATTATGGACTGAAGGTGCCCTTTCTGGCAATCTGTATATTTCAGCAAGGGAGACCACCCAGAAAATTAATTCAGACCAATAGAATATGCTGAATAACAGCTGACTGCTTAATTTTCCATAATCCATCTCTAGCTAATCTGATACAGGAACGAAAAATATAACTCATTTGCAGTTGCTTTTGAAAGAATCTAAATGTTTAGGAAAATTGTTTAACTCATTTGTTAAGAACGGGAGTGATATGTTTGACAGCTTTTCACTTGGTAATTGGACTATAAAATCTTCTTGTTAGCCCATAGATGCTTCAATTACGAGGTCTCTATATCAACTGTTTTCATATTGGTTTATATACATACAGGGAATGGAATAGCCATTTATTAACACAGGATACATGACGGCCATTATAACTGGTGTAATAAGAGCTGGGGAAACACCTGAGAAGGAGCATCGACCCTCGGCTAGCTACTGGAAAGCTTTCTCACTTAACCACACAGACAGACTACTTGGCCAACCATAGTTCATGAAATGGCAGTGATCAGTGGAGACTTTAGACCAATTAGTCTCATGAAATGGCATTGATCAGTGGATACTTTAGACCACTTAGCCAACCGGGACTCGTGAAATGGAAGTGATCAGTGGAGACTTTAGGCCACTTGGCCAATCGGGGCTCATGAAATGGCAGTGATCATTGGAGACTTTATACCTCTTAGCCAACCGGGACTCGTGAAATGGCAGTGATCAATGGAGACTTTAGGCCACTTGGCCAACCGGGGCTCGTGAAATGGCAATGATCAGTGGAGACTTTAGGCCACTTGGCCAACTGTTTCTCATGAATTTATGGGACTTCATATTAACACGAATTGACTAACCATTATTTTGTTAGGCTGTCACAAGTTAAAGTCTAGCACAACATGTTTATTAATTCAGTTGTATTGTAACTAAAACATTGCCCAATCTTCGTAAGAATCATGATCTGTTTGCTTCCTGTCCCCCGTCGTAAGTATTTGGCTAGCTTTCACATTGCTGCTGAAAATTATGCCTTCTTATATGTCTTACCAGGATTAATAAGAATGTGTTTACAAAAGTTTTAGAATCATATCAGCCGCCTTTTCTCTTTCAATGGCATCTGCCATTACCGCTCTGATGTTTTACTGAATCAAAACGCATATTTCAGTTGTAAAATCTTGCACCTTATCTCTCATGTTTCTCTTCATATACAACACGTATAAATTAAGTGGCATTTTAGTGTTAAATGCAACTGGGAGGTTTGGTGAGACACAATTCCTATACTAAAATGGACATATCAAACAACCGATTTTTGCAATAAATCTCCCTTTAGCTTCTTAAGAGAGTAATTTTTTTTCTCTGGGTTTATCGTGGTATAAACTGTCAGTTGCAGCTTATACAACGACCTTCGGGAATTATTTGCCGAGCATTCTGCAAATGTCAGTTTATACTACGATAAGTTCAGAAAAACATTAAACTCTTAAATTGTAATTCTTTAAAATATTATTGATTCTTTATTTTTAGCTTTTAAAGATAGTCTTTATCAAGTTTAGTGACTTATTTAAACGTATGATGAGTGCATTTACTAACTAGCTATTTAGAAAAGGAGATTCTCTATCTGCAACATAACAGCTACGTCAACATAAAAATTAATTTTACCAGCGGTAGGCAATCGAATGTTTCGAACATTCTTAATCTTTGTCTAAATTGACATGTCATGTGATCTGAGTAGAAGTTCAATATTCAAAGTAGAGGATGTTTTGCTATGTTTGATATACGGATGACTATAGGATTTGATGCTTTCGCAATTTCCTTGTGACTTGGCCGGAATCGTTTTTGTCAAGACACGTGTGTAAATAATTTTCGTTTCTCTAAATCTGTTTTCGTACAAATTAGCAATTTAGGCTACTTACGGGATCTACTTAGAAATGAAATTAAGCTATAGGTAAATGGTTATAGTGATGGGGGTCCAATAGTCATACAGAGCAAGACATCGACCCTGACAGTTACGGAGTTTTTCTCCAACCCACGTCCACATTGTAACTATCAGGGTCAGCATATTATATTGTAGGACTGTGAGTCCAATTGTTGCAATTGTAGTTTTTGAACCCCGACCCTCCCAATCCTTGTAAACCATTTACCAATAGCTTGTATTCCATTTGTAAGGAGTTGCAATTAAAGTGTGCTATAGCATAGCCCCAACGCTCTTCCAGGCCGATTTTGAGGTATCCAGCTTTTTGGGCCAAAATTTAGTCAAGGAAGTAATCATTTATCTTCAGAAAAGAACTACAAAGATTTGTTTTTCGATTCTGTTAAAATGGTTTGTTAAATTTTCTTAAAAAACCCATATAATTTCCACTTTTTATTTCATCTTAAATATATACAGCGTTTACGCCTTCCGATTCAGCGTTCACATTAATTTCTTTGAACGTAACTCTATAGAAGATAATAAAATGTAGTTCTTCGTGCAGTTTATGCTTAGCAAACGCAATTGGGTATGATCACATGGTTATGTCCTGACCAATAAAAATCTTCTGAACATTTATAAACTGATGCATTTGCAAATATTGACCAATAAAAACCTTTTAAGTCATTCAACTTTACACCATTAGCTAGTATCTTCCTCTTTTTTTTTGACTAATAACACGAAAGGTATTAAACCTTTCAGCGCATAGTCTTCTATCTTACACCAACCACTAATTTTACAGGATTATTTCTTTGTAGAAATCGTTCTCCACAAACAATGATATCCACCTTCTGCTCTGAACTGTATCAAAAGAATTTAAAGACATATTCAATTATTATTGGCATTTGTACTAAGATGAAGACAGTGTACTCACCTGCGGTTACGAAGTAGCACAATGAAAACACTTGGTAAACTTTAATTCTTATTTACGTCTTTTTTCATTTGTGTATCTTATTAACCATCTTGAGCTATCACACACGAATCCATCCTCGACTCAATCAATTCACAAGTTTGTAAATAGTGGTACATACTGGTTAGTTATTGTGAAGTTTCACACACGAATCTATCATTGTCTCAATCAATTCACAAGTTTGTAAAACGTGGTACATACGGGTTAGTAATTGTAAGGTTTAACACACGAATCCATCTGAGTCTCAATGAATTTCCTAGCTGCTTAACAGTACACAAAATAAAATTACATTATTCTGGAATAATCAGTGGATGACTACCATTTGTGTGAAGAGACAGACATAGAAGGCAAATCCAAATAATCATCAAGGACAGGGCCAAATGTATTATACCATTGAGGCACACAGGACACAATGAAATAAGTATTCTTCACTTCATATATGCGCATGTTGAGTACAAATTTCCTAAGACGGTTGACCGAGTTATTGAACAGCCTAATTAATATTGTACTTGTCTATACTTGAAACAAAATCTTGTACTTGTCTATACTTGAAACAAAATTTTGTACTTGTCTATACTTGAAACAAAATCTTGTACTTGTCTATACTTGAAACAAAATCTTGTACTTGTCTATACTTGAAACAAAATCTTGTACTTGTCTATACTTGAAACAAAATCTTGTACTTGTCTATACTTGAAACAAAATCTTGTACTTATCTTTACCTGAAACAAAATCTTGTACTTGTCTATACTTAAAACAAAATCTTGTACTTATCTTTACCTGAAACAAAATCTTGTACTTGTCTATACTTGAAACAAAATCTTGTACTTGTCTATACTTGAAACAAAATCTTGTACTTATCTTTACCTGAAACAAAATCTTGTACTTGTCTATACTTAAAACAAAATCTTGTACTTATCTTTACCTGAAACAAAATCTTGTACTTGTCTATACTTGAAACAAAATCTTGTACTTGTCTATACTTGAAACAAAATTTTGTACTTGTCTATACTTGAAACAAAATTTTGTACTTGTCTATACTTGAAACAAAATCTTGTACTTGTCTATACTTGAAACAAAATTTTGTACTTTTCTATACTTGAAACAAAATCTCAGTCTTTATTTGTACAAACCAGAAACCGAATGGTGACAAATTTGGAGCCTATTAAACTAATCAATGAGAGTTTTCTAGAAATCGTGTCACGTGTCATATTCATGATTAAACAGATTTGCATCCATAGAATTACATCAATACAAAGGTATTACACTGCCACAATTTTAGTCCGTTTGTGTGTGTGTGTGTGTGTGTGTGTGTGTGTGTTCTCGATAGTTGTGAAATAGCTACAACGCACACGTGCTAGGATTTATCAGCAAATCCTTCATATTCCATTATATGTCAGCTAGTAATTTATGCAGTCGATAAAGCTGATTGTGGACACAGATGACGTGGACATTCTGCTACTCACTGTACTTCTATACTCGAAACAAAATTTTGTACTTGTCTATACTTGAAACAAAATTTTGTACTTGTCTATACTTGAAACAAAATCTTGTACTTGTCTATACTTGAAACAAAATCTTGTACTTGTCTATACTTGAAACAAAATTTTGTACTTGTCTATACTTGAAACAAAATATTGTACTTGTCTATACCTGAAACAA
The DNA here is from genome assembly GCA_016746295.1 of Potamilus streckersoni. NCBI lineage: Eukaryota > Metazoa > Mollusca > Bivalvia > Unionida > Unionidae > Potamilus > Potamilus streckersoni. The sequence goes on from JAEAOA010001099.1 coordinate 48,271, forward strand.
AATCCTGTACTTGTCTATATTTGAAACAAAATCTTGTACTTGTCTATACTTGAAACAAAATCTTGTACTTGTCTATACTTGAAACAAAATCTTGTACTTATCTTTACCTGAAATAAAATCTTGTACTTGTCTATACTTGAAACAAAATTTTGTACTTGTCTATACTTGAAACAAAATCTTGTACTTGTCTATACCTGAAACAAAATCCTGTACTTGTCTATATTTGAAACAAAATCTTGTACTTGTCTATACTTGAAACAAAATCTTGTACTTGTCTATACTTGAAACAAAATCTTGTACTTATCTTTACCTGAAATAAAATCTTGTACTTGTCTATACTTGAAACAAAATGTTGTACTTGTCTGTACTTGAAACAAAATCTTGTACTTATCTTTACCTGAAACAAAATCTTGTACTTGCCTATACTTGAAACAAAATCTTGTACTTGTCTATACTTGAAACAAAATCTTGTACTTGTCTATACTTGAAACAAAATCTTGTACTTGTCTATTCTTGAAACAAAATCTTGTACTTATCTATACTTGAAACACAATTTTGTACTTGTCTATACTTGAAACAAAATCGTGTATTTGTCTATACTTGAAACGAAATCTTGTACTTGTGTATACTTAAAACGAAATCTTGTACTTGTCTATACTTGACACAAAATCTCAGTCTTTATTTGTACAAGCCAGAAACCGAATGGTGACAAATTTGGAGCCTATTAAACTAATCAATGAGAGTTTTCTAGAAATCGTGTCACGTGTCATATTCATGATTAAACAGATTTGCATCCATAGAATTACATCAATACAAAGGTATTACACTGCCACATTTTTAGTCCGTTTGTGTGTGTGTTTGTGTGTTCTCGATAGTTGTGAAATAGCTACAACGCACACGTGCTAGGATTTTATCAGCAAATCCTTCATATTCCATTACATGTCAGCTAGTAATTTATGCAGTCGATAAAGCTGATTTTGGACACAGATGACGTGGACAGTCTGCTACTCACTGTACTTCACGTCATTAAAATGTTTCCTATTTCCATACAATATATAAGCTGAGACTGTTGTTCTGTTCCTTGTACTTTTTCCTACTTATTGATTGTTATTGACAACCTATGTTTTAATATAAATGTCACAGATGTTAGTTTCCAATTCAATTTGCAAAGTTTCAATTACATATGTCTAAATGGACTCTCTTTACAGGTCAATTTCTGTAGCCTTTTTATGTCAACTAAGACTATATTCACGTGCGAGTTACCGTCCCGCAGGATCAGCAAATTAGTATTTTGCATTGCATGCATTTGGTGTAGTTTTATTGTGAATGTATGTATGCATGTACATATCCGACAACAGTCTCTGTTACTATAGCGCATTTCATGTATTACCATACATTTTTCACATAGAAAAACTTATATCTCTACACATGTAGTGTTGGTGACTTTTCATTACCGTAGATCTATGCAATTAAACGCCTAACAGATCTGTATTTTGTTTCGTACTTTTTAACACATGTATTTTAATAACTTAGTATTTAGTTATTTCATTCAAATACTGTGACATGTATGTGATTGGTTACATTCTTGCTGTGCTTTTATACCTGAATCGTATTTCAATTTAATATCATTGCTCTTCTGTATGTAAATATCCCGTAATGCCGGAGGTAAAGATAATGTGACTAGAATTACGTTGTATAGAAGCAAACAACATTAAAATAATTTAAATTTATTTTAATTGAATTGAATAGTTCGATTATTCGTTAACTTTAAACCACTTATTGATGATTCTAGTGGGCCGCAGGGCAATCTTAGTGTGTATTACTGTAGTCCGATCATATGAACCCGTTTGTTTGTATCCCCCAAAGCACTCATCGATTTCCATAAGTGAAGCCTTTAGTGCAATAAAAAGTGCTAAGAACTTTGTCAATTCATCCATTGATTTATATTTTCTAACCTGTCTATGAGTAGAATAGCCCTAATGCCGTCGCCGTCTGCACATTTCACGCTTAACAAAAGTTTTCAATTGACATACATGCTTAAGATCCATTTCCAGTTCTTGGACAAGTCCATAATCAGCAAAGGGGTTTGTGCAAAACTAAAGAGGTGCATATGTATACCTCGTCTGCTTCCGATATTTACCATGTCGAATCAAGCAAAGGAAAATAATGACAACAAATTTACATTTCACGTGGATTTGACAAGCGGTTGAATTCATATGTTCATGTATGTAAAGGGATATATAATTCAAAGCTCACACGGTTATAGCAATTTATGGAATTATCCAGCAGTAACCGAATAGGATGAACTAGGTCATTAGTTATCTGATGGAAATAAACTAACCATAGTGTACGTAATATGGCGCTGTTATAGTATAGAAAGTCCGTTAAGCATGAAAGACACAAGGTTATGCTAATATTATTGCCATTCCGGTCACAGTCAGGTTAGATATAATAAATCAATGACTCAGTTGACTTAGTTCTGTGCACTTTTTATCACATTAAACGTTTTAGTTTTTGAAATCGGTAGGATGGTACAAACAAACGGGGGTGTAGAGTTAAACTATAGTCATTTGTGAACAATTGCATTCTTAGTTATACATGGACTGTTTTTCAAGGCCTAAATGACAAAGACAGGTGTGCAAATTCAACATTCATCCTATTATAGTTTTGCTATCATTGCCAAGTTTTGGGAAAACTTTGAACATCTAACAGACAATGTTGATGAAGCACACATGAAATTTTGCTTATAAGTAATTTTACAGTTTAATGGACTCAGGGTTCAGTTGATAGTGTAATTACCAATGTAATGTATACTTAATTTGTACTGTTTGTTGGCTTTTCTCAGTGAGTAGATGCTTTGTATTGTGTAATTGACCTTGGTTAGAAATTGAGTTAAGAGCATACCTGACTGCTAACCTCTTTTTACCTTGTTATTTTGTATACAAAATAATATATATAGCCAATATTTGTCTATGGTTTTAGTTTATATATTAAAATCATTATTATATGGACGTAAACATGTTTGTAATCTTGTAACCGTAGAAGTTTCCAGAAACGAATTTTAGATTAGGAAAAGATGACAGAATATTTTCAGAAAACGGGGTTGCAAAATAGGTTTATTGGAGATGTAAAAAAAATTAACATCAGCATTACTTATTCCTACCGTAACATCCAAATTGGAATAAGTCTTGTTGTTGTGTTCAGTTATGATTTGAGAGGACTGATTGATTTCAATTATTCACTGGAATTAGAATGTGCTCATTAATAATTCTTGGATTATATCACTATTTTGGAATTACTATTAATTCATTTAAGAACATCTAAATTATAGCACTAGTTTGGAATTACTATTAATTCATTTAAGCACATCTTGGATTATAGCACTATTTTGGAATTACTAATAATTCATTTAAGCACATTTTGGATTATAGCACTATTTTGGAATTATTATTAATTCATTTAAGCACATCTTGGATTATAGCACTATTTTGGAATTATTATTAATTCATTTAAGCACATCTTGGATTATAGCACTTTTTTGGAATTGCCATTAATTCATTTAAGAATGTCTTGGATTATATCACTATTCTGGAATTACTATTAATTCATTTAAGCACATCTTAGATTATAGCACTTGTTTGAAATTACTATTAATTCATTTAAGCACATCTTGGACTATAGCACTATTTTGGAATTACAATTAATTCATTTAAGCACATCTTGGTTTATAGCACTATTTTGGAATTGCTATTAATTCATTTAAGCACATCTTGGCTTATAGCACTATTTTGGAATTGCCATTAATTCGTTTAAGCACATCTTGGATTATAGCACTATTTTGGAATTGCTATTAATTCATTTAAGCACATCTTGGATTATACCACTATTTTGGAATTACTATTAATTCATTTAAGCACATCTTGGATTATATCATTCTGATACCTCAAGACAGTTAGCAAATCATCACATTCGATGCTAGTTGTTTATCAGTAAATTCAGTATTGGAATTCATTCGAATACCACTGGAATTCATCGAAACGCCATATATATGTGGACTTGTGATAGAAACTGTAGAACTATTTAGGATTTAATTCACAATACTGTAAGTTATTATTAAATTTTCATTTAGTATTATTCTAGAGAAATAAAATATTTGTCGAATTTGACAAAATATTTTGGTTTTCACTTTTCTCTGCTATCTAGTTTAAGACCATAGAGCAGTAATAAGTGATGTTTATTCTTCAATACGAATGTATGTTCCAGCTATGTTTAATGGAAGAAACCAATTAATATATATGTCCGAAATTTCAGTTTTTCTTTTATTTCTTTATTTTCTTTCTTTTTTGGTATGTACTGAAGATAGATGCACCTGTTTACAAATTATTTTAAGGTAAATCCTTCAAAGAAACATTTTTTAAACTAGTGACTCTCTACCGTTTTGTAGTACTTTCAATACGAAAACAATATTGAATTAATTTATTTTATACAACAAAATATTGTTGAAATATTCAGCTTTATGGCTTTTGGGAGATACGAAAACGTAAAATATTAAAATACACAAAACTCCATACGTGTTTATTTCAGAATTGACGGAAAAATGAGTTTAATAGGGCGTAAAGAAAAGGTCATAACCAATAGTTACAGAGGTATTCATAAGCCATATTAAAGAACTCTTTATTCCAGCGACGCAAAACAAAACACCAATAAGGTTTAGTATACATTACCTAATTTTACATATTCTAAATATATGTACCTATCAGTATAATAAAATACGAAGTCAATTGGAAAGTATAAAGTTAAAACTAATTGGAAGTTATAAATTTCAAGCGAATAAAAAATTCTAATGCTCGATTTGGTGCATCGAAAATATCGACGCACAAACGTTAGTGAGAACATCCAAATAGTTAAAGTGTGAATGTGCGATACGGAAACCATATTAGGCATGCACGATTGAGTTAAGAGCATACCTGACATAGTCGACATTGGTCTGTATTATCTGCATTTCTGGCCAAGGCCTAGAAATCATTCCTTTGGATTTCTGGACAAGGCCTAGAAGTCATTCTTTGGGATTTATGGCCAAGACCTATAAGTCATTTCTTTTGGATTTCTGGACAAGGCCTAGAAGTCATTCTTTGGGATTTCTGGCCAAGACCTAGAAGTCATTCCTTTGTATCATAGAAGTCATTCTTTTGGATTTCTGGCCTAGGTATAGAAGGCGCTCCTTTGGATTTCTGACCAAGGTCTAGAAGTCGTTCCTTTGGATTTCTGACCAAGGTCTAGAAGTCATTCTTTTGGATTTCTGTCCAAGGTCTAGCAGTCATTCTTTTGGATTTCTGGCCAAGACCTAGAAGTCATTCCTTTGGACCATAGATGTCATTCTTTTAGATTTCTGGTCAAGGCCTAGAGGTCATTCTTTTGGATTTCTGGCCAAGGCCTAGAAGTCATTTTTTTGAATTTCTGGCCAAGGCCTAGAAGTAATTCTTTTGGAGTTCTGACCAATGCCTAGAAGTAATTCTTTTGGATTTCTGGCCAAGGTCTAGAAGTCATTCATTCTTTGGGATTTATGGCAAAGACCTATAAGTCATTCCTTTGGATTTCTGGACAAGGCATAGAAGTCATTCTTTTGGATTTCTGGCCAAGGTATAGAAGGCGCTCCTTTGGATTTCTGACCAAGGTCTAGAAGTCGCTCTTTTGGATTTCTGGCCAAGGCATAGAAGTCATTCTTTTGGATTTCTTGCCAAGGCCTAGAAGTCATTCTTTTTGGATTTCTGGCCAAGGCCTAGAAGTAATTCTTTTGGATTTCTGGCCAAGGCCTAGAATTATTTCTTTTGGATTTCTGGCCAAGACCATGCAGTCTTTCCTATAGACGATCGCTGCACTATGTGTGCAAGGAAAATTATTATTCGTTGATAATTATATTTGTGGAGTTGGGAAGAATCAGTTTGTTTTCAAAGAAGAGTCTTTGTTCACTCAATCGAAAAGTTGTTGGTTTGTTGGAACACAAGAATGCCATACGAAAACAGTAAATATACATTAATGTAAAATTGTAAATTTCTAAACTTCAGACCCGACTAAATCGATCATTTCTTAGAAGCATTGAACAATACGGTATGTTATTCTTACATTTTCACATTGCATTCAAGGGAAATAAGCTTTCTGTTAAATCCTCGCTGGTTTTGCTTCTTGCTGTTACACAGCTTGGGAGCATAGATTCGTAACATAAATTAGGCGCTCGTCCGTGATTTTAATTTCTTTAGAATCATTCCGAGAAATTGCTTCTGAAATTAAACCCTTTTTTCGAAAGTTTCGTTTCCCTGGTAAAGATTTTATTTCACATATATAAGAAAGCTTTAGTGTAACTAACAAGCATTTACGAAGTTGTCTAATGTGAAATTTGTTTCAAATCCTACACAGGGAAAGTTATAGTTGATGAAAAAAGATGAGTTGCTTGAGATTGTCAGACGTTTTGATATTTCGGAAACACAAACGTCTTTCGCGAAGCAAAAATAAAGAAAAATCTTTGGTCCAAAAAAAATATTTGATGGGAAATGCAAATTTTGAAATAAAAGTGCTTTGAGTTTCATCAGCAAGTCAATCTCTCGTTTTCAAATCGAATTAAAGGAATTAAAGTTATAAAACAGGCGGTATTGGAATTATCAAAACTTTCAGCTTTATAACGAAATGATTGAATTGTAAACTTAATACGCAATAATGTAATTTTCTTATTAGATTTCATTTTACAGCCTAGGAAATAAATTATTTCTTGAAATTTACAAACTTGTTGCTTTTGTATGTTACACAGTTCAACACCAAAGAGTCGTAAGAGCATAAGTGCTTTTCGTTACTTTTAAACATCTTTCGATGATCGATATATAAATCTCTACAAAGTCCACAACGTTTACAGCATTTCTTTTTGTGTGCTTCCTTTAAGCATTATGCAATCTGAACATAAATATGACAGTTTTCCTAATGCTTTTGTACCTGAAAAAAAATTTGTAAGAGTTCAACTGCCTAATAATATTAATGTGTCTGTCTGTCTGCATAGCAGTTGTCTTGGACAAACAGTAATTTAGAGACTGCAGTAAAGATGTCCTAGGGTGGTCGTCACATTTTTTCGTCGTTCTTAGTAACGTTACCATGAGCAACACTTTCATAAGATGTATCTTTTGAATGACAGCATGAGTATACGGCTTTCTCAAGTTATATAGGCATCTTTTTACTGACAACTTAAGTGTAAGCAGGCTGTCTCAATGTGTACATGACTATTTAATGACAGCATGAGTGTATGGCTTTCTCAAGTTATATAGGCATCTTTTTAATGACAACTTAAGTGTAAGCAGGCTGTCTCAATGTGTACATGACTATTTAATGACATCATGAGTGTATGGCTTTCTCAAGTTATATAGGCATCTTTTTAATGACAACTTAAGTGTAAGCAGGCTGTCTCAATGTGTACATGACTATTTAATGACAGCATGAGTGTATGGCTTTCTCAAGTCATATAGGCATCTTTTTAATGACAACTTTAGTGTAAGCAGGCTGTCTCAATGTGTACATGACTATTTAATGACAGCATGAGTGTATGGCTTTCTCAAGTCATATAGGCATCTTTTTAATGACAACTTAAAACTTTTCATATATATATATATGAAAAGATGAGTGTTATGCTGTCTCAAAATATGTTGTTGTTGTTGTTGTTTTGCTTAACGCCATTTTTCAGCACACGATAGGCTATTCATGGCGGCCAGTATTAATGGTGGAGGAAGAAACTGGGAAATCACCGGAAAGAACCACCGACCCACGAGAAGCTACTGGCAAGCTTTCTCACATATCCACATTCGCCGAATCCTAGACTCGAACACACGCAGACAGAGGTGAGATGGCAGTGATCCGTAACGGACAGCGCTTTAGACCACTCGGCCACTTGGGGCGCCTCTCAAAATATGTATGCATCGTGCTAATGACAGCATGCGTATAACACTGTCTCAGGATATACATGTATCGTGTTAATGACAGCATGAGCGTAACGTTTCATCATGATATACACGTAAATTGTTAGGCCAAACGCTTACAATTTGAGGAGGCTAAAACCTTTTGGGCCGTCATCGTCGGCACGGGCGCAATTTACCCTTAGCACGCCATTGCTTCGAAGACAAATAGAAATAAAATTATTTCTTGGATTTTTCTTATGCATTTTAAGCATTAGAATAATCACAAATCCATTTAACTGACTTAGTTAATAATCATACGTTTATCACATCACATTGTTTTCGTCATATGTGGCTACTTCCTGCACATTGCCGTTAGATAGTTCATACGATGCATAAGCAAAAAGCAAGAATGATAACACAAATCACGATAGATAAGAGATAAGACTTTGACTAGGATGTTAATTAAGGGACAGGTGTCGCGTGTTTCTGAGAGACTAACAGGTGTAAGATGGAGTGATTTGTAAATGCAACGTGCACAATATTGAGAATAATGGCATACCTCGAAACAATTTTCATATACTGTGGCTGAAATTTATTTATACTTGTGGAAAGTCTACATGATATAAGCAGACAGCTAACCTAAATGGCATCTCCCATGTGGTGGAAAAATCAGCCTGAATCACTCTAAAGTATGCTATCTTCAGCAGTTAATACAATTGGGAAAATGAATTTTGTCATAGAAAGCAAATCTACTCTCTGAAAGCGCATTTTGTTTTCACCATTTACGTTTCAAATTCAGGAAGTGAAAATGACCAAAAGGAGTTAGTAGACTTTTGTTTACCTGTACAGACCGAGCTGTATACTCTATAACCCAAGCTACATCAATCAATCATAACCCAAGCTACACCAATCAACCATAAAGGGAATTAAAAAGTTCATTTAAAAATGCATAATATATGCCATGTCTTTTCTCAATAACCAGGATAACCAGTGATAAATTCCTGGTAAATTCATTTTCTTTAAATATCAAATACTTTGCTAATAGAAAATCATAGAACGTCACAGAAAAAGAAGAGGAAACGTTCCATGACAATCTTAAAGTTTAGAAATATTAACTGACATTGGTCTTAATTTCTGTGTGGTTCGGAAATATATCAATTGACAATGGTCTTCAAAATCATTATTTCGTATTTACAAAACTTTTATCAAAATTGATCTGCCAGATCAATTAAATGGCATTTGAAAATGAATCCAATCATGTTATAAGGTGAGTTCTTTCAGTAAAAAGTCAATACAGATTGCCAGAGCATTGTATCATAGTACTCCCTAGCCATGTCTTGACGATCGTAATTACATAATATCATAGTATTCCCTAGCCATGTCTTGACGATCGTAAGTACATAATATCATAATATTCCCTAGCCATGTCTTGACGATCGTAAGTACATAATATCATAGTACTCCCTAGCCATGTCTTGACGATCGTAAGTACATAATATCATAGTACTCCCTAGCCATGTCTTGACGATCGTAAGTACATAATATCATAGTATTCCCTAGCCATGTCTTGACGATCGTAAGTACATACTATCATAGTATTCCCTAGCCATGTCTTGACGATAGTAAGTACATAATATCATAGTATTCCCTAGCCATGTCTTGACGATCGTAATTACATAATATCATAGTATTCCCTAGCCATGTCTTGACGATCGTAAGTACATACTATCATAGTATTCCCTAGCCATGTCTTGACGATAGTAAGTACATAATATCATAGTATTCCCTAGCCATGTCTTGATGATCGTAAGTACATAATGTACATAATATCATAGTATTCCCTAGCCATGTCTTGACGATAGTAAGTACATAATATCATAGTATTCCCTAGCCATGTCTTGATGATCGTAAGTACATAATGTACATAATATCATAGTATTCCCTAGCCATGTCTTGACGATCGTAAGTACATACTATCATAGTATTCCCTAGCCATGTCTTGACGATCGTAAGTACATAATGTACATAATATCATAATATTCCCTAGCCATGTCTTGACGATCGTAAGTACATAATATCATAGTATTCCCTAGCCATGTCTTGACGATCGTAAGTACATACTATCATAGTATTCCCTAGCCATGTCTTGACGATCGTAAGTACATAATATCATAGTACTCCCTAGCCATGTCTTGACGATCGTAAGTACATAATATCATAGTATTCCCTAGCCATGTCTTGACGATCGTAAGTACATAATGTACATAATATCATAGTATTCCCTAGTCAAATCATATTATTCCCAAGCAATATCTTTGTATTCAATATCCATATCCTAGTATTCCATAGCCATATTCTATTATTCCATAACCATATCCTAATATTCAATAAATATATCCTTAAGGCCGTACCAACACATAATTCTAGTATTCTTTTGCCATATCCTAAAAGGCTGTAAAAAACATAATATCACAGTATTCCATAACCATATCAAGGCCGTGGGAACATTCTGTTCCATTATTTTCTAGCCGTATCATTAGTTTCCGTGTACTCCCATGGCATATCGTTAAGGCACTAAGAACATAATATTCTATTATTCAAAAGCTATATTCTATTTTTCAATAGCTATATACTATTATTCAATAGCTATATCCTATTATTCAATAGCTATATCCTATTATTCAATAACTATATCTTATTATTCAATAGCTATATCCTATTATTCAAAAGCTATATCCTATTATTCAAAAGCTATATCCTATTATTCAATAGTTATATCATATTATTCAATAGCTATATACTATTATTCAAAAGCTCTCTCCTATTATTCAAAAGCTATATTCTATTATTCAATAGCTGTATCCTATTATTCAATAACTATATCTTATTATTCAATAGCTATATCATATTATTCAATAGCTATATCCTATTATTCAATAACTATATCTTATTATTCAATAGTTATATCCTATTATTCAATAGCTATATCCTATTATTCAATAGCTGTATCCTATTATTCAATAACTATATCTTATTATTCAATAGTTATATCCTATTATTCAATAGCTATATCCTATTATTCAATAGCTATATCCTATTATTCAATAACTATATCTTATTATTCAATAGTTATATCCTATTATTCAAAAGCTATATTCTATTATTCAATAGCTGTATCCTATTATTCAATAACTATATCTTATTATTCAATAGCTATATCCTATTATTCAATAGCTGTATCCTATTATTCAATAACTATATCTTATTATTCAATAGTTATATCCTATTATTCAATAGCTATATCCTATTATTCAATAGCTGTATCCTATTATTCAATAACTATATCTTATTATTCAATAGCTATATCCTATTATTCAATAGCTATATCCTATTATTCAATAACTATATCTTATTATTCAATAGTTATATCCTATTATTCAATAGCTATATCCTATTATTCAATAGCTGTATCCTATTATTCAATAACTATATCTTATTATTCAATAGCTATATCCTATTATTCAATAGCTATATCCTATTATTCAAAACCTATATCTTATTATTCAATAGTTATATCCTATTATTCAATAGCTATATCCTATTATTCAATAGCTGTATCCTATTATTCAATAACTATATCTTATTATTCAATAGTTATATCTTTAAGGCCGTATTAACACAATATCGTAATATGCAGTTAATTAAAACATAGCAATGTATTGTCATGATAATGAAATCATATTTTTAAAACAATTGCATTAATGAAACTTGCGCAATATTTTGATATCATACGATACAATAAGAAGAGATATTCTTCTAAATCTTGTATCCATATCTTCTTTAAATAGAACAACAGAAAAAACAAGAAAGAAAGAAAAAGAAAGGAAGATTGTAACAAGTCAGACTTCAAAGCATGGTTTGAACAACCAATCCATTTTGCACATATGCTAGTGAAATAGGATTAAAAAGGCTCTATATCGATAACCATTTCGAAATTTGTTATGTTCTGTAGATGAATAATGCTGTTTTTAAGGTGTCACATGACAGTTACGTAGGATTCGCAATGGAGTAAGGTAGTACATGACATTTAAGTTGGATTGGCCATGCAGTACATTTTTTAATGAAAAGACATCCGTTTCTCTCTCCTTATTTAAAATGGTTGTTGTTGTAGGGTTGAACGCCGTTTTTCAACACAAGATAGGCTATACATGGCGGCCAGTATTAATGGTGGAGGAAGAATTCTAGAAAACCAGGGAAGAACGACCGACCCACGAGAAGCTACTGGCAGGCTTTCTCACTTACCCACGTTAGCCGAGTCTGGACTCGAACTCAACGCAGACAGAGGTGAGATGGCAGTGATCCGTATCGGTCAGCGCTTTAGAACACTCGGCCACTAGGGAACCCTTTTTTAAAATGGTGTCATGAATTCACGCTTTCATGGATGTAATCAAAAGGGGACAAATCGTGTTACTATAACCAGGTTCGAGATTAAGTTTTGCGATGACAGAGTGCATGAGCAATTTTCCATTTTTTCCTTGATCTGTTTGATGTGCTGACTTAATGATTTTGTATGGAAATGAGACCGTTCGTGGACACTTTCCTCTTCGGTAAATTAATATCTTGGACGCAAATACCAGTGCCCTATATTTGCCGTAATTCCAGTTGTGTTAAATCGATAGTTTTAATGATTTTCTCGCGTTGCAGAGAGTGGGTTGGTGTTACTCTTAAGGGAGCAATTAAAACAGGACAAGCTTTTGTCGTCACAATCTATAAACTGATGCGAGCTTAGATATTGAATCAAGTTAATTGTTATGGAGTATTTTGTTGATTGTGAGTTGATTCAGAGAACTATTAAGTGCTAACGAAGTATGACACTGGTAAATGTGTTTTTTTATTAATACAAACAGGCGGATGAATGAAGTTTGTCAAAAACAAGACAAGAAACATAACCAATATTGAAAACAAACATACCTTATGGAAATAACAATCAATAACAAATACATCAAGGGATTTTCACCATAGTTTTTGTCACAGAATAAGGCCATAAGTAACATGCGACAGAAAGTCACGGAAAAAGCATGGTTTACATGAACATTTGAAAAATGACTATTATTCACTCCTATGGATTTAAGCTTGATACATTGTGAACTGAGACACAAGTCATTTGGATTTTGTCAGTAGTAGGCGTACTTTCAACCATCATCTCATGCCATAGAGGCAATTGTCAAAGTTTTGTTTTTGTTGATTTGTGAAACTTTTTCTCGGTTTTATGTTATGTCGGGTGATAAAGCTTTGTTACACTCTTTGCTTTGTTATTACCGTTTTAGTAATAAATAGTTTAGTTTTTGTTTAAGCCTGACTGTATCCTGCTGGACACTATTGGGCATTAGTGGACACTATGGGAACTTAGTGAACTATATTGTAGCCCAGTGGATATTAGTGGACACTATGGAATTTTAGTGAACACTATGGGAGTCTATTATAGGCTATTGAATAGTGGACATTATTGGAGCTTAGTGGACACCATGGAAGCTTAATGGACATTAAGGGAGCTTAGTGGACATTATTCGATATTATTAGGCTAACGGAGTCTTATTGGAACCGACAATGTCTTATGGGAGTTTCAGTGTCGGATAAGAGCTGACTATAGTTACCCTTGGTTGGATGTAGCTATCTGTATTGCAGCATGCCATCTATGTGTATAAATACATGTGTGTATATGAATGAATACATATAATGGAGCCGTGATGTGTATGAACGTGGATTGATAAGAAAGGGATCTGGGGAAACTGCAGAGTTCAGTTCGTATATTGAATAAACTGTAGAGTGACAGTTTGCCAAGTGAATGACTATTCCAGTTTGCAGTAATTTGTGTACTTGTGTATTTAGTTGAACGCAATATTGTTAGTTGAAACAATAGTAATAACATTATGAGTATTGCTCATTTTCCTTTTGTCTGTTTTATCTGAAGAGATTTCATGAATCTCAAAGCTTAATGCATACAAAAAATTAAGTGAATCTCATTTTTTATTTTTACATGATACATGGTATATTTGTGCCTCTCAATTTAGACTAGAGGCCAATGAATCACATATTTGTATTTTTTTCTTCTTTCTTTATATTTTTCTGAGTGCGTGTAGGATGAAATATATCAATTGTATGATAGGAGTGTGAGAATCTTGGTATTTGTTATATATATATATATATATATATATATATATATATATATATATATATATATATATATATATATATATATATATATATATATATATATATATATATATATAGTATTTCATTTTATTAATTCCAAGCATTCATCGCTTTGTGTCTGTTGTTATTAATTTAGTTCAAACAGAGAAATCCCACTCGGTTTCAATTCTGCTAGTTTTCACAGGGATTACCGTAAAAAGAATCAATAAGAAACACTATAATGTTTATAGCATCTGTTTATGATATAGACAAAAAGTACTTGAGTTATTCCTCGAGTCGTATTTTGTGTGTGTACTGTGTATATTTATCGCTTTTCCACGATACGCATGATTCGTTTACTGCATTGGCCCTATTATCTGGAAGCAATTTATATCGGCACCCCCGCCAGCACCGCGGATATTGACCGCCATTTGCAGTGCATGCCCTCTGGTAGGATTAGCCTACAAAACCCTCACCGTGCTGTATGTCTGTGTGTTATTGATTTAGATCATATCTCAACATCGATCAAACCTCTAGTTTGCAAATAACACAACACATTCGTACAAGATTTATGTCGTTCAATACTATAACGCTACATGCTATAAGCGTTACTACTCGATACGAATCTACTTGACTCCACAAACTAACTCGTTATGTATCATTCAGGCAGAATTGAAAGCAAACATGACACAAAGGCACACAAAAGATTCAACTATTTACAGCCTAGCTGGTAACCCAAAGTATTTTATGCATTGCTTCGTTAGTATGCTGGTATTGAACATTACATTTTTCCCTCATGGAAATGAATTTCTCTATTCAAAGATGTAACTTGACACATATTTCTGGTTAGTTAGTACTTTAATTACTTTCTGAACATGTCTGGGTTCTTACATTTATGGAGGGTACATATTTATCCCGCTCTGCATCCTGCTGCTGTAGTTTCTTAAGGTAGTCTGTTGTCCTGTCTCTTGTTATCATAACAGGCATTTTGTCTTTTTGACACTTGTCTTGCTTATTTGATGGTCCTGACATTCTGAAAACCAACGGCCTTTTTTCTGACAGATAAAGCAAGTATCTTGACTTTTATTTTGAAAGGAGGGGAATAGTCCGTCGGCTTTCTGAAGACAACCTTCGCATGACATCTCGAAAAGCTCTGATCAGAAGTTCCATCTGTGTGGGCTTTTCCACCTTTCTGGTAGACATGAGAGTGAAATGAATGCTGGAAGAGAATACACTAGTCTTTTTACAGGGATGACATTGGTCTGATATGAATAAAAATGCGTCCGTAGCTTTTAACATGTTGTCATTTGACTTTAAGCAATAAAGATGAAACGATCGCATCATTTGGTGGATAAAGGAGAAGAAAGTAAGGGGAAGAAACGTGACATATCTCCTCGCACAGTAGCTGAAGTCTTGGCTCAGATTCATGCAAGAGATTTTGAAGATGACATGAGTGAATCAGAATACATATCCAAAGAGTCTACACCAAAACAAAGTCCGCTACCAGTAAACCCTGAAAGGTAGTAACACATTCGAGAGACTGATAAACGCTCCTCTAGAAAATTTAAACATAGCAGATTTGAAAAGGACTTGGAAAAGTATTTAACGAACGAACCTAGTCAAAGAATGAAGAGAATCAAAACCCTGTTACAACAAGCGGGCATATCTAAAGACACACCCTGCGGTATTCCTGAAATGCAAAAATGCATGACGTCTTGGCTCCATGCTACACCTTGAAATTATACCCTCATGAAGCGCAAATACTTCTGTTGTTTCGAGGCAGCAATTTCAAGGACGGAAAATACATTCAAGTCATCATCACGATGATCACTTCAGTATCGCTGGATTTCATGGATACACGTATTATTTTGAGAATTGTAGCTATGGCTATAACACTCAAAAGCATCACAGGGTCAAAATGCTCAGGATGTTTGGCGTCTAAACCTTGTCTTGACGAAGGATAATAACGAGTACATTGACCAGAGCACTTTTGTTTACAGCCATACCTGTTACCAACAACAGCTGAAAACGCAAAGTTCACAGCGGAAATGTACTTGTCAACTCCTGAGATTGTGCCCTATTTGCGGACAAGTGCTATGTACCAATTGTGCCAAGGTTCACATATGTCCAGGAAAGAAATGATTTCATATTTGTCACCCTAAGATCATGTGATAGTTTAATGGTTGCTCATTTCACGGATGTCTCATCTGCTACCCATAATAAAATCAGTCAGTTTTTACAACGTACCATGGAAGACTTTGTACTAGGCCACTTGTCAACGGCGCTTTAAGTTAGAACAGCAAGGATACCAAGTGGTGGAAATGTGGTAAAAAGAGTATAGCAGGTTTGAAATCGAATCACGAGTTTAATCGTATCGTGAAAAGTTACAAGCTGGTTGACCCCTTGAATCCGCTGGACAGTTTGTCCAGAGGAGGGACACACGCTACCCGTTTGCCAAGCCAAATACGTGAATCCTTTCAAACAGACACCATTCACGATCGGTGATTCTGAAACCGGGAGAATCCCTGTGTGCCCGTGCAAAATATAGTGACACTAAGTATATGAGAAACTGTACCTAAATGTTGTATAGTGACTTGTTTATAATCCAATTTGATGTTTTGATGCGTAATTTATTGTGTTACTTAAACCTTAGACTTTTATGTATTTTCATATTTGGTGTTCCATTTTAACTTGCCATGAACGTGTCCTGTCTTGCCTCTTTTAGTTTCAAAAATGACATTGCCTGCACTATGGCTATTCTGCTGTCTCTGCTCCCTCTTCCTCCACTTTCAAATTCATGGACGACAACTTTGATCTTGCTAGTTGGTAGGTCTTGTCTCTTCGACATGTTAATAGCTGTAACGAGCGGTTCAGGCAAAGCCGAATTTGTCAAACTTTGAACGAATAGGAAATTCATTTGATGGATCGTCCACTTAAACGTATCGTGTGGTATTACAAAGAGTGACATTCGGCGACAAGTCTCCTGCGAGAAAGTCAAGGCGATTATATCGTGTTTGTGGAATGCGTTCCTGACGACGACAACGTGATCATGTCTGACCCCATTCAAACTCATCTGGTAATATTTGACATGTTAGGAGAAAACGAAAAGAAATTAAACTATGGTTTACACGCAAAGAACATCACCTTAATGCCAGTGTCATTTACATCACCCAAAATTTGTTTCAACAAAGCAAAGTCCATGGGACGAACAGTCTCAATGCTCATTACATTGTCTTGTTTAAAAGGTGAAAATATAATCCAAACATTTAGAACCACCCTGGCTGAATCATGCGTACGACGATGCCACTCAATTCCCGTTGCGTTCATTTACTCGTGGACATAAATTCTACTACCCCTGATCATTTTGCGATTTCGTACCCATCTATTACTACCAATGTTGTCAAAATCGAGTGCATTTCGTATACACGTCCCGTTTATTTTAAAAAAATCTATAAAATCTTCGTATACATTCTCACACATCGTTAACGTCTTTTCAATCTTCGTCTTCCTATCAAATCGATTCGTGCCTTGTACGGCATTAGTCACAAAAATCCATAAATACGTGTTCGTGTCTTAGAAGCCAGTCTCAGAAAAGTCTTACGGTGGTTTACGGTGACAGCATGTCAATTACTACAATGCATCTTTCACATCCTTCATCAAACCAAACGCTTGTTTGACAAATAAAAGTAGCCTTGACACCAATGGCAGATCGCTGCATCGACATTCAAACCAAGAAGCAAATCATTTAAAAACTAGATGTACAAGTTTGCTAGGAGGTGCCATCATTCGCATACTCTTGAAATGGGATCGCAATGCCTTAAAGTCGGCCCCAAGAAAAAAAGTCACTCTCCAACATCAACGGACCAAGAAGAAATAGAGCAGTGGTTTCTAGACCAGGTCACAGCACAGGAAAAAAAAAATCTTCCAGACCCCCCCCAGAAAACAGCAACCCGCAAGAGATTAACTTTGGCCATGGCGCAACCTTACATCCACACGTCACGACATGCAGTGATAGTGACCGTGTCTCCAGTAACTACAGGTTATTCTACTTCTTCTTTGCTGGTGATACCAGCAAAATCCAATTTGACACATATATTTCCTAATTTGATGAAAAAATGGACACACGTGTCTCCAGGACCTTCTCCAGCGGTGACACTCAAGCAAGAAATGTTCCTATAAGTCCGTTGAGAACCCCTCCACCTCGAGTCATGCCTGCCGTGAAGCTGTTACGACAGACCGACAATCAGTGGTAAGCATCCCACTATAAGAAAGACTGTACTAGACGATAGTTATCGGTGTTTTTGTGCCACGGAACAAAGATGGCACCACCTAGAAGTTATCCATTTTCCAGACCCAAAGGAAAGAAAAGGAAAGGACTGCCTCCTCGTTTAGCCAAACTGTCCAAAACCCTTCCACCCATGTGAAAACAACTCATTCAACATCCTCCAAAGACGTCGTCGATACCGTGTGTGATTGTTGCCTAAATGTCTTAAAAGGCACGATACTTTTGTCTCAATATCAGACAGAATGGTTAACCGTTTCACTCCGAATATCATCCCATCTTCAAACACATTTGAGAATTATAAAAAAGGCTTTCAAAAAATTCTGTCTTACTACTAATTTGATGCGACTGGAATGAGAAAGAAATGTTGAATTTTTCAAGTTAGTACACAGTAACTGTGCTGGCTATTAATTTGATATTCCCTAATCGTTGATCACTCGAGAATATTTGGCCCCGTGTTTAATTAAGGCTGCATTCATTTTGAATTAAACAAAGCATCGTTGAGTCAAAGTAAGTCCCATGGGGTTTATCTTTGATGTGCCGTTGATGTGGGTCTACATAACAAAGTGTGTCCCATGAATACTAGCTTACATTCTGAATTTGCATATTTCTGTGTTAAAGCACAGCCCTTTTCTTACATACATTAAAGTACTTTGCACGCACGTCTGCTCTAATTTTCTGTGATTTTATCATTTACAATTATCTCTTTTGAAATGTGATATGACGGTTAAAATCTTTCAAGTACTGGCCCGGTTAAATTCTGCACATTTTTGGTGCAGAGCTAATCCAGACATCAGCCGTTGTATTAGTAAAGACCTTGATAACTCCAAAAAGTAGTAAATCATTGTGGAATTATCTGATAAGATAAAACAACAATTTGTTGTTTTTTCTATAGCAAAAACAAATTAAAAAATATAGCTTCATTCATATCTTGTAGAACGTCGTTAACATCTGGAATTGAGAGTCATGCTTACGCACATATCATCGTTTCTCTTGGATGGAAAAAAGAAGCGGTGAAAACCATGGCATTGGACCAAACGTTTTAAGTAATCTAGGGCCTGACGTTTCTCTACTATCGTCGTTACGACTGGAACCTACGCATGTGAAACGTGGAAAACGTCGGCCTGGATTGCTAGGAGGCTTAACGTACCCAAACAGCAATGATTGCGTCGAATCCTGCAAGTCTCGTACAAGGATCGCATCACAGATAAAAAGAACCACCAGCGAACAGGCACTCTCTCTCAACGACATTGTGACAGGGGGCTGGCTCCGTTTTGCAGACCACGTTCTTCGGCAACCAATCTCACGGTATGCAATAAACGCCATCTCGTGTACGCCACAGGGAAGACAGAAAAAAATTCTTCCCCGATTTACATAGCGAAGCACCTTCATCGAAGATCTGAGAGCGCTGGGCATATCATTGGATAACGCTGAAACCATTGCAACAGATCTAATGAGCTCTCAATAAATGTACCAATCTTCTGACTGGTTGTGCAACAGACTTAAATGTCATCATTATTAATGTTTAGTCGGTAGTCATTTACAATTTTACAACACCAATAAATCCTTAAGTTTAAATTTAAATTATCCAAATGTCAGTTTATTGATTCATGTCTCGAATTTATGGTCTAATCTGTATAAATTTAAGTTTTCTTGCACTTTGGCTACCAAAAGTTGGACCATAATCTTTATCCAAAATTTGACATTTTCAGACTAAGCTTCATACACGACGATTACTTTCACTGGTGTGTTTGAAACATGCGCATATATTTTATTGCTGAATCTTTCTTGCTTCACTTCGGATTTTAATATTTTCCGTGTATTAAATAAATCATGTTGCAGCTTGCACCACAGTAAATCGATACAGGAAATGGACCTTCGCAGTATTACTATAGAAAATGGTATTTCAACAATAGTGATATCAGTATATTAAATTGTTCAACAGCAATATCTGTATATTAAATGGCACTCCATCAATACCAATTTAGGAAATGGTACTCCTGAAATCTGAGTATAGGAACTGGTGCTCTAGCAATATCAGCATATGACATTTTCCTCCAGCAATATCAGTATAGGAAATTGTACTCCAACAATATCAATATATTAAATGGTATTCCATCAATACCAGTATCGGAAACGGTACTCAGGCAATACAAGTATTGGAAATGGTACTCCGTCAATGTTAGTATAGCAGATAGTACTACAGCAATGTCAATGTAGCAAATGGTACTCCAGCAATGTTAGTATAGGAAATGGTACTCCAGCAATACCAGTATAGGAAACAGTACAACAGAAATATCAGGAATGGAAATGGTACTCCAGCAATATCAGTATATTAAATGGTCCTACATCAATATCAGCATCGGGAATGGTACAAAAGCAACACCATTAGAAAACAATGGTACAACAGCAAAATCATTATAGGAAATGGTACAACAGCAACATCATTATAGGAAATGGTACAACTGCAATATCGGAGCCCCGAGTGGCATAGTGGTCTAAAGCACTGTCCGTTACGGATCACTGCCACCTCACCTCTGTCTGCGTGGGTTCGAGTCTAAGATTCGGCGAATGTAGATATGTGAGAAAGCTTGCCAGCAGCCTCTCGTGGATCGGTGATTCTTTCCTGTGATTTCCCGGTTTCTTCCTCCACCATTAATACTGGCTGCCATGTATAGCCTATCGTGTGCGAAAAAATCGCGCTAAACTCCTCAACAGCAACAACTGCAATATCGGTACAGGAAATAGTACCACAACAACATCAGTATAGGAAATGGTTCTGCAGCAACATCATTATATGAAATGGTATTCCAGCAATATCAGTATAATAAATAGTACTATAGCAAAATTAGTATAATAAATAGTACAATAGCAATGTCAGTCCAAGAAATTGTACTCCAGCAAATATCAGTATCAGCAATTATTCCATTCTGTCCTATCATACATATTATATAATTCTGGTTACTCCAGGAATATTAGTATCAGCAATTATTCCTTTATGTCCTTTCATAAACATTATATCATTCGGATTACTCCAGGAATATCAGTATCAGCAATTTTTTCCTTTAAGGTGGCGCTCTACAGTTTCGTATTTAGCATAGGGTTATAATTTTAAAGAAAAAGAGTTTCCCCGGGTTTCCTCACTAGTTATACTGGCTATTTAAAAGAGACTTTGTATATCTTAGGTATTGTTCAGAGAACCTTTAATTCTCTTTATTATGATGTATGATTGATTGATTGATTGATTGGTTAAATTTTAACGGCGCACCAGCACTTTTAGGCTATTTAGCGCCATACAGTAGGTCATATTTGTAAAAAGGTTCAATATCGACCAGCGATATAGTAAAAAATCCATAGTAGATAAATATAAAATGGTAAACGTTGGTAACAGTTAAAGATATTGGTTCACGATCAACGGGAGATGTAAATGATGTATCTTGATGAAAAGATGTAAATAATAGTTGGTATTGGTATTAGTTAAAAATTAGTTTGGGTAAGGTCATAAAAAGTTTTAGTTTAAAATAAAGATTTACTTCCTTTAGGAACTCTAAAATACTAGTGATTTGAATAGTATCAAAAAGTTCCTGCATGTCGTGTACATTATAGTATTTATCACGCGTAGGTTGCAGGTCGGAACACGTGGTCATAAAGTGTTTAACAGTAAATGGTACATTGCAAGGAACGCACTCTGGTGGATCTTCACCTTTTAGTATGTGTGAGTGGGTAATGTATGTATGACCGATTCTGATTCTTGCAATGACAACCTCCTCCCTACGAATAGTTCTGTAGGAAAGAAGTCCATTCTCCCAAGATTGGTTTGATGGCATGAAGTTTGTTATTGATTGCATCATCCCATGATACCTGCCACTTTTGACGCACTAAGCTCAGAGTTTTATGATGTATGATTGATGGGTGTAATATGGGCTAGAGAGTATACAGCTTGGCCTTACTCCAGATGTGCACCTTTCAAAAAAGTGCTAGCTCTACTTGCTCATTTTCACTTCTCGAACTTTAGAGGTAAATTGTAAAAAATAGAGCCGATAACTTTTTTTTTACATTTTATGTATTTGGTAATTCATTCATTGCACTTTTAGAAGTTAGTATTGTATAGTTTGGCATATTTCATTTTCCATATTTTAATAGCTGCCAAGAATAGTGTACTTTAGACACATTTAGGTTGATTTTTGGAGCACAAGGGAGCAGTCATTTTAGTTAGCAGTGTCCTAAGATCATTTAAAATTTATAAAAATACAATATCCAAAGAAATTTCAGCCACATTACATGAAAGTAGTATATAGGTATGCCAACATTCTCTCCACTATGCATGTTTTAAATGCAAGCAACTTCACCTTACATACATCACTCTCTCAAAAGTACATAATAACTGGTGAGCGCCACCTATGTCCTAGCATACACATTATATCATTTGGATTATTCCAGGAATATCAGTATCAAAAGTTATTCCTTTCTGTCCTATCATAAACATTATATCATTCGGATTACTCCAGGAATATCAATATCAACAGTTATTCCTTTCTGTCCTATCATACACATTATATAATTCGGATTACTTCAGGAATATCAGTATCAACAATTAATCCTTTCTGTCCTATCATAAACATTGTATCATTCGGATTACTCCAGTACGATCAATATCAATATTCGCGCTTTGTTTTAGACTTGCACTTCTCAACTATCTGGTGACGGTTCATTTCATCTCATACGTGTGCAGAGTCACATTTCACCTTATCTTTTTTGCCCTCTTTGTGTACAAAGAGTGGAATCTTCATCGCCATTTTTAGTACCACGTGGATAAACAAATACATCTACTTTATTCAAGAGACTAATCAGTTAATTTTTGTTCATGCAGAACACATAGCAAACAGGAGGTTATTCTGACATTGTATTGGACCAAGGTCTCACTAGATAGTTTCGTACTTTGACACCCCCCCATATTTTTAAGGTAGAAGGCATGAGCCTAATTATGACAACCCTAGCATTTATAAATTCACACATAAGCTAGATCTGTAATGTGGTTTACATTTACTTTGAGTTAGGCTTGTAAATGGGTTGCCTTGTTGGTGACTGCCTGTCACAGATAGACTAGCATTGGAGATCAAATGCGTAACTTGGGCTGCAAATGTGCAGCCGACTTGGCTTACGTATTTACATGTGTCTGCTACAGAGGTAAATATCTAAAAATATACATGGTTGAGGGGTGATTGAAAGTATGTTAATTTGTTATAGTACTAGTTAACTTTCAAGATGAATAAGGTACGTACTGACTGTTAGCCTGCTTCTCACAGGAACAGGTTGAAAAAAGCTCTTTTCTGTCAAAAATGAATGTAAAAAAGAGGGGTTGGTGATAGTATAGGTTCAGTATCAAAACCACCAGTTGCATAAGGAATTAACCTTAATACCTTAGTCAGAATCTTACAAGCATCCTTTTAACAAAAATCTTTAGTTAGTTTTTATTTATATCTTTTTTTTGTAAAATTATGATAATTTTTCTGCAATAGGTCACTGTTGGATGAAAATTTGACAAAATAACTGTCCAAGTGAGACCCAATACAAGTGTACTGACCAGCCTTTGTCTGACCTTAATTCGTGTTCTGGTACAGGTCACTGCATATACAACTTTCACGAAAGCGCTACACCGTTAATAAGACAAAACTCCTTGATATTAATAGTGATGTCTAGAGAATCTAAGATATTTTCAAACTGACTCATGATTTGAATTTTATGATTTAATTATGACACGTTTACAAAGTTGATAAGTGCTTCGTGTACAAAAATGATATATAAATGTGTACAAAGTTGATAAGTGCTTCATGTACAAAAATGATATATAAATGTGTAAAAATTTGACAAGTGCTTCGTGTACAA
This sequence comes from Potamilus streckersoni, assembly GCA_016746295.1. Lineage (NCBI taxonomy): Eukaryota > Metazoa > Mollusca > Bivalvia > Unionida > Unionidae > Potamilus > Potamilus streckersoni. Next base: position 72,562 of record JAEAOA010001099.1, read on the forward strand.
AAATGATATATAAATGTGTACAAAGTTGATAAGTGCTTCGTGTACAAAAATGATATATAAATGTGTACAAAGTTGATAAGTGCTTCGTGTACAAAAATGATATATAAATGTGTACAAAGTTGATAAGTGCTTCGTGTACAAAAATGATAGATGTGTACAAAGTTGATAGGTGCTTCGTGTACACAGTTGATATATACTTAGTATACAAAGTTGATAGATACTTTGTTTATAAAGTTGATAGATAATTAGTGTGCAAAGTATGATAGTTTATATATCGGCTAAATGTTTTAAATGATACACTTGCGTTAAAATATAATACAATTTTTTTAAAAAAAATTGGAATATCTTCCCATCTTCAAACACATTTTGAAAATTATAAAATAGTAAGGCTGTTCAAACGTTCTCAGTCTTACTCTTGTTTTGATGCGACTGGAATGAGAGAGAGAAATGTTGAATTTTGTACGTTAGTATACGGTAACTGTGCTCGCTATTAATTTGATATTCCCTAATCGTTGATCACTCGAGATTATTTGGCCCCGTGTTTAATTAAGGCTACAGTAATTTACAGAATAAAGTCTGTCATGAACCTAATGGGAAATTAGGATAAAATGATTGATGCGAGGAGTGCAAAGATCGATTGCTTTGATTATAAACCGCTCTCAATTTATCTCAAATTATCTAATGTTGTATCAACTCAGGATGTTATATATTGTCTGCCAACATAAAATGTGTCCTTTTTATCAACAGAAAAAATTACAAGCTTATAAAATGAGCAGTTTGTATTAGGCAGATATTACATTAGGTTAAAGAATTAATCGTATGTACCATGGGACTACGACACTGTAGCCTGTAACCCAAGTTTAAAATCTAACAACGAAATGATAATGTCACAGTGCTCATTATAACACAACACTCCAGTGGCCTAAGTCGTTAGCTCGTCCGCCTCGGATGCGAGAGGTAGTGAGTTTTTCTAACCACAAAGACATAAAAATGGTACTAACAGTTGCCTAGCTAGGCACTCAGCAATAAGTGTTTAGTGTTTGGACTGGTCGGCATGGAATCGGGATAATGTGACTGGGTGGGTTATGATGCTACATGTATGTGGCATGATGCCTCGGTACTAGACATCACTATAAACTGCCTCACTGCAGATATCTTACCTATATGACTGAAAAGTTGTCAAAGCTACATTACAAATCCAATTCACACATACACACACACACACACACACACACACACATAAACACGCTTAATGTAATTATGTACTATTTCGTAGAGATGTACAGTATGTCAGGTCAGCCTGACAAGAAAACTTCAACTTTGGCGTATTTGGCAAAAGCGCCATAAATGGTTGACTGCAAGGGAAGGAATCTGCTCTGTTTGGGGAATTTTCATTTTAATTAGGACTTGTTAGTTCAACGGTTAGGAGTGGTCTGTCTAACGTTAGGTCAATAGCGGTAAAGGACAAAGCGTTGCGACGAATCAGGGAAAACATTAAAAAGTCGTGGGCTATTTAAAACAGGTGTCATAAAATTATATTTTACTGAGTAGCTATTAATAAAGACGGACTAGACAGTATTATTCTGATTTCAATGGCAGTGATACAAATGAGTCCCGGGTCTTCGAGAGTTAGAGACGGATTTGAGGCTGTAGCTGAGACAGCTTTTTTATCAAGTGATATTAGAACACCTCTTTTTCCATAGACTCCTTTTTCATACTAGACACTGTGTGCACTAACGATAAACAAAGGATTTTGACAGTATTTACTGATATGCCTAATAGGAAAGTCACAAATTTTACTTGAACACAAGAATCCTTTTCTTATGTCTTACTCGGTGCATTTCAATAACGGTTACAGACTAAAACAAATGAAGTCTTCAAATGTGTATTACTATAACATGCTTATCAAAAATTCGGTATGACTATAAGACAACGATATTATTTATTAATTTCGCATATCGACTTATGTTTCATCAGTAATATAATACAAAGTGGATTAACGTAAAAAAAAACGTTGAAAAATGTACAATTGGTAGACTTAAACAATCGGTAGACTTAAATTTGCAATCGGTACACTTAAATTTAAATTCGGTAGACATGAATCTACGATCGGTAGTCTTAAATTTACAAGTGGTAGTCTTCAATTTACAATTGATACACTTAAGGAAAGGTGATTAATCAGTTTATGCTCATTAACGAGTTATGGTATACCGTATCCACTCACTTATAGACCATCTAACTAAGAACATCCTTCACTGGGTTCGTTGCTCAAAAGATTTGCGTATTAGCTGCTCGAAGTTAGGTGTTCTTATCACTGGAACGTGTATGACTAGTTACCAAATAGCATAGGTGGATTGGACGTTAAAAGTGTAACACGGTTTTCACCTATGCCAAAACATTATCATGAATATAAAATGTACAATTGACATAAATTAGACAACAGAACTAAATCAAATAAGAGTAATTAGACCAGTTTTCCTCTTATAAAATCAGCACTAGAAACTCTTAAGCAATTATAACATAATTTGGGCAGAAAATACAGGAAATACAAGAACTTTCTTAATCGGAATGCGATGATTAGTTTATGGTGTCTTAAGATGCGACTTGAATTACTAGTTATTTTGTGTTAAAGTGCTGCTTGAGTGACTAGTTTATTATCTGTTAAAATGCGACTTGAATGACTAGTTTATCGTGTGTTATAATGCGAATTGAGTGACTAGTTTATTGTTTGTTAAAATGTGACTTGAATGACTAGTCTATTTTGTATTAAAATTCGACTTATAAGACTAGTTTATTGTGTGTTAAGATGCAGCTTGAGTGGCTTGTTTATTGTGGTAAAATGCGACTTGAATGACTAGTCTATTTTGTATTAAAATTCGACTTATAAGACTAGTTTATTGTGTGTTAAGATGCGACTTGAGTAACTAGTTTTTTATGTGTTAAAATACAACCTGAGTGACTAGTTCAGTATGTGATAAAATTAGATTTAAATGACTAGTTTGTTGTGTGTTAAAGCGTTACTATAGTGATTAGTTTATTGTGTGTTAAAATGCGATTTGGTTGACTAGTTTATTATGTGTTAAAGTACGGCTTGAAAGGATCGATATCGAATCACGTTAGGAAAAATGTCAATTATAAATTCTCTTTGTAGCCAGACATACATTTGATAAATCGGAAATTGATAGATTGCTCTGCAAGCATATGTTTTATGTTAGTTAAAAAGCAATAAAAGTCTAGCAATCAACCGTCGTTTATTATTTGTCTGAACGTATCTGATTAAAACTGACCTTTCGAAGTCAAGAAGTACCGAGGGAAGGCTAAACTGTTTTAAAAGTCTTTCCTATGGTACGTCGTTCCGTTTTAATTAAAATGTTACAGGCCTCAGTTATGGAAGTCGTCAATTCCACACAATATAAAACGGGCGTTTTGCTGCGAATAAAGAAGATCCAAATCGCTTCAGGCTTAATCCAATCCTAGCATCTTTAACACTTTCGACCTATGAAAATATTATTTACATTATGGAAACAGGCAACAAAAATGACCCATAATTCAATTTTTAACAATACCTTCATTCATAATCTTCATTAGCCGGGTACTTGTGACGTCATCATGTCGTTTGACCTCAAATCCCATATCTTGAAATCTTTCCTCCAATCGCTCAGCATCAATATCTGTTCCTTCTCGCACGTCTTGGCCCGTGCAAGGAAGGAAATTCTTGTTATTGATGATGATGAAAAGACCACGACGACGGTAGTTAAAGTTATACTCATTCGGTTCCGAGGGAGCACCGGGGCGGACATTGTGCCTGTCAACGCTGAAATAAATAAATAAATAAATAAATAAATAAATAAATAAATAAATGCTGACATGTTAGCATTTGCATATAAACAATTTAATTTTGAACTTAGAAATCTAAATGAAGTTTTCTGTCTTATATCAATAGAGTAAACGTATATACAAATATATGTTGTAATAACCTTGAAATATGTAACTGATAAAAATTCGCGACAAAATTATAAGTACTAACTCCAACTAACCTTCTTTTCATCCTTGCTTCAAATTACAGATGTTTAATGTTTAATGTGGACAGTAAATTATGAGGTTGCTTATTGGTTCCGGTCCTCACAGAAGGTAATTTATTAGCTTAAAGTGAACTTTGTCCTGTCCAAGAGATATTGTCTACTCGTAGATTTAGTCCAGTCCTTACTACGTGTGATTTAGAAAATTATATATTCAACGTTGTGAATTTAGGTCTAGTCCTTAAGACAGATAATGTAGAAAATGAATTTCTGATCGTTAGACAAGTGTATATTACTTTTCTGGGGAATAATGGAAAGCCTTTATCACACCTGAAACCACGTGAAACATCTTGTTGCCTTGGTTATTTTCAATCAGTTGAGAACACCAGGGGTGAAATTAAATCATTGAAATTAAATTTAATATTATAGTATACACCAATTAAATTCCACAATCTAATTTAAAAATGAAAAGGTTCCAAAGAAATTTTATTAAAGAAATCATGATGCTGGAAATTCTATTTCCTCTGATAACAAGACTAAGAAACAAATTTTAATATGGAAACCCAATACACTTGTAAACCTACAGTCAAATTAAATTTGCCAGTTCAGTCGAATAACTTGCTCAATGATACATTGAATTTAGATGGTTCACAAATGTGTTTCTTTAGCTTTGTGTTTCAAAAAACATTTTCATTCAATGGCATTAACTGCTACGACTGAAGATTAAGCTATTGCTTGATGTATTGGAGGCCCCGTTTTTCCTATGCCATATTTTTGGTGTTACCAGGTTAGTAGCACTGCGTTTAAACTTTCGGTTTGTCGACGTGTAGCGAAAGTATGCGTCTTTCCTCCAAGCAGATTTGCCTCCACACACCTCTATATTAAAAATGAAATACATCAATAATATTAAAGATGCACAAAACATTTCATTCATCGATTTATAATTTCTAACCCGATTAAATCCAGGGGGTCTCAAATTCTGTCATTGTTTTGGCGATTCCATGAAAACGGAGTTTTCGGTGTAAAAACATCATCATCAACAAACAAAACAGCCTGTTCACTCGCCTATTCTGGGTCATGGAAAATTCCATTTTCGATGAAAGGGTAGAGATCCTAAGACTATACCTAAGATTTTAACAAATTTCGTCTGTATTTAATATTTGCAATGTTTTGTTCTATTTTCCCCCAAATATATAACAAAATCAAAAGGGGAAGTTTTAAAAAGGACATAACTTTGAGACTACAGAAATTGTTCGGAGCCTTTTGAAGATGATAAGGTAATCCACTCCTGTCGTCTGAAGAACGCAGACTCGTCAATGCAAATATGACAACGGTCTTAGTTATTCCGTTTGAACTGAAACGCGAAAGAGATGATAGTGTTTGGGTCCCCTTGGCCACAATAAGATTATAAATTATATACCACTAAATTTTGTGCATTGTAATATCGTTGAAAACCTTCGTTTTTAACAAAGGTGGGCAGGGGTACAAACTGTTTTTAGGGTGGACGAATAATAAAATTTTGCAAATTTCACACCAAATATTATTCCGTTAGAGTAACCTTTTTATATTGGAAAAATGTTGTTGTTAAAGTCGATTGCAATGCTAAAGCAATAATTTTCCAGTAGATTGACATCATTATATAAAACGTAAAGTGGATGGTTGCAGACGTATACTCGGCCAGGTAGAGATAAAAGCCAAGACAACTAGACAGTACTCAACGTGCAAGATAACAGCCGGCTCAACAAGACAGTACTCAACATGCAAGATAACAGCCGGCACAACTAGATAGTACTCAAAGTACTAGATAACAGTAGCCATAATTTGTAAAATTAAGGGGATGAAACTATAGTGAAAAATTTATCTGAACTGCAAACTAGTCTCGCACTGTTCGTCGTCAGTTTATTGCATCTATTTTAATTAAAGGCTAGTTAGTTACTAGTTTCGTACTGTTCGTCGTCAGTTTATTGCATCTATTTTAATTAATCCCTGACACACGTGATCCCTTGGAGAAAACCAGTATGCTTGAAAGGGTTGTTATTCGCCATATGATTTGTATTCTTTTTATATATATATATATATATATATATATATATATATATATATATATATATATATATATATATATATATATATATATATATATATATATAAAGAATACAAATCATATGGCGAATAACAACCCTCCCAAACGTACTGGATCCACCAAGGGATCACGTCTGTCAGGGATTAATTAAAATAGATGCAATAAACTGACGACGAACAGTACGAAACTAGTAACTAACTAGCCTAAGCGCTTTCGACTCCCAATGAGTCTTTTTCAAAGGCAAATACAAAACATAGTTACGACAAACAAATAAACACAAAAACGTTGCGTTTGTAAACCTCTACATTTCTATCTTCACATGTGCTAAAACTATAAATACAACCAGCTTGTATAGACTAGTTGCGGAAACTGAAAACGTTGTACAACTCCCCAAAAGCCCCCAAGCCAAAGCGACATCCATTTTTATTCTGTGTACATATGCAACGCAGACCATATCCCGGATACCTGGTTCCATACCGGTTATTCTCACAGTAAAAACCGAAGGATAAGAAGACCCAGAAAATGTCAAATTCTACTAGTGCATAGCTTTCATTTTCCAGTCCTCTTGGCCCAGACCGCTTGGCCCCAATGTTCCAAGGCGGCGCATCCAGTATGACTCCTTTTCCCTCCCGGTTTCGGAACTCCAGCCGTGGTTGTCGGCAATAGCGATAAGTATTACATCACTGAAAGTGTGGCCAGGGGAGGAGAAGTGTTCCGCGACCGGGCCCCCGCACAGCCCTCCTGTCATCCAATCAGATCCATGAAGGCCCATCCCCATGTGTAGCCCTCCAGTCTCTCCCACGTACCGAAGGCCACAGATCCCACATGTGATGAGATAAATCACATTCTCTGTCCTGCACGCCCTGTTTGGACCATGTATGTTTAGTTTTTCTTTAGTCACTGTGCTAGTGAATGTCTTGGTCTCTATCATATGTTGACAGGTTTTGCATCTTTTATCGCCACAGGGTCCAGATTGACTAGGTTGGTTTTGACTAGCGATTGTTGTTAGCTTGGCCCTGACTAGGATGTCCTTTAGGTTTTTTATTCGCCATATGATTTGTATTCTTCATATATATATATATATATATATATATATATATATATATATATATATATATATATATATATATATATATATATATACATAATTACATGCTGCTCATGCAAAATAATTGCAGATAATGAAAATAGCTGCATGATATTTTTGTCAAATTAATAATTATGTGGTATTTAAAATGTTTATGATTTGACAATATTTAAACAAACAAGTAATTTTACCACCGTTATTATTATTATTATTATTATTATTATTATTATTATTATTATTATTATTATTATTATTATTATTATTTAATTGTGGTGGTGGTTGTTGTTATTGTCACTCAACCGAAGAATCAGGCTGATTACATAATTAATGTGGGCGTGATCATGATATACAAAAGATATGTATTGGTTCATGATACAATATAGAAGTGTATTGATTCATGATTCTACATTTGAGTTTATTGGTCCATGATGCAAGATAGAAGTGTATTGGTTTAAGATACAAGATAGAAGTGTATTGGTTTATGATACAAGATGGAAGTATATTGGTTCATGATACAAGATAGAAATGTATTGGTTCATGATATAAGACAGAAGTGTATTGGTTCATGATACAAGACAGAAGTGTATTGGTTCATGATACAATATATATTGGTTTATGATACAAGATAGAAGTGTATTGGTTCATGATGCGAGATAGAAGTCTAGTGGTTCATGATACAATTTAGAAGTGTAGTGGTTCATGATACAAGATAGAAGTGTATTGGTTCATGATACAAGATGGAAGTATATTGGTTCATGATACAAGATAGAAATGTACTGGTCCATAATACAAGACAGAAGTGTATTGGTTCATGATACAATATAGAAGTGTATTGGTTCATGATACAAGATAGAAATGTATTGGTTCATGACACAAGATAGAAGTGTATTGGTTCATGATACAAGATAGAAGTGTTTTTTGGTTCATGATACAAGATCGAAATTTATTGGTTCATGATACAAGACAGAAGTGTATTGGTTCATGATACAAGATAGAAGTGTATTGGTTCATGATGCAATATAGAAGTGTATTGGTTCATGATACAAGATAGAAATGTATTGGTTCATGACACAAGATAGAAGTGTATTGGTTCATGATGCAATATAGAAGTGTATTGGTTCATGATACAAGATAGAAATGTATTGGTTCATGACACAAGATAGAAGTGTATTGGTTCATGATACAAGATAGAAGTATTTTTTGGTTCATGATACAAGATCGAAATTTATTGGTTCATGATACAAGACAGAAGTGTATTGGTTCATGATACAAGACAGAAGTGTACTGGATCATGTTACAAGATCGAAGTGTATTGCTTCATGATTCAAGATATGAGAGTATTGGTTCATGATACAAGATAGAAATGTATTGCCTCATGATACAAAACAGAAGCATACTGGTTCATGATGTAACATGTGAGTGTATTATTTCATTATACAAGAGAGAAGTGTATTGGATTAAGATGCAATATATAAGTGTATTGGTTCATAATACAAGATAGAAGTGTATTGGTTCATGATACAAGATAGAAGTGTATTGATTCATTATACAAGATATGAGTGTATTGGTGTATTATACAAGATAGAAGTATATTGTATCATGATACAAGATAGAAGTGTATTGGTTTATGATGCAAGGTAGAAGTATATTTGTTCATGATACAAGATAGAAATGTATTGTTTCTTTATACAAGATATACGTTTATTGATTCGTGATACAAGATTTGAGTGTATTGGATCATGATACAAGATAGAAGTGTATTGGTCCATGATGCAAGATTTGAGTGTATTGGTTCATGATACAAGATATAAGTGTATTGGTTCATGATACAAGATAGAAGTGTATTGGTTCATGATACAAGATAGAAGTGTATTGGTTCATGATACAAGATAAAAGTGTACTGGTTCGTGATTAAGAAAGAAATGTGTTGGTCCATTATGCAAGATTTGAGAGAAATTGTTCCATGATACAAGATAGATGTTTATTGGTTCATGATGCAAGATAGAAATGTATTGGTCCATGATGCAAGATTTAAGTGTATTGGTCCATAATGCAAGATTTGAGTGTATTGATTCATGATTCAAGATAGAAGTGTATTGGTTCTTGATACAATATAGAAGTGTATTGTTTCATGATACAAGATGGAAGTATATTGGTTCATGATACAAGATAAAAATGTATTGGTTCAAGATACAAGATAGAAGTGAATTGTTTCTTGATACAAGATAAAAGTATATCGGTTAATGATACAAGATAGAAGTATATTGGTTTATGATACAAGATAGAAGTGTATTGGCTCATGATACAAGATATGAGTGCATTGGTTCATGATGCTAGATTTGAATATATTGGTTCATGATACAAGACTGAAGAGCATTGGTTCTTGATACAAGTTATGAGTGTATTGGTTCATGATACAAGACAGACGTCTATTGGTTCATGATACAAGATAGAAGAATTTTGGTTCATGACACAAGATAGAAGTGTATTGGTTCGTGATCCAATATAGAAGTGCATTGGATTATGATATAAGATATAAGTGTATTGTTTCATGATATAAGATAGAAGTGTATTGTTTCATGATACAAGATAGAAGTGTATTGGCTCATGATACATGATATGAGTGTATTGGTTCATGATATAAGATAGAAGTGTATTGGTTCATGATATAAGATAGAAGTGTATTGGCTCATGATACAATTTAGAAGTATATTGGTTCATGATACAAGATAGAAGTGTATTTGTTCATGATACAATATAGAAGTGTGTTGAATCATGATATAAGATAGAAGTGTATCGGTTCATGATACAAGATAGAAGTGTATTGGTTCATGATACAAGATATGAGTGTATTGGTTCATGATATAAGAGAAGAGTGTATTGGTTCATGATACAAGATATGAGTGTATTGGTTCGTGATCCAAAATAGAAGTGTATTTATTCATGGTTAGATGCATTCCTGCTTATTATTAAATTAAGAATAGACATGTCGAGTTATTGCTACACGGGGATTAGCTTAAATGAACAATAAGGAATACTAGGCTTTATACAGAAGAGCATTTCATGTGCGTGTAGATGAAATTAATGAATAAAATATTCAGATGATAATATTTGCTTCTACCAGATCATTGATGAATGCAACTAAATATAGACATGGGGCCGGTACAGTCCATTATAAATCGGAGATAGACTATAGTATTAGCTCTGAAGATCATAGTTCTAAAATATGGTGTATAATTCAATTTCTCTGTTGGTTATTATTCTACAGGCACGAATTTATTGTATGAAGAGCATGTTTCAGATGGAATGCTGTAAAATTAGGACATTAAAAAACTGTCTAATTTGACTACACGTGTTTCTTGCATTATGCTATGGTGATTATAGATCATCACATTACACGGCCTTGCATTGAAATCTAAGTTGTACGATGTGTTAACTATATCTGAGAAATGTGTTCTCTTGTCTTATTGTGCTATTCTCTTATTCAGATGCTGTTTGTTACCATTTCCAGTTTGTAACTTAGAGGTTATTTCGTACCACTTCCAATGTGTAACATAAAGGTCAGTAGGACCATTTTCAGAGTGCATCGTGGAGGTTATTTTGTACCAATTCCAACGTGTAACATAAATGTTATTTTGTACCATTTTTACAGTTTAACTAAAAAAAAGTTTTTTGTACCATTTCCAACATGTCACGAAGAGATTATTTTGGACCATTTCCAACGTGTAACGTGAAGGTTTTATACTATTATCGATGTGCATTTTGGACCATTTTTTATACTATTTCTAATGTGAAACGTAAACGTTATTTTGTACAATTGCCAACTTGTAATGCAAGGGTTATTTAGACCGTTTCCAATGTGTAACTTGGAGGCATTTTGTACTTTTTGTACCATTTCCAGTGTGTTACTTAGAGACGCAACAAAACTGCATATCGTGACGTTTTTGACATGGATTTTCAATTACAAAATCATATTTCAATAGAAAATGGAAAACCAAAACGATCTTTTTAGTAGAAGATATTTGCTATTCTATTAAACATGTGCCGTTATTCTGAAAGCAGCTACAATAAAGACATTACTTTCTAAAGTGTATTTATTACATGCTAACAAGTCCGAATCTGTTAGGATAGGAAATTTCATTTTAAAGATGAAAGCGAGTTAGGATATATTTGCCTGAATGGAGTTTATTGTTTGGTTGGTATATCACCGAATGGGCTTTAAACGTTATATTGGCAAGAGGACATGTCCACACATGTTGAAGTACGGTCTGCTATAGCGACAATGCTTCCAACATACTTATATCATCATTTTGATTTCAAGACGTTTTCTTAAAGCGTTGAAACACAAGGTCTATGATGGCGGAAGCAGAATACTCAGTTTTGTATATAAACAAAAATCATGGAACATAATCATCAGCCGTTAGACTTCGAAGTATTTGATGGCAGGGAAAAGTGAGCAACATTGTGACAATATCATCAAACGTAGATCGTGCTACTCAATAAAAACACGTTTTAATTCAAAACCGACTTGACATATACATCAAGCAAATCACCCCGCCCAAATACAACATAAAAACAACTAAAATTTATCTGCGTTAAGATCTACTTTGTATAACGTAACGAAGTGGGAGCAAATGAAGGTAATATTTCTAATATTTAGTAATCTGCGTGGGTTTTTTTTCATGATCAATTTCGTATCGATTATGTTAAATATTTTATTATTCTTGGCTAGAGCGTGCCGTGTATCAAAACATCTTTAATTTAGTCGAACATGTTTACAGAGGTGTAACTAATAACTACATCAGATAGAGTATGTACGTAACTCATAACTACTACATCAGATGGAGTATGTATGTAACTCATAACTAGTACATCAGCTGGATTATGTACGTAACTAATAACTACTACATCAGATGGATTATGTACGTAACTAATAACTACATCAGATGGAGTATGTATGTAACTAATAACTACTACATCAGATAGAGTATGTGTGTAACTAATAACTACTACATCAGATAGAGTATGTATGTAACTAATAACTAGTACATCAGATGGAGTATGCATGTAACTAATAACTAGTATATCAGATGGAGTATGCATGTAACTAATAACTAGTATATCAGATGGGGTATGCATGTAACTAATAACTACTACATCAGATGGAGTATGTATGGAACTCATAACTAGTACATCAGCTGGATTATGTACGTAACTAATAAATACTACATCAGATGGAGTATGTATGTAACTCATAACTAGTACATCAGATGGAGTATGCACGTAACTAGTAACTACTACATCAGATGGAGTATGCATGTAACTAATAACTAGTATATCAGATGGGGTATGCATGTAACTAATAACTACTACATCAGATGGAGTATGTATGGAACTCATAACTAGTACATCAGCTGGATTATGTACGTAACTAATAACTACTACATCAGATGGAGTATGTATGTAACTCATAACTAGTACATCAGATGGAGTATGCACGTAACTAGTAACTAATACATCAGATGGAGTATGCATGTAACTAATAACTAGTATATCAGATGGGGTATGCATGTAACTAATAACTACAACATCAGATGGAGTATGTATGGAACTCATAACTAGTACATCAGCTGGATTATGTACGTAACTAATAACTACTACATCAAATGGAGTATGCATGTAACTAATAACTACTACATCAGATGCAGTATGCACGTAACTAATTGTTACATCAGATGGAGTATGTATGTAAATAATAGGTAGTAAATCAGATAACTAATAGTTAGCTAATAAAATAGATGGATTATATATGTAACTAACAACTATTACATATATATATATATATATATATATATATATATATATATATATATATATATATATATATATATATGTGTGTGTGTATATATATATATATATATATATGTGTATATATGTTCTTTCATGTTTACAATGTTTTACTCTAAATCAGTATTTTAATTTAGATGTATGGACTATGCAGTCTGAAATAAAGAATTCTTATCTTATCTTATCTTATCTTATATGATGGAATATTCAGATTTCTGCATTTTCAACATAGAACGTTGGCATCTGCCTCACTTCCATTTAAAGGTAATGCCCTGCCAGTGTTGCTTTTTATATTATATTTAATATGTAAGATAAAGGTTTTATATAATGAACACTAGAACTGAAAATGCTTTGTATTACTACGAATTACTAAAAATATATCCTTATTATGACCGTCACTGTGTCAGTGATCCATCCTGCTATATGCAAGATGTTAATCCTATATATTGTTTGTATTGACTACCATGGTTACTATGAATAATGCATGCTGCTCTTTATAAGTACCCGTTGTACATCCGTATTTATTGTGTGTATTGGTGACCATGGTCAATGAACGCATATTTCTAGTATTTATGGGCAAATCTTTCTGATTGAAATCTACTTGATAATAATATAGTATTGTCTTTATTACCTTTAATTAGCCAAAATGTTGCAAATTATTCATGTAACATTGCTATTGTAATAAAATGAAGTTGATGCGCATTTGATTATACTGCTCCGTTTAAGCAATTCTTAGATTTGTGTGATTACTTGTTTGATTCTTGGGATTCGGTGCAATGGGAAATGTTCCTTATCCCAAAATAACTAGCCAATTACTAGGAGCAAACGTCACGGAGAGAAAGTGTCAGTGAGTTTCCATGATGCCATGGTCAATGAATACCGAATTCAGACCCAGTCCGCATGAGTGACCATGAAGTGATGTAGTACTTATAAAATCTAATGGTGTACATTGGTTGTTGTGACTGCAGTGACACATTTACGGTAGGAAACCGGTAAATTACACTATGGAATAAATGAGAAAGGACTCGGCAGATACCGTTTATGTCGCCATGTTGGCAAATGTGATGTAGTTTTACTGGAGTTATGTGCCTTGAAACGGTAGATTGAGTGGCCTACGGTGGCGTAGTTAAAATAGTTCCCTGTATTAGGGATAGTTGTAGAGTTTATACGGTGAGAAATGCTGACGGGACGGAAAGTTGATGTAGAGAAACTATGCGGAAGTGCAGTTGGTGGATAATTGGCAAGTTGTGAATAATGTGGTTTTGCATTGATTAGATTTATATATAGAATGGACACATCGGGCTTCCTAATTTACAATGAAAGTTTACTTGGAAATTTGGGGTAAACGTATGGCTTTTAGCGGGATTCGCGCCAAAGTTTTTACACCGCTCGGTCAAGCAAGGCTTGTAACACTATATCTTGCTTTTGAAACATTGTTTCTTTCTCTTTCTTGTAGATGTGCCTTTTCTTGTCTGCAATTATGCAAGATATGATATCAAAGAGATGTATGCAAAATCATAAAGATGAAATATATAGAACTTTAAAAATATAAGTCCATCTCAGATTGCTATAGTCTGACAAGGTAATGAGCATTTACAGTTTATCCGGTCAGAAGTTTTGATCCTCTTTGCAAACCGGTTTACGCAGTTTCAGCTGTATTAGGAAATAAAAATATCATTTAAACCAGCAGAATTATGTGTGTGAACGAGATGCTTTATGATCAAATGATTACATAACTTGCTACAAGTGCATATGAGGACTCAAGGTACAAACTATGCAGAAAGGAAAAGAACCAGTTTGTAAAAGAGTGGATATAAAATAGATACTACATGGTTTGTGGGAACATGATTCGTTGATAACGGGGCGTAAACATTAGGCAAAAAAAAACCAACAGTAAAAACATTTCTTCAAGGTTGATTCTATCAGTAAGTGAAACAAGATGGATCCTAGTTTTACTGATGAACTCTCTACTTCTTACTAGCATGGTTGAAAAACCATGATAATGAAAATAATATGCGTTTCTCCAGGGCGCACTTGGTGATTAATTTTTCAATCAGATGAAATTGATACGGCTCATGTAAGCATACATCAAAGATGGCTCTATGCCTTGAGATATATGTGTGGCTCTTACAAAAAGAAAGTTATTGAAATTTCAGTGTTATTCTGTTTACTTAGGTTTACCGTATGTATTGATTTAACACTATTGTTTTTAAAGCGTATGCCTTACATCAAACCACTGAATTCCACAGCAACATATACTCAAAGAGGAAAAATTTCCTTTTAAATAATTTCAAAAAAGATTAAAATTCCACTTTCCCTGGAAACCATGTTCTTTCCATATAATTTTCTTCAAGTATCCGAGTTCGGTCTGGACATGATCGATTGCATATTTCAGAGTTAATGTATATAGTGTACAAAATATTGTATGGTAACAAACGACGCTTCAGACTATATGACAGCGTTATACAGATTCCAGCAGCGTTGTATCCTACAGCCCATCTGATTGTGTGATACAGATTCCAGCAGCATCGTTATGCTACAGTCCATCTGACAGCGTAATACAGCTATCAGCAACATCATTAAATCGAATAAAAAATACCTAATACTTTGGAAGTGGAATATTTATGATGTGATATAAGGACATGCCTCATAATGTCTAATGAGTCAAAGGAGGTAGCAGCAGTAATAAGAGAACTTAACAGTGTTCTGAATTGAATATAAATGACCCTGAAAAGTTCTATAACAAATTTAAAAGTATAGTGTTCCAAATGAATTCCAGTATTACTGTACTGATGTGTCAGTAGTCTTGAGTCTAGTAATGTTTAAACAGTATTGATGTATCACATTACGATATTTCCTGCTGTCTTTGAATGAATTAACAATAACCATCCCAAATTCATTTTAGTCCAAAAAGTCATGGTCACATTGTAATTCCAATAAATAATTTAAAGAATAAATCCTCTCAAATTATAATAGAACACAATTGAAGGTCTGATCCAACAAGACATATATTAAAACAGGAATGAATAATTATCATCAAATATGATCACAGCTATGTGGCAATTAACGTTCTCTCTCTCTCTCTCTCTCTCTCTCTCTCTCTCTCTCTCTCTCTCTCTCTCTCTCTCTCTCTCTCTCTCTCTCTCTCTCTCTCTCTCTCTCTCTAGTGGTAGCTAGATAAATAGAAAGTCATATGAGGTTCGTTTGTTCGTTTCAGTATGATATACAGATAGCTGAATAGAAAGTCATTGTTCTGTGTGTATCTCTGTGTGTGTTTGTACGGATATATATATATATATATATATATATATATATATATATATATATATATATATATATATATATATATATATATATATATATATATATATATATATATATTAAATGGAAATCGGAAATCATGTGTGTTTTAGTTGCATAGGTAGTCATGTGGTTTCTATATGTGTCTGTGTCTGTGTGTGTCCATATCCATATATATATATATATATATATATATATATATATATATATATATATATATAAACTATCTGAATAGGAAGTCAAGTATTTGTGTTGTGTCTATAGGAATATGTTAATAGGTGAATAGAAAGTCGTGTAGGCTTTTTGTGTGTGTCAATAGGGTTATGTAGACAACTGAATAGGAAGACACCAGTTTTGTTGGCAAATATTTATATAGTGTAGCTTGACAACACTAATTTCCCTTGACTAGACATGACATAGTTCATGGCTTTCGACAACAGCATTGTCTATTATTATAGTGTTATGCATATGACAAAGAAAACTAATTAGTTTATGTGTTTTAAAATATACGGTTTTTCGAGAAATCCAATATGAAATGATGAATACAATACTTGTTTATATCATAAAAAATAAATAAGAGGGAAGAAAAAATCATACAACAAATACCCCAAGATAGATCATTAGAGGCTTTATTTACCGCTCAGTTTATGCAGCAATATTGCAGTAAATGTCTACACTTACAAACCAAACTTTATATCCTAGACTTACACACTAAACTTATAATCTACACTTACAAACCAAACTTTATGCCCAACACTTACACATCAAACTTTATGCCCTAGACTTACATACCAAAATTTAAACCCTACACTTACACACCAAACTTTATACCCTAGACTTACACACCAAACTTTATATCCTAGATTTACACACTAAACTTATAATCTACTCTTACAAACCAAACTTTATGCCCAACACTTACACATCAAGCTTTATGCCCTAGACTTACATACCAAAATTTAAACCCTACACTTACACACCAAACTTTATACCCTAGACTTACACACCAAACTTTATATCCTAGATTTACACACCAAAGTTTGTATCCTAGACTTACACACCAAAGTTTATATCCTAGACTTACACACCAAACTTTATACCCAGAATTACACACCAAACTTTATACCCTAGACTTACACATCACACTTTACACCCTAGACTTACACACCAAACTTTATACCCAGAATTACACACCAAACTTTATACACTAGACTTACAGACCAAACTTTATACCCTAGACTTACACACCACACTTTATACCCTAGACTTACACACCACACTTTATACCCTAGACTTACACACCACACTTTATACCCTAGACTTACACACCAAACTTTATACCCTAGACTTACACACCACACTTTATACCCTAGACTTACACACCACACTTTATACCCTAGACTTATACACCAAACTTTATACCCTAGACTTACACACCAAACTTTATACCCTAGACTTACACACCAAACTTTATACCCTAGACTTACACACCAAACTTTATACCTTAGACTTAGACACCAAGCATTATACACTAGACGTACACACCAGACTTTATACACTAGACTTACACACCAATGTTTATATCCTAGACTTGCACACCGAAGTTTATACCTCAGACGTACACATCAAATGTTTATATCCTAAAAGTATACAATGGTGCGGTGAAAAGCGGTTCAATACTTTCCTGAAGTCGAAGTATGGACGAGTCCATCGAATGATAGAGATGCTCATGTCTATGGAAGTAGGATCTTGTTGGAGAATTATGAAGCGGCTGTGGATGTAATTTTCGAAATGTAGAAAGTCGACCCCCAGCTGGCGTAATGGTAATGAAAATGGAGTTGTTGCTAAAGCCACCGCCATGATTGGCAGCCGATGTGAAATTTATTGTAATGAATATTGTCGACAACAGACTCGTGGGTCTTGCTGCAAGACGATTTCTCTATAATATAAAACTTTTAATAAAGAAACTGTATCAATAATACAATTCTTGTTGTAGCCATTTGATGTCTGTTTCATATGCTTTATTAGATTTTGAAAGTTTCGACCAAATCACTCAATAATTAGGGTTGTATTTAATCACAACAGTGACAATTTTATGCTGCAATTATATAGCTATGGGTTTATATACGACAAAGGTATTGGTACATTCAAATGAAAGATAAATAGTACGTCACCCATCAGTTTTATACAAAATTTGACTGCAAAGAAAACAAGAATCAAACAAAGATATAAAATTTCAATCAGATGTTTAAAATAAAAAACCCTCCCCCCAATAAAAACCAAATAGAAAAAAAAACAGAATCCGACATTCCCCCTGAATAGAAAATATTTAAGTACTTAAGTAAGTCTAATGAAGAGCGTTATTTTATATCAAATATTTACATATTTTAGTATGTATTTATTACTTATGACACGAAATGGAGTGACGTAGTGACATGGGAATCATGGATATACAAGCTTGTACTCTGAGGCGTAATGGAGTGTTTTAATGATACGTGAATTAGTGACAGTCCAGCATGTCTTCATGACGCTAATTGGAGTGATTCAATGCCATGAGAATCAGTGACAGTCGAGTAGGTACTTGGAATCAGTGTGAGCCGAACATGTACTCCTGACACGAAATGGAGTGATTTAGTGAGCTGGAAATCAGTGACGGACAAGTATGTACTTATGACATGCAATAGAGTGATTTAGTAACTTGGGAATCAGTGACAGTCAAATATGTTCTCATGCCACGTAATAGAGTAAATTTAATGATTTGGTGGGAATCAGTGACATACAAGTATGTACTCATGACACGCAATAGAGTGATTTAGTGACTTGGGAATCATTAAGGAACAAGTATTTGCTCATGACACTCAGTATAGTGATTTATTGACTTGGGAATCAGTCCCAAAATAACTAGCCAATTACTAGGAGCAAACGTCACGGAGAGAAAGTGTCAGTGAGTTTCCATGATGCCATGGTCAATGAATACCGAATTCATGTACTCATAACACGCAATAGAGTGATTTAGTGACTTGGGAATCAGTGACAGACAAGTATTTGCTCATGACACTCAGTATAGTGATTTATTGACTTGGGAATCAGTGACAGACAAGTATGTACTCATGACACGCAATAGAGTGATTTATTGACTTAGGAATCTGTGATTGTCAAGAAGAAGGGTTTCGTCAGGAGAAAAAGTTGCAAGTGAACGTTCATAACGGTCAAAAACTGAAACTGTCTAACGCATATATTGAATATCTGCAAAGTTTATAAAATAAATATTTGCATGTATTTCATTACAATGAATATTTTCATGTAGTTTATTACAATAAATACGTGTATGCATTTTATTACATTCTATATTAGCATGTAGTTTATTATAATAAATACTTGCATGTAGTTTATTACAATGAAGTTTTCCATGAAATTTTTTACAATAAATATTAGCCATTAGCCATTAGATAAAATGCATGAGTGTCCTTTGATTGTGCGATCATTTTAGCTGTCTAAACGGCAATAGATTTTGTTCCGTTTTAACAGATTCACAGGGGGATAAAATAAGTATTAATCCCTGACTTTATTTTTCCTCTTGCGATAGGGATTCTTTACTATTCATCCACCTCATGTTTTTGCACAGTCCCCCATTTTGAAAACGAAGGATTTAAAAGTGCAAAATTAGTATCCATTTCAGTAATCAGTTTATAATTTCCATCCTGAATGTCGCCATGGGGTTCTCTCACACCTTATCAACAGAATGGCGTTTCAAACTACTATCAGCTACTCAAAGGAAAATGCTTTCTAAAAATAGTTTACCAACAAATCGGTTATTAATTGGTCATTTGATGCTGCCAACTGTACATGGACTATTCAGTTTCGCTATTGAAAATCGACGATCTTATCTTGTCCATCCAAAAGAGAACGTCTATCATTTTCTATTAATAACACTATGCTCATTGCAGTTCTTCACAATATGTTGAAAGCTGTCAATTAGTCGTTCGAATGACTAATGGTATTGATAGCCTACCATGCATTAAACGTGTACACTATCGAACAAAGCTGTTAGCTGTTACTAGTCTATAAAACAATGCTTCCTCGTTGATAAAATAATGTAAACTGTGTTGCTTTTAGACATGTCTGACTTTCAAAACATCATCAGATGTTGCGATCTCACAATAAACTGAAAGTCTTCTTTTCCTATATGTGGACAAGTCTGGTAAGATATAGCTCAAGCATTAATAGACGCGACGGAATCTAAACTTCACCGAATGTTGTTCCAAAGAAATTACTTTTGATAGATTTAACTCCAATTGATACATGCTCCTCACCAGTCACACTAGAAAAAGCCCCCTCATCTATATATATATATATATATATATATATATATATATATATATATATATATATATATATATATATATATATATGATCTCAAATGGGTAACGATTTAATATTGAATTTATGAAGCTAGTTGAATAACGTCCAGCTTTTGCGAGCAAGCTGGACATTATTCAACGACTTTCATAAATTTAATATTAAATCGTTATCCATTTGGGATTCATTTTATCACAATTTTTATATCAGTGGAATATATATATATATATATATATATATATATATATATATATATATATATATATATATATATATATATATATATATATATATATATATATATATATATATATGTGTGTGTGTGTGTGTGTATGTGTTGCGTATCGGCTCGTTTAAAAAGAAGGAATGAAGACAACAAGCTTTGTAAATTTTAACAAAAATAACTTATTTACATAGAAAACATGAAGTAATGTAAATATATTAAACAAGACTTCGATTTATGGAAACGATTCAAATTATTTGTTCTAAAGATATAAAGCAAGTCCTGTGAACAGTTCTAAATAAGCATTGTCTGAAGTTTAGTTCCGGTCCAAGATAGCGGATGATGATGTCCGAAGGCTAACATAAAAATCCAGAATTTACACAGTAAAGTACAGTGTGTATTGTTTCGTTCAAATTTAGAAATTTTTCTGAAAATGTCTTTGTCCAAACCATTAATGTTGTTCTCCAGGAAAACAATTATTCAGTAAAAAAAACTATTACACTTACCTCCACTATCAAAACACATACGAACAGACAACATCTAGCACAAAAATACCTTTTTTAAAGTAATAGAATTTGTTTAACTCTAAGATGTTATAATAGGCTACTGTTCTTTATTCTGGCTATTACTGTGACTCTATGACTGATTGTCTTACAAAATACCTCAACATATAAACGAAGCTAATACATCGTTTTAATTACACGCGCACAAAGGACGCGTGTAATTTCGCAATACATCTGCACATTAGGAAATCCTGACCAAATATCAGCCAATCGTTTTCATAGCTATTCCTGAATGTTTATTCGTAATGAATTTGCCATCATACACAGCACGTGCTCACATGAGTCACATTTACGACTCGAGTAAACACGATATTTTTAACAACATATTAGACTGATGCTAAGATATTATTATTAAAAAATCCGTTTAATGAAATAAAATGAATCAAAAATATTTATACAGAATTAATTCCTTAACAAACACACACTTCAACTAAAGAGACACTTATGTGGCTCTGATATGAGCTCACAAAAACTATAGCATACCATCATACATGATACATTTTGGTGTGCTTCATATGGACAAGATCTTATCATGCATTGGCTTATTTATATTTATACAAGGGATTGCACTAAGGTGGCAAATTATTGTACACCAATATTAAAAATGTGTTTTTTTG
Source organism: Potamilus streckersoni (assembly GCA_016746295.1). Lineage (NCBI taxonomy): Eukaryota > Metazoa > Mollusca > Bivalvia > Unionida > Unionidae > Potamilus > Potamilus streckersoni. The sequence goes on from JAEAOA010001099.1 coordinate 94,660, forward strand.
TGGGACATTTTAAATTCTAAACCGTGGCTTGCAAATAAAATTATTTTAACTGAAGATTGGCGTGCAGATCTTTGATTATTTCATTTTCTGTATTTTCACACAACTCAGACAAGTCAACTTCTTCATTCTCCGTAACGTAAATTTTTAATTACATATTACAACAAACATTATATAAACATTCAACATAATATTTTTAATTTAGTTTATTAACATGGATAGAAATTAGGCGCATGAGGTGGGATTATTGCAGTATTAAGGTTGAAATGTTTTATATTTAGAATCAAAATCCGCACTTATTGAATGTCCCCGTTTTGATTGTACAGTTTCTAATGCTGTACATGTGTGGGTGGGTCCCCGTTCTGATGGTAAGGATTCTCATACAATGTTTCCTTGGAAATCAACCACAAATCAATTAGAAGACATGTATATATCAAATGCATATTGAAATATATCACTATTGCTCATAATTTACAAAAATAAAAATGATCCCGTTTTGATGGTAAAAATCGTGTCTCTTTATGTAGGTTTTACAAAAATGCGCGCTGATGTGTGTGTGCGTGTGTGTGTATGTGTGTGTGTGTGTGTTCAAAACCACGGATATCTAATTTGTGCCATACGAAAGTTGTTGTATTTATATTTTCATATCCAGTGTCTCAACTAAAGTCTTGAAAATTTATGGAAAATGAAAGCCTGGAATGGTGTCGGTAGAATGAAGTTATGGTGTCAATGATATAAATTCCCAACTGCAATGCAAATATATATATATATATATATATATATATATATATATATATATATATATATATATATATATATATATATATATATATATATATATATATATATATAATGTAATTAGTATCATACACATCCAACAACACATAGTGATATCAATAGTCTGATGCAAACAGAACACGTCCGAAGAAGGTATCATACACCTAAATTAGAACATGTCCGATTAATGTGTCCTACACCTAAATTAGAACATGTCCGATTAATGTGTCATACACCTAAATTAGAAAATGTCCGATTAATGTGTCATACACCTAAATTAGAACATGTCTGATTAATGTGTCATACACCTAAATTAGAACAGGTCGAAATAAGGTAGCACACACCTAAAACAGATCATGTCCAAGTACACCTAAAATAATTTTTAAATTATGTGTAAGAAAATGTACGGACACATTTAAAAGTTTAGCATAATAAATTCATTGCTCTTGTTTAAAATACTCGATGATGGATATACTTATATGCAAAGCTTAATATCTTTCTAGTTTGTATGATGAAATTAGTGATAATGTACAAGCTAAGCTTGATTTGCTTGCATGGCGGCAAAGAGAAAATTCGATTTACTTCATTAGCATAGTGAAGAAAACAATTCAAGGAAAGCTTCTTTGGCCTTGACACTCTTTCTCCTCTGTTAGACTGGTGAAGTCACAGCTGTTGGTCAATAATCTGCATGATCATCTACGGTATTATCCTCAGTTAATAAAAAGTGAAAAGGACAGACAATCTCCTAGTATTGATCATACCGCAGTCTTCCTTTCTCTAGAAAATTCAAGACCATCTGCCGCTAACATTTTCTGATACCAGATGAAAATGCATTATAGTCACGGCTAGGTCACAAGTGAAAGCAGACAATTTCTGCAAAGCAATACTGGACAGCGTATTGTTGACTCAACGCTATAATACACATCCAGCATACAGTGTTCCAAATCAACGTTCCCATAAAGCGTACCAACACAGCTAACAGAGCAAACCATTCTATATGGAATGTAAATGTACATGATATAAAGTGATAGAAATATAGCTAAAGTGACAGAATACAAGACCAATTGGTGATTCCTTCTAAATAAATGTACCAAAAAATGGTACAATAATATAACGATTGGTTCCAAATTGCCATCATGAATGCAGGGCTGGATTAAGGCCCTTCTAGACCCAAAAAGTACACATGTATACACTTTTATACACTTTTCAGTAACATGGTCTCCGTAGGCCCTAGGAACAAAACCTTCTTTTGCCTATTGGATAATACGCGTGAATGGTACATGTTGCTGCATCTAAAATGCACTATTGCAATCAGTTTATAGGATGAATAAAAAAGTTCGCCTTGCATAGGCTTCACTAATGACTAACACCAGCAGGATGCATTCAACTTATCCTGTAATGATGAATGCGCTTGTAATGCTCATAAAACAACCATGTAGTCCTATGCTTTCTTCTTAAAGGTTAACGTATACTAATAGGTTTCCAGCTATTTTCTGTCATTTATCTGGTTATATGACAAGTTCTTCTCTTTTTCAAATAAATCAGTTAATAAAAATGTAATGAAAAAAATGATGACCATCAATAACGATGCAGACGACAAATAGTACGTGATTGTTCATCGACGATAGTCCTTTCCGGGTCATTGCAGCGTCTTCTGGCTGCTCTATTTGGGTGTCAAAATTCAACTAACAGAACCATGTCGAGGGTGAATCGTATGCATTCTATTAAAATTTAACGGAAAAAGAAAAGCATGAAATAAGACTCCTATATCCAATTTCAATACTGTTTGCATTAACAAATTTGGTATGTATAAAGAATCAGATTATATCAGTCGCTACGCCATTAAAACACAGTTACATGTTTGTTTTCCTGGGTGTACGAATTGTTACGCCTGTCCTGATCTCCACCCAACCTGAGAAAGGGACGATGTAAAACTAATCTGTAATGAATTATTTAGCGTATAAAACTTATATTGTTAGTGTGCGTATATTCTCGTTGTAGTAGTTGGCTATATAGGCGATTGTTACATTTTCAGAACATTAGTTTTAATAGGCAAATATAGGTTTTAATAGGTACATATATATTTTAATAGTTACATATAGGTTTTAATAGGTACATATATGTTTTAATAGTGACATATAGGTTCTACTGAATGCTAGTCAGATTATGGCATGCAAAGTGTTTGAAAGTGACATGATCTTGTTATGATCTTTTGGAGCTCTCACACACCGCAAAAGTAATTTAATAAGATGTAACATCTTGATAATCGGCCAATCCTATTCCTGTAATTACGTTACATCTTGATAATCGGCCAATCCTATTCCTGTAATTATGTTACATCTTGATAATCGGCCAATCCTGTTCCTGTAATTATGTTTATGATGCAATAACTTACAATACCGTATAATCTGGATCTCATTTCTGTGCTACTAACATACGAGAGAGAGAGAGAGAGAGAGAGAGAGAGAGAGAGAGAGAGAGAGAGAGAGAGAGAGAGAGAGAGAGAGAGAGAGAGAGAGAGAGAGAGAGAGAGAGAGAGAGAGAGAGAGAGAGAGAGAGAGAGGAGGTGGTGGCTATCTGCTGTTCAAGTGATATCAGAACTGACACCATGTTTACCATTTGATAAAAACTATGATAAACTCATTTTCAAAGTTAGGTTGGCAAACAAAACCTCATGTAGTATTAAAAAAGCGACAAGAAAGCCTGCTAAATGTTGTTGAGTCGAGTCAAGTTGTCTTAAAAGAAAACCTTCAAGCTATTTATGACCAGTCAAATGAACGCACATAAAGTGATTGACTACTTTATATTACGATCCAGCAAAAATAATCTGGTAAATGCTGAAGTAGAACCCACATATTAGTTTGTTGGTGATCAATCATTCCGATTTCTTGGACCAAACTTTGTATAGATATTTGGCTGGAACGTTCATAAATCAATAAAGGTGACCACGAGAATTTGTGTTTCTCTCATTATCTGAAATGAGATTCTAAAATATGATGTTGTAGCATCAGGCGATGCAAATGTTACAGTGAAGTACAAATTTCCTTTATTTTGTTAAATATTAAACATTACAGATCCCAGTGCGAGTATATATTCTATCACTGATTCTATCTAGACTATTTGTAAGTATTAAAAATTGAACGTCCATCAGGTGAAAAATGTGGGAAGATTTCCACTTGTCAGAACATAACCACGTGATCAAACCCAGCTGCATTTATTTCTGTATAATCTGTACGGGGAACTACTTTATACTAGCTTCTATAGAGGTTCATGCAAAGTAAATAAGACAAACAATGAAGTGGAAGGCTTACATAACACGTGCCTTTGAAAAGAAATACAAACGGTGTTTTTTATTTTATAGAAAATTGAATTTGACAGAATCAAAAACAAATGTTTGTAGTATTTATGATTCTTTGACTACATTGTCAAAACAAATATATATTAAAAAAAATGGCGAACTCAAAATCTGCCAAGAAGTACATTAAAGCTACTGTACTTTAACTGCGGCTTGTCACACTTGCATTTAAAACATTAGGTAAATGGATAGGGATTGGGAGGAGGGAGGTGCAAAGACTAATATTATAAGAAGTCCTACAATGAAAGACGCTGACCTGATTATTACGATGTTGGGGTGGGTGGGAAATAGATCCAGCTATTCCACCACAGTAAATGTCAGGGTCGATGGCTTCCACTGTTTGATTATGGGACCCCCATCATTATAACCATTTTCGGATAATCTTAATTTCGTTTGGAAGAAGCCCCTGTAGGTAGCCGGAACTACTAAAGATAAGGAAAATATATATAAAGAAACAAAACTTGGCTGCTCACGTGTCTAAACAAAAATTTACTTTCCTTTAATCAGTGTGCACTAATCCTTAAAGTTAGTTCCATATGTGGATCAGTGTGGAGTCCATTTTACACTTAAATTTAGTTCCATATGTGGATCAGTGTGGAGTCCATTTTACACTTAAATTTAGTTCTATATGCGGATCAGTGTGGAGTCCATTTTACACTTAAATTTAGTTCCATATGTGGATCAGTGTGGAGTCCATTTTACACTTAAATTGAGTTCCATATGTGGATCAGTGTGGAGTCCATTTTACACTTAACAATAACAAAGCTTTATCCTTTCTTTGCCGAGATCTTGCGTTTAAGTTAATCAGTGTCATATCTGTCTGGACTAAATGTATGCAAAAAAATCCCCTTTCATTTCAGTTCATGAAACATGAAAATATTTATAAAACTTGTTTTATAGGTCAAAGTGGAATGGTGACCGTCAACGCGAAACCGATATTATTTAGGTTACTGGTTCAGAACTTTAAACTTATCGAGTAAGTAAAAAGCCCATAGATGACCTTGTTTCATTGATCAATATTTTGTCTCAGATATTTTGCTGACGGTTCTGATTTAATTTGTGGACCGTCTCCAAATTATTGGTGTGAAAGCATTGGTTAATCAGGAGTCCAGAAAAATCGAACCAAGCGTGCTTAAAATGTAGATTTTATTTTATATATTTTCAAAACAATTAAACTAATGCGACTTCAAATGCAAAATTAAAATCCAAACTGGTCCGATGATACCACAATAATATGAAATAATGCGTCCGACATATAAATTTACTTATACTGCATCTAGTACGCTTGTTTCCTTTTAGACGTAAATGTAATTAAAAATATTGAAAACATAATCTATATAAATATTTATGTCAAGGAAACTAATATTCATCCGAATAAAGAATATTCTTCATTTCATCCCATGTCATGTAAAAACGGAATACCATATAACTAGGCCAAAAGACACCGACGCATTATTTCAGATAATTTTCAATTACAAAATTCGTTGAACTATTTAAAAACATATTTCCAAAAGAGAAATTATCCTAAACATACCATTGATTCTGCGCTGAACAAAGCACTTAATCTTACTCAGCACGAGACTTTAGATGCAGAAAATTGTACAACAGAGAAAAATATAATTCCTTTCACGATACAATATCATTAACTATTATAGGCCTTATAATAATTAAATATTGAAGTCTCCTAAATTTATAAAATTAAAAACAGCGTAAAATCACTTTACAACAATAAAATAATTCTTGCTGATAGAAGACCCAATAATTTGCAAGATCTTCTAGTTAGAAAAAAACATACGGAAAATAAAAAAGACAATTCTCATATATAATGCTCTCAATGTGCAAACATAAGAGAAAGTGTTTCTTTCAGTAGCGCTAATACAAAGGACGTATTTTATAACACTAACTGCGTATCAACTGATGTGATTTATTTGATAACCTATAAAAATGTAAAATGCAATATATGGGACAAACACTTCAACAAGTTTATCAGAGAATAGATAATCATTGCTTTCATATAAAAATATAGAGATCATCAGTTTTCCTCTAATATTTCAACAAATTTTAAAATAATAATAATAATAATAATAATAATAATAATAAAAATGATAATAATAATAATAATAATAATAATAATAATGATGATGATGATGATGATTGATGATGATGATGATGATGATGATGATGATGATGATGATGATGACGATGATGATGATAATAATAATAATAATAATAATAATAATAATAATAATAATAATAATAATAATAATAATAATAATAATAATAATAATAATAATGGAGGAATGAACATACTTATAAGAGAAAATTATTGGATTGATAAATTATATATTTTGTATTCTAATGGCCTTAAAAACAATGCACTATATAAAATTGTATATTTCTTTAAAAATTGATAAATTGCAAATCCTTTTAAACAATATAATTATATGCTTGTCTGTTCGTCTCTATTTTATTTTATTGTTCAGGTTTTATTAGATACTCGCGTATATTTTAGATCCTTTTATATATATATATATATATATATATATATATATATATATATATATATATATATATATATATATATATATATATATATATATATATATATATATATATATATATAATAATAATAATAATAATAATAATAATAATAATAAAATTAAGGAGAAGCTCATTTGGTTGTAGAGATCCGTTTAAGCAATTCTTAGGCTTGTGATTACTTGTTTGATTATTGGAATTCTTTGCAAGGGGAAATATTCCTTAGCCCGAAATAATTAGTCAATTGTTAGGAGCAAACGTCACGGAGAGAAAGTGTTAGTGAGTTTCCAAGATGCCATGGTCAATGAGTAGCAAATTCAGACCCAATTCGCATGAGTGAACCTGACTTGATGTAGTACTTTATATAATCTAGTGGTATACATCGGTGTTGTGACTGCAGCGGCAGTATTTATGGTAGGAAACCGGTAAATTACACAATGGAATAAATGAGAAATGACTCGGAAGATACTGTTTATGTCGCATAGTGGCAAAAGCGAAGATATTATTTAGGTTACTGTCCTTAAACACGGTAAGATCCCATGACCTTGTTTCAGTTATAATATTTGTCCCGAGATTTGTGACGGTTAATATGTGACGTTCTAAGGTGTGAAACTACTGGTAACGGAAAGTTCAAGGGAAAATAAACTAAGGTGTAGAATGTAGATTGTTATTTATAATTTAAAACATTAAACTTAATTGACTGATTTATAATTGAAAATAAATGACCCAACGTCGGGCTTTCCAATAAATGATGAATAGAAGTCATTTGAAATTTTAATTATGATTCTAGTCGCTGGTCGCCATTTTACGGCTGTAACATGTAATTAAAAATATTGAATATACATATTTTATATAAATATATTATGTAGAACTAATATTCATGAATAAAATATATTCTTATTTATATTCATTATATAAAGAATCCCAATCTAGGCCAAAACACACCATTTCAGGATGATCACAGTATCAATGTCGGATTATTTAAAATATCCAAAGAAATACCTAAACAACCATTACGAACTGAACAACTAGCCTTAATCCCTTTCGCACGACTTAATGCAGATTTTCAAAGGAAATAAAACATCTTTCACGAACAAAAAATTAAACAATATAGTTGTTAATATTAAACTTTAATCTCCTAATTTATCAATTAAAAACATAAATCATTAACAAAAATAATTGTTAGCATAGAAGCCAATATTGAAATCTAGTGTAAAATAAAAGTCGGAAATCAAAGGACATTCTCTTATTTAATGCTTCAATGTGCAGATATAAGAAAGTGTTTCTTTCAGCGTAATCTATTTAGTAAAAATGCGATCAATAAGTATTTATTGAAAATTAAAATGTAATAGTGCATATATGACAATTTCACGTTTATAGAGATTAGAACCGTTGGTTTCAATTCAAAGGTGTAGCAGATCATCTTTTCCTTCCTGTTTTCAACACATTTTAAAATTTAGCAATAATAAATAATTGAAAGTGTAATAGAAATTCTTTTCTATCATGCCAATATACATTTACTGGAGTTCCGAAACCAGGAAGGAAAAGGAATCATACTGGATACGCCGCCTTAGAACATTGAAACCAAGCGGTCTAAACCAAGAAGACTAGAAAATGAAAACTATGCACTAGTAGAATTTAACAATTTCTAAATCATCTTTTTATCCTTCAATTTTTACTATAAGAATAACCGGTATAGAATCAAATATACGGGATATAATCTGCGTTACATAAATGTACAAAAAGTAAAAATAGATGTCGCTGTCGACTTTTAGGGAATTATACACCGTTTTCAGTCTCCGCAACTAGTCTATACAAGCTGGTTGTATTTATAGTTTTAACACATGTGGAGACATCCATGTAGAGGTTTACAAACACAACGTTTTTGTGTTTATTTGTTTGTCGTATATATGTTTTGTATTTGCCTTTGAAAAAGACTCTTTAAGGGTCGAAAGCGCTTAGGCCAGTTAGTTACTAGTTTCGTACTGTTCGTCGTCAGTTTATTGCATGTATGTATATATATATATATATATATATATATATATATATATATATATATATATATATATATATATATATATATATATATATATATATATATATTAGTTTTGCAATTAAGCATCATAAAATGAAATTATCCAAGATTAGCTATTAATAAAGACAGACTAGAGAGAATAATTCCGACTTCCTTGGGAGTGCTAAAATTGTGTCGGTTAGAAAAACTTATTCTGACTGACTAATCTACACGATGGGTGTCCCAGACTAAATTCAATGGTTAAAGTAATTTATCTTGCAAAATTCAGATGTCCAAATTTTCTGCCGAAAGAAAAGTGTGAGGGACTCGGTGGAAATTGACAAGTAATTTTCCTCGTGAAATAAATCGTCCAGGGGACGTGGTGGACCTGGAAGAGTTTGAGAGAGACCCGGAACCAGAAAAGGAGATTTGGCTTCACAGAAAGGAATTAAGTATCTGGAAAGCACTAAGTATTGTCTCAATCGCAAACAGTATATTCATTGATGTAAATTTCTTATTATTTGTTGAATTCATTTGTTTAAAATTCATACATCACTTTTCCGCAAGTTCGGAAGTCAATGGGTTGCAAGCATTTGTATGGAATGTTATACGATATGAATTTTTTCGAATTACCTCCTTTAGCTGTAATAGGAATCCTAAGAATTTAATGCATTATTGATATAATTTTTAGAGTTAATTTATCTGTCATAAACCATATATATGATGCATGTTAAGAGGTGAAGTTACTATGTCTTTGTCAAAAAATCGCTAATTGGCAAAAGGTGAAATTAAGACAAAGCTTGAAGGCCATCAATTAATTTGTGTAATTAAGTTGTGAATTCACATAACCGATGAAAATCGACCTGTGTCGACCGATATTGTTCAGCTAGTAATTCACAGGCAGAGCGGGATGTAATAGTTTATCTAAGAGGTCAACTTATGCCATAGTAATAGTTAACACTAGCATTTAGAAAAAAAAAATACAAAAATCGTATAGCGATAGGGTTTGTGTATCAGGTTACAAAATGTTCACATTTGTTTAGTTCTGTTGAATTATGATAAGACCTGGTGAAACAAGAGTGGAAATATTGTTCGATCAGAGAAGAAAACATTCTGACGAAAAATTCTGACAAATATATAGGTTGTGTTTAATTTATTTAAAGGAAAAATAGCTCCATACCTGTGATACATAGTGGGAAGGAGTGCAGACAACAACTAGCAGTTGATCTGAAGGAGAGAGAGAGAGAGAGAGAGAGAGAGAGAGAGAGAGAGAGAGAGAGAGAGAGAGAGAGAGAGAGAGAGAGAGAGAGAGAGAGAGAGAGATCCATCAGTCATTCGATTTTAGGATAAAATTTGTTTTATTGGAATAAGTAAACTGCTAATTATAATTTAACATACATATTTTTTATTTTGATTTTCTAAAAATGTCATTCAAATGTCATGTTCCATTTAATTTTGTTTATATAATTGATTAAATTGTCATATTTTGCATACTTGGATTCATGCTGTTGAATTTGCTCAGATATATCTTATTCCATCCATTAACTTATTGCTCTATGCTTTTGATTACTTGATCAGAGCAATTACACAGTGATGGATCATCTCCATGATAACGAATGACAAATCACCATACGGTGGGTGGATGGGTGGGTTCTGGTGAAAATCATGCAAATCCTTTCCGTCTCTAGATTTTTTTTTAATTACTATGTACCGTTTAGGGCAGAGTATTAGAGGTATACAATACTGTTTGTACAATTTATCTGGGAAATATATCACAATTGTATATTGTTGAGTTATCAGTACACTTTTGACAAAAGTTGCGGATTTTAATATGGCTTTGTTTCATAGCGATTATTTTACATTTTTGTGGGACATCACAACGTAGAATGTTAGGTACCGAAATTTATAAAACCGTCTGCTAAAATTTCATTACATTATATTCCTTATATTCTCAATAAATGCTGGAGTATTTGGACAAGTCATGCCCAAACATGCGCTTTCACGTAGAGATCATGCAGAACATTTCTCATCTTTTTCCTATGCAAACTCATGTTCAAAAGTCTCATCTTTGTCCCATACCAACTCTCATCCAAAGTCTCATCTTTGTCCCATACCAACTCATATCTAAAAGTCTCATTTTTGTCCAATACCAACTCATGTCCAAAAGTCTCATCTTTGTCCCATATCAACTCATATCCAAAAGTCTCATCTTTGTCCCATACCAACTCATTTCCAAAAGTCTCATCTTTGTCCCATATCAACTCATGTCCAAAAGTCTCATCTTTGTCCCATGCTAACTCATATCCTTAAGTCTCCTCTTCGTCCCATGCCAACTCGTGTCCAAAAGTTTCATCTTCGTCCCATGCCAACTCATATCCAAAAGTCTCATCTTTGTCCCATACCAACTCAGGTTCAAAAGTCTCATCTTTGTCCCATACCAACTCATGTTCAAAAGTCTCATATTTGTCTCATACCAACTCATGTCCAAAAGTCTCATCTTCGTCCCATGCCAACTCATATCCAAAAGTCTCATCTTTGTCTCATGTACACTCATGTCCAAAAGTCTCATATTTGTTCCAGGACAACTCATGTCAAAAAGTCTCATCTTTGTCCCAAGGCAACTCATGTCCAAAAGTCTCAAGACTTCATACTGTAGGCGTCGAGAATTATAGTAAAAGACAAAAAGCAATGGAATGAGAAATATAAGTATGCAGGAGACCATAGTCTGCATTTTATCATCTAACTTGAATTTGGTTTTGTATTGACTGGAAACCTTATTTACGGCCATAGTCTGCACTTTTATCATCTGACTTGAATTTGGTTTTGGATGGACAGGAGACCTTATTTACGGCCATAGTCTGCACTTTTATCATCTGACTTGAATTTGGTTTTGTATGGACAGGAGACCTTATTTACGGCCATAGTCTGCACTTTTATCATCTGACTTGAATTTGGTTTTGTATGGACATGAACTACTTAAAACAAAAAAAGTGGTCAGTATCATTGCAAATTGCGCAATATTTGTTAATACTGTTCTAGTCTCGGTAATGTGAGCAATACTGATTAAGACTGGTCTAGTGTTGGTAATTTTAGCCAAATCTGTTACGACTGGTCTAGATTTTCTAATTCGATATTTGTATCCGCAAGGTCCTAATGGGTTGATTTTGTTTGTCTCGAAACAATTATTATTAATATTTGTGTTATGTCGGCTTCTTCCTCTTAATTTTCTTAAACGAAATTAACAACAGCAACAAAAACCTAAGTATAAATTCCTTGAGTAAATGAGGAAATTGAGTAAATGAGGGAAATGAGTAAATGAGGGAAATGAGTAAATGAGGGAACTGAGTAAATGAGGGAATTGAGTAAATGATGGAGTATCCTACTGGATGGTTTCAATCATTTAATTACCCTTTCTCAATATGACCATTCTTTATTAAGCTTATGTCAAATTCTATTATCAATAATCCTTGATATCTGAAAGTTAACCGTAAACTGTAAATTTAAAGTTAGATTGTATGTCGCCCTTCTTGTCGAACAAAGGCTATGACCAGATTGGTTGTTGAAAATTAAATAGTATTAACCCCACATCGAGATGATTGTTTCTTCTACGGTTTTTGGTACACTCATGTTCAATAAAATATTCTTATGTTTGAAACGTTGATACAATTATAAGATTAACTATATCATCGTGCTCTATAAGAAGCACCAAAGATGTCCATTACATATTTCATTGAGTCATAGTGGTATATAAGAGTTCCAAAAGACGTCCATTAGACATTTAATTGTGTCACCTAATGTTTAAGAAATATGGAAGACACCAAATATAAAATTAAAGTGCTATAAACAAAATCTATTACTAATGCACACATAGAGGAACAAAGTTACTTTCCAGCTTTTTATTCACAGAGAATATCTGGAAAAAGAAACGTAAGTAGTGTTATGTATATCTAATAATGTGTGCTTTATCCACGATTGTAAGCTACACTTTAAGCTAATGGTGTTGTATGAGCAGCTTATTTAATAGCTAACTTTTGCGTATGTTTAGATGTTACAAATAAGTTGATTACTGGTTTACAAAGCATATAATGTTGAAGAGAACTTTTGACCCACATGTTGGTCATATTAATGAGTGTTACATTTTCATGCAAGGTTTTGGTAAACACAATTACCGTTCATTTTTACTTTTAGTTCTCTCTGTGGAATTATTTACTATTGTGTTTAGATATAATTTGAGATGAATCATTTATTTATTGGAAATCATTTATTTATTTGAATTGCAGAGTGCTCATATACTTTTTAAATAAAACACTACTTTGGAATTATTGTGAATGCATTCAAAGACAATGTGGATTATGTCAATGTAATTCTTCATGATTGCAGACACATCAGCACATTTAAAATTGGAAATAATTTGAAACACTATATACTTCTGGATTATAATTTTAAGGATTATTTTTCCATTGAAATCAAGTTACTGTCGGTTCCTTTCAGTTTCACTTGTATGCTATGGAATTACTTTGTTGAATTTCACAAAATTTGTTGGTTTTGCTTTTGTCTGCTAGATAGTTTAAGACCATAGAGTCGTAAGAGTAGTATCTGATTTAATGCACAGTTAGTACTTATAGTGAAAACGTGTGTCTCATCTTGTTACAATTTTTAACAAAATTAACAAAGTTAAGTGGTGATTTTGGTTTTGACGTAACTTTTGTAGTGGGGATTTTAACTGCTCTGAGGAGATTATAATTGTTTTAGTTTAGATTATATTGATCTAATGGAATTTCTGATTGTTTTAGTCGAGATTTTAATTGTGGAGATTCTTTTTTAGTGGATATTCTAATTGCTATAGTGGAACGTCTAATTGCTCTAGTGGAAATTCTATATTTTTAGTCGAGATTCTAATTGTGGTGATTATGATTGCTCTAGTAGTGATTTTAATTACCGTAGTGGGGATTCTAATTGCCGTGTGAGGATTCTAATTGCTGTGTGGGGATTCTAATTGCCGTGTGGAGATTCTAATTGCCGTAGTGGGGATTCTAATTGCCGTAGTGGGGATTCTAATTGTTCTCGTGACAATTCAAACCACGCTAGTCCATATATTACATTTACACTAGGGTTTTAGTTTCTGGAAGGCCAAACAAAGTGACTCTAAAATCGTATCGTACCTTACGGAGACCCTTAAAATCCAACATAGCCAGGAGTACAACAAACATCAGCCATGAACGACATTTTCTACAACGTGCCGTTATATGACTCTATCAGTAAAAATACATAAAACAGTTTTACACGTCAACCAGTTCACTATTCGTCGTTTTCTTTTCGACGACATAAAACGGGCACTTTAATGGTGGTTTGATTTTTATTTTAGATGTTATAAAATGTGTAGAGTACATTTTGGGAGATGACTATGAATATGAAACATTTTGTTTGAATAACACAAATGTCGTCTCATCCATTCTATGGAACGTTAGGTCACATATTTTGTGTAATTTATTTAAAAAACATTAGTCATTCACGCTTGGTAACTTAGCATGAAAATTAGGACCCAAGTTGCTTCATATAAAAGATTTTGACTTCCAAGAAAGTGGGAAAAAGCTTGCGTTTTAGTACATTTTCTTTTTCTTTTTTTCTTTTTTTGTGTGATTTAATATGTGTAGGCTAAGTATGTGCATGCTTAACGGTTTGTTTGGTCATGATACTAAATACCATGAACTCAAAGACTTTCAAAAATTACAGAAATTAAGTCATAATTAGTTTTTAAAGTTAGGAATACTCGCACATTCTTATCTGACAGGATAGTTTAGACTGCTTCTCTGAAAAGTGAGAATGTCGTCATACAACACTTGCTACATATATATCCTGCAAAATGTTTCCGGTGCAAGAAACAACAAGACTGTTATAAAGGCCATCTTTTTTGTGTAAATGCACACCACGAGCGACAACGGTAAGATATATCTTCTTGCCGTTGAGGGGCCCCGAGTGGCCGAGTGGTCTAAAGCGCTGTTCGTTACCGATCACTGCCATCTCACCTCTGCTTGGGTTTGAGTCTAGGATTCGGCGAATGTGGATATGTGAGAAAGCTTGCCAGTAGCTTCTCGTGGGTCGGTGGTTCTTTGCGGTGATTTCCCGGTTTCTTCCTCTACCAATAATACTGGCCGCCATGAATAGCCTATCGTGTGCTGAAAAATGGCGTTAAGCCCAACAACAACAACTTGTCGTTGATCATTGCCATCTCACCTCTTTCCGCTTGGGTACGAATCTCGGGCTCGGCCAATGTGGTCATGTGAGAAAGCTTCCAGTTGCTTGCCGTGGATCAATGGTTTTTATTTGGGTTCTCCCTGGGTTCTTCCTCAACCAGTTATACCACCATGTGTAGTTCGTCTTGCGCTGAGAAATGGCTTTAAACCCTTCAGATACTGGGTTCAATAAGTGGTAACAAAAACAATGCATACAGTTGTAAACTAGTCGCTTCGCCCTTCTGTCCAGGTGTATAAATGCCTTTAAATTCCATAAGTTTAATTCCGTTGTTTATTTTAAATTCATTGTCATTAGCATTGAAATAAAAATAGACAAAATGGACGTTTCTAAATGCATCCAGGAGAATTTAGATTTCATAATCGACAGCAAGACGCGATAATGGAAACGACGTCAGATGATGTCAAACGAACTTCGTGGTGTGAAAAGTTTAAAATAATTATTACAAATAACATTTGTTAAATTAAAGAACTCGATGACAAAGACTTTCTGTGTACTGTCAAGTTTCTAGAAAACTGATATTGTAGTAGTTTTTTACCATTATGTAAGAATCCTATTTTTATCGACCATGCCTTTGCCATTCATATCCAAAAAAACCCCACAAAACAAATATGAAATTAACGGCAAATTCCTCTGTAGCATTAAATTGCAAGACAAATGGGAAAGGAGTAAGAATTGACTCCAGAGAACAGGTCTGTAATACCGGTACACAACTATTAGAAATAACCGAAAAGCCATATTCTTGCTCCATCTGAACATCGTCCGTTGCTAGGGACAAAAACATACGCAATCAGACTTTCCTTATTAATATATGAAAACGTGATCAAAATTTATTTATAAAACCGTGAACAATATTCCATTAACCTCTTGAGTGCTTACATAACATACATTCTTATGTAAACAATCTAAAAATAGGGACTGAAAAGTGACTTTTCTCTATAGAATGACAGAAGCTTACATTACATACAATCTTATATATTCAATCTAAAGGGACTTGGAGGTGACTTTTCGCTATAGAATGACTGAAGCTTTATCCTTCAATAACTTTAATATTTGTGGATTTCATTTTCGTTTGTCTCAAGAGTATTTTTTTTGGTGCCAAATATTTGAAATATCTACACGAATTTAGTATCCATTTAACTGCAAACAAGTATTACTTGATAATGAAATCTTGTTATTCGCCCTTAGGTTAATGCCATGTTACTGTCCTAAGGATAACACCATGGCATCGTCCCAAGGTTAACACCATGGCATCGTCCCAAGGTTAACACCATGGCATCGTCCCAAGGTTAACACCATGGCATCGTCCCAAGGTTAACACCATGGCATCGTCCCAAGGTTAGCACCATGGCTTGGATGACATTGTATGTTGAATTTTGACATAAGTCAACTATTTTGAATTAAAACAAACAGATGAGGTACTTTGAGTTTAAATAGTAAGTATCCAAATGGCATTGAAACTAAATTTAAAGAAATGCTGTTAAAACCCATATGGAAAAAGTGTTAAGAAAGTTTCAACTTCATAAAGAAATGATAGAATGGTAAGTACATTGAGACCAAATGTAGAAAGAAGAATGAGACATGCAAATGAAAAAGCAAATTCAGAAAGAATACAGAGTAAGATTTAAAAGGGAAAAGCAAATGCAAATGCATAAAAAAAGAAAAGGAGTAACACAATTGAAAATATAAGAAAACAGTAGAAATGGCAAACAGAAATCACGCCCCTCCTTTGATGCTACCAGAATACTACGTTAATACCTCCTTTTCAAGAAAATAAGGTAGATCGTTTTTACTTCATGTTGTTAAAAATGCGTAACCAAAAATGATCAAAAAAGCACATTACTTTTTTTCAAAGTGTACTGACTGGAAAAGCTCTTTAAATATACACTTCTCTGTCGATGCAAGAAAGTGCTAAATATAATGAATATATCTTAAAAGGTTACAAGGTCGTATATGCGGTATATCGATAGATATTTAGGAATTACGTAAAAGAAAAATTTATAGACAAATCGGCAAAGCACCGGTGGACCCTTCTGCAATGCAGAAAGAAATGAAAGAGGACTCAGGCTTTTGGAAATTGCTACTTTCAACAATCTTGTGCAATCTTCGGCATCACAAAGCATCTAGAAGATGCAACTGGTACAGTGAGTACAGATGGACTACATTACAACCAGATTTAAAAAAGATTCTGGACAGAATTGAATATCGCCAGAACAAGAAGTGTTCGAGGAGCAGATGTTGGAAGTGACCATGACTTATTAATAACAACGTTTCACCTCCATCTGAAAAAATTATTCAAAAAGCTTAAACAACCAAGAATCAGATTTGACCTTGAAATATTGAAAGATCCAGAAGTTGCAGAAGGCTTCTAAGCAATTATAGGTGGTAAATTTGCACTTTTGATAACTATGGATCGCCAAAACACTGACCTAGAGTCTTTAAGAACAAAATTTAACACAGCTGTAACTAGCACAGCTGGCGAGATCATTGGCAAATATCGTTGAAGAGACAAACATTAGGTCACAACATATGTCCTTGAACTATGCGACAAAAGAAAAGAACTGAAAAATGGAAAAAATATTATGAATGAACAGAGATCTAAACAGCATGATCAGGAAAGGCATGCAAAAGGCAAATTAATCCTGGATAGAAAGACAGTGCTGCAAAATCGAAGAAATTACAGCAAAATGGCATATCCGCTTGTGAAAGATCTCAAAACCCATAAATAAGGGAAAACTACCACCATCCAAGACAAATCAGGAACATATCTCACAGAAGATCAAGAGATCCTCAAGCGATGGACAGAATACTGCTCAGAATTGTACAATCATAAGACCCAAGAAGATTTAGCAGTACTAAATTGCCCCATCAGAATAAATTGATGACAACTCTGTTCTTTGGGAAAGAAGTAAAAACTGCAGTTACGTCACTAAAGAAAGGAAAGTCAGCAGGCATTGGCAACATATTAGCAAAGATCATTCACGCAGGAGGAAAAGAGATAGTCACAATCATAACATCATTCTATAACAAGATATGGTGGACAGGAGAATGGCCCACCACATGGACTCAATATTTGATTATCGTGCTCCCCAAAAAAGGAAACCTACAGCTATGCCAAAACTACAGAACCTTCAGTTTAATCAGTCACCCGAGCAAAGTCATGCTGAAGATAATTCTCAACACACTAAATTCTCGAGCAGAAAAAAATATTGCTGTAGAGCAGGCAGGCTTCCAAGCAGAAAAGAGACCACAGAATAAATCTTTAATCTCATGATCCTTTGCGAGAAATACCTTCAGCATCAGTAGAATATATATCCCGTCTTTAGAGATTTGAAAAAGGCCTTTGATAAGGTTTGGCGTGCAGTCTTTTAAGCAACTATGAGGAAGTACAACCTCACCGCAAAGCCACCAGTGCAATTCTCGTCAATGGCAGCAGAGGAGATTAGTTTTGAGCAACAGTTGGAGTCAGACAGGGATGTATATTGTCACCTATACTATTCAACATTTTTTTCTGAAAATGATCATGGAGGATGACTTGCAGGAAGAACAATCACCAGCCTTTTCTTTGCAGATGGTAATGATGGTTTACAGGAGGTGAAATATAACTCGTTGATTTCAGAGCATACGGTATGGAGATTAGCGCCGCAAAAAACTGATGACAAACAGCATAAATGACATAAGAGCAGAAATAAAAGTCAGAGGCCAGAAACTGAAAAGAGTGACAAAATTCAAGTACTCGAAACCAATTATCACAGATGAGGGTTCCAAACCAGAACTACTGTGCAGGATTGTCAAGACAACATCATCAATAGCAATGTTGATACCAATATTGAAAGATACCAGAATTGCTTTTAGTTCCAAAATAAGACTGATGCGCTCTACTGTCAGATCCATCTTTTTGTATACTTGTGAAATATGGACGCTCCCTTCAAATCTACAAAGAATGATTCAAACCTTCGAAATGAGATGTTATCGCAAGATCTTGAGTTATGTATTATGTTAGTTATACAATTGAAAAGAAAGTAAGTGACTTAAATTATATCATTACCATTCCTGGGAGGATGAAACAGAAATATCTTTGCCATATAAATATATTAAAGGAGTAATTTGGTCGAGATAGCCCAATCAATCATGCAGACAATTTTGTTGTTCCTGTCTCATACAATGAGGATTTAAGCGATGGAATGCAATCAGGCTTAAGTGACTTTTGTAAAACAAAAACAAATCGGAATTTATGAATATGTATAGTTTGGATCAAAAACTTATACAGAACAAGAAAAGAGTGCAGTAAAACAGCTTTTATGTGAATATGATCATTTATTTCCAGATTTTCCATAAAAAAACCAAATAAAATGAACAATGACACTGAAATTGTAGATTTTACATCTGCGAAACAGCATCCTTCAATGACACTGAAATTGTAGATTTTACATCTGCGAAACAGCATCCTTCAATGACACTGAAATTGTAGACTTTACATCTGCGAAACATCATCCTTCAATGACACTGAAATTGTAGGTTTTACATCTGCGAAACAGCATCCTTACAGGATGAATCCTCTCAAGCTGAATATTTTTTGTTGGACAATTATTTTATAGAAACAAGTAAAAAAAAACTGGAGTTGAAAATAAATTATAATGCCGAAATAAATAATACCTTCTGTATTGACTGCAGAATGTGAACAGTGTAACCAAAATAGATTCATTTCCAACGGCAAGAATCGATGTCTGCGAAAGTGCAAGTGCAAAATATGTCACCAAGTTTGAACTTGTGAAAGGATTTTAGAAAATTGTACTAACGGAAGGAAAACAGGAAATTTTGACATTCTTTATTCCAGACAGACATTATCAATAGAAAGTAATGCATATCAACTAATGCCGTTTTAATATTACATCGATGGCGTCAACATCTATAAATATATTTTCAAAGATTACATAGAAACCATTCAAAAATTCTTTGATTGACTCATTGATGCAAGTTTGAGAATTAATTTATGTAAACTTGAGTTTTGCTGTTCTTGTGTTACATGTTTTCCGACAAAGTCTTCTTAAACCTACATAATGAAGGTTAAAGCTATCTCCGAATCACTATTGCCTATCAGTTAAAATCAACTGATACGACTTTTAAGTATGACTGTTTATTATAAGAAATTTTGTTAGAACTTGATATAAATGGTCAATAATTGCTATACCCCTATCCAATTTGTGGAGTAATAAATCTAAGTTTTATTGGCCTGACAAATGCCAGAAATATACCTGACATATTATAGGTCATACTTAAAGGTGTACCAGTTACTCCACGTCTTAGCAATTTAAAAAGTCTGTTGATGAAGTTGATCCTGGGATTGGTAATTATTCCACAATCGAGAAGGAATGCTTGGTTCGATATTGGCTATGCAACAGTTTAAAGTGTATATTACTTAGGCTATTTCTTCAGTTATTGCATTTGGTTATCAACCCACTCGTTACTTTCATTAACAAAATGAAACACAAGAATCAGAATGTGCTAAGGTGCAGTTTGATGTTCCATGAATTAATATTAGGCACATTAGGTAAAACGATTAACTGGTTGCAAGTGAGCTTTCACGTGCATCTAATTTCTATAATGCTTCATGTATATGTTATGTCCTATTTATCAGGGGTTGTGTTATGTTTATTAAATTTGTATTTTGGTTAGCCTTTGTCTATAATTGATGGTAGGAGTTAGGCCCTACATGACTAATGTCATTTTTTGCAAACATGCCAACTTATGTTGAGTTCTATAGATACCTTAATTCTGACCTTAGACGTTTCTAGAAACTAATTTAGCATGCAGTTTGATGGAAATTCCTGTTTACACTAAGGAGTGTTGGGGATCTATATAAGAGTGTTTTTAACTTAAAATGTTATGAAAATAACCTTATGATACTCATAAGATCTACTTGCTGTGTCTTAAGTTTTAATATAAGGAATGTTTATATCTGAATTATTAATTCCTATATTTTTACTTCAGTTGTATTCATATTGAACTTGAGTGGATTTAGTTATTTAAATTATTTGCTGGAATTATAAAATGCTCAATATTCATTTTCGGACTAAATAATTATTTTGGAATTAATGTGAATTCATTCAAGGACATTTTGGATTATAGCACTGTTACCACATAAAACTATTCCAGACTATTAGCACATCAACAAATTCAAGATTGGACTCATTCCTAACACAACTTGAATTCATTCGGAGCGTTATACATTTTGGGTTGTAATAGACCTTTTACAACTATTTGGGATTTAATTGACAATAATAAAACTTCTTTTTAAATTTTTACTTTATGTTGCAGAAAAATACATTATCTGTTGAGATTTGCTTAATTTGCTGGTGTTCATTCGTTTTTGTTACTTAGTTTAAGACCATAGGGTAGTAACAACGGAACGAAGATGAATAATTCACTATTTAACTACAAGAATGTATTGCCATTCTTAATTGTTCTTTTAAATTGATTTTACCTGAAATATTTTATTTTTGTTATGTTAAGTTGCCTTTGGTCGGCCAAAATTTGAACTTGACGCTGTTAAATGGATGAATACGACCTGCACACTATAATAATATTTGGTTCTTAATGTTTTTACTTATTAAATTGTCTCTTAATAAGGCAGTCAAATATATGGATCCCATGTTCATCGTTATAAGAACTTTACCTTGGAACTTTAGGTAATATATAAGCCACGAGGTGCCACAGATTCGCTCTGAGTTTTTAAAGAACTTCCATGCGTCATCTTCAACGCTTGCATTCCTGGCATATCTCTATAAACAGTGAACATTATCTGAGGTATTTAAAACAGACGTATCCTGAATTTCGGCGTCGAAAAAGTAATTTCCTTGAAGACGATCAGTAGATTTCTTTTCTCATCAAAGACATCTACATCTTTGAGAGCAATTTTGAAAGATCTGTTGTTGTTTTGAAATTGTTTTTCACTTTGAATAAAGTGTCTTGCTAGCAATTTGAAAACGATAGTTTCTCATAATTCTTTTGTAAACAATAACTTATCATGATTATTTTGAAAACGATAGTTTCTCGCGATTATTTAGACGACGATTGAAAACGACAACCTGAAAACGATAAATTATCATGAACGTTTTGTAAACGATAACCGAATATGACTGATTTGAAAACGATAAATTATCATAATAGCTTAGACAATAATATATAACTTATCATAGTTATTTTAAAAATGATAGATAACGTATCATTATTGTTTTGAAAACGATCACATTTCATTCCTATTTTGGGAAGGAACAAATAAATTAATGGTCATCTAATTGGAAACTTTCTTAAAGACCGATATTTGGAAAACTCCTAAAATCCAGTTTTTGGAAAGTTCCTTTAAAAGCAGTGCTTGAAAGGTCTTTAGAAACCATTGTTTGGAAAGTTCTTTAAAAACCAACGTTTGGAAAGTTCATTAAAACATATTTAGAATGTTACTAAAAAAAGATATTTGGAAAGTTTCTTAAACACCGACGTTTTGGAACTTTCTTAAGGACTTATGTTTAGAAAGCTTCTTAAAAGTAAATGTTTGAAAGTTCCTTAAAGACCGATGTTTAGAATGTTCCTTAACAACCAATATTTAGAAAGTTTCTTAAAGACGGAGATTAAAAAATTCCTTAGAGACCAATATTTTTAAGTTTTTTAAAGACCGGAATTTAGATGGTTTCTTAAACACCGATGTTTGGAAAGTTCTCTAAATTTTGGAATGCTACTTAAAGACTTGATGTTTGTAAAGTAAATTAAAAATTTGATTATTGGAAATTTCCTTTCAGACAGATGTTTTTAAAGTTCTTTAAAGGCCGGTGTTTGCAAAGTTTCTTACAGACTGAAAGTTCCTTACACACCCACAGTTTGGGAAGTTGCTTGAAGACCAATGTTTATAAAGTTCCTAAAAGAGCGATGTTTGGAAATATTCTTAAAAACCATGTTTAGAGATTTCCTTAAAGACCGATGTTTGGAAAAATCATTAAAAACCGATGCTTTTAGACTTCCTTAAAGACCTACGTGTTTAAAGTTCTTTAAAGACCGATGATTAGAAGGTCTTTTTTAAGGAATGATATTTTACAGTTCTTGAAACACAGATGTCTGGAAAGTTCATTAAACGCCGATGTTTAGGAAGTTCTTAAAGACCATAGTTCCTTAAAGACCAATGTCTAGAAAGTTCCTTAAGCCCGATATTTGGATATTTCCTAAAAAAACGATGTTTACAAAGTTCCTTAAAGACTGATGGAAAGGAAGTTTCTTAAAATCGATATTTGGGACGTTCTTTAACGACCATTACACGGAAAATTCCTTAAACATGGATTTTTATTTTAATGTTCTTAAAACTGAATGTTTGGACAGTTTCGTAAACACCGATGTTTTAAAAGGTTTTAAAGACCAAAATTTAGAAAGGTTCATAGGAACCTATTTTTGGAAAGTTATCTAAACACGCGTGTTTGGAAAGATGCTTTAAGACCGATAAACTGGATGTTTCATAAAGACCGATGTTTGCAATGTCTTAAAAGACAGATGTTTGGAAAGTTCGTATAAGACAAATGTTTGGAAAGTTCTTAAGAGACGGATGTTTTGAAACCTCAAAAGGACAGATATTTGGAAATTTCTTAATGACCAATGTTTGGAAATTTGTTTAATGACCGATGATTGATATGTTCCTTAAATACAGATGTCTTGAAAGTTTAGTAAAGAACGATGTTTGGAAAGTTTCTTAACGTCTGACATTTTGAAGTTCCTTAAAGTCAGATGTTGGAAAGTTTCTAAGAGACTGACATTTCGAAGTTCCTTAAAAAACAGATGTTTGGAAAGTTCATTAAAGAACGATGTTTGGAAGGTTCATTAAAGAATGATGTTTGGAAAGTTTTTTAATGACTGACATTTCGAAGTTCCTTAAAGACAACATTTTGGAAAGTTTCGTAAAGACTGACATTTCGAAGTTTCTTAAAGATGTTTGGAGGGTAGTCGACTGTTATTAAGAGGATATGCAGCAATGTCTACGTATTAATTATGACTCGTCAAGTAGGTGGAACTTTTAATCTCAGTCATATGCATAATAGAAGGCTAATTAATTCCACTCAGTAGCCAATCCTACATTGTTAAGTGGTTACAAAGTGTGAAGATTCACCGGTAAATTACAATGTTTGATAGTTTGTAATTGTTACGTATATTGAATATACACTGTTTGTAACGTATTCTCATTTATTATATGCTATTGGTTATGTAAAATTGTATTATGTAGCTTACCTTGCCTTTCTCTGACCAGGGTCATTGCTTTTTTCAATTCTGTAAACAACAAATACAAAGCTAATATTTCTCTGTGAGCGTGAGTTTAATATTAGTATAATTATCAGTAGATGTAAACACATTTATCTTCGTCTGAGTTAAGGACACGATGTTTACCTTGTTCTTTATAACTATTTTAGTAACAGACCTTGTCTAATTGTTGGATTGTTCTGGAAATGAACTTTTGTCCTACATCCGTATCCATGTTTTGTGTCTAAGTTTTATTTATAGAATCCAAAAAATTATTCGTGCAATAAGATCCTGAAGCAGAATCATTTGTTGTGCTTAGTGTTTGATTTGAGCTGAAAATATTTTACTCAAATTCTTCTTCTATGGAAATAAAAACTGATTTACACTGTTCTTGGAAAGAATAGCTGGGAATAATATTGAATTCAAAGAAGGAAGTCCTGGATTATATTCCTGTGATTAGACTCAAGTCTGTTAGCAACTAGTTACAATTCAGACCATTGGTACATAAGTACATTTGAGACTACCTACCACTACAGGCATATCAACACCTTCGTCATTGGATATTATTTGGAATACCACTAGAGTTTATTCATGGCTTTATTCGTTAGAACTTGTGTTAGTAATTCTTTCATTATTTGTAATTTATTTCACAATACAGTATATTCTTTTTTCATCTTCACTTTTTATTTTATGTAAATAAGTTATTTGTTTGTTGAATTTTACAAAGCTAGTTTCTTCTCTCTCTTTTCTATTACTTATTTTAGATCATGGATTCATAATACTAATTTATAAACAGCCAATCAGGTTATTATTATTATTATTATTATTATTATTATTATTATTATTATTATTATTATTATTATTATTATTATTTATTATTATTATTATTATTATTATTGTTATTATCATTTTAAGGAGGGTAACTCAATTAGCTAAGAACTAATCTTCCTTGAGGCCCTCATTCAAAAGAATTTACTTATTTTTGCTGCATCTCTGAAGCCACTGTATATACTGGCTTTGGAAAAAGGAAATAGAGTGGGTATTTCTAATCTCAACTGGAATACTATTCCAGAGCAAAGTTCCAGAGCATTGGAAACGTTTTAAAAATAATCTCTTATTTGGTTTGGGAATTTTGTAATGTTTGGTAGACATTGATCACAGGTGGGGAGTATTTCCAGGTAGCCTATACTTGAATAGTGATTATAAATATTCCGGAGCACTATTATTGGCTATCCAGTACATTAATTTGGCTTTTCTTAAACAGATTCGGTCTTTGATAGGTAATATATTTAACAAAATTTTCCTTGCTTTTTTCTGGATTGATATTAACTCAAAAGCTCTTTTTTGGAGATGTGCCAGCTTTGCTAAGTTTTTATCATTTGAATTACCCCATACTGTATTACAGTAGTCTAAATAGGGTTGTATGTAACTGTTATAAAATAGTTTTCTCTGCTTTTCAGGGAGAAAGTGTCTTATCTTACTGAGAAGCCATAAACTTGAATTGACTTGTTTTTACTGATATGTTTGATATGTTCAGTCCATTATAGGTTATTATCTACCAAAACACCAAGTAGTCCATCGTGACAGACCGTTTGCAACCTTTTATCCTTCCATGTCAGACACAGATCATCACTATCAAGTTTTGTTCTTTTTTCCGTGTAGAGATAAGTAATATTTTAGTTTTACCAGTATTAACCACCATGCCATTGCATGTGCACCAGTTGTCCAGTTTGTTTAGGGCATTCTGTAGAGAAATTTCGAGTTCTTGCTTTGTGTTTTGGATGTCTAACAATGTTGTGTCATCTGCATAAAGATCTGCAGATGATACAGAGTCCTTTAATACAAGTGGTAGGTCATTAATAAATAAAATAAACAGTAATGGACCCAGAATTGAGCCTTGTGGTACTCCATATCTAATTGTTCCAGGTTCAGACAGAACATTATTTATATAAACATGTCGTGTTCTCCAATTTAATTAAGAAGTAAACCATCTAACTGTGCTTTCACCACATTGGAAGATTTTTAGTTTCTTCAAAAGGATTTCATGATCCACCATGTCAAAAGCTTTCCTGAAATATACAAATACAGAACCTATTATTCTACCTTGTTCAAGTGCTTGAAGCCATTTATCTGTTAGGGAGATCAAGGCAGTCTCACATGAATGTTTCTGTCTAAAGCCTGATTGATTAGGGTATAACAGAAAGTGTTTGGTTAAATATGATACGAATGAATCATGGACATGTTTTTGAATGAATTTTGACACGTTTGGTAGTATTGAGATTGGCCGGTAGTTATCAGCATCATCTTTAGGACCAGATTTGTGAATAGGACTAACTTTTGCAATTTTCCCTATTTTGGGGACAGATGAGGTTGCAATACTTAAATTCATTATGAATGGTACGCTATCTACAATAGCAGAGGCAGAAGATTTAATGAGTCGTGGACCAATCTGATCAAGTCCTGTAGCTTTCTTAGCATCAAGTTCACTGAGACATTTCTTAACAAAGTTTTTGGATACTGGTGGGATAGAGAAACATACCTCTTTAAAGATTTTGCTGCTGCCGAACGTTTTCAGCTCATTAAAGTTGTTTTCAATCACTGGTTCTTTTAACTTTGTGGTAATGTTGGTGAAAAAATTATTTAAAACATTTGCAATGTCATTGTCATCAGTGAATATGGTGTTATTTACCAGAAGTGAGTGAATTTTATTTATCTGATCTTTGTGTGTTCCTCCAGTGAGTTCATTGAAGACTTTCCAAATGCAGTTTTTGTCGCTCTTTTTGTTTTCAAGCAATGATTGATAATAATTTTGTTTAGCTTTTTTAATCATACTTATTATTTTATTTCTCCATTCTTTATATTGTGCATGGTTTCCCATAGCCTTGAATTGATAGCTTGTTTTCATAGCATCAGAATTTAAGCTAATTAGGTTGGATTTCATTCTTTACTCAATCTACTTTCAATGGTGCATGCTTAGATAAATAAGTCAGTCCACACCCTCAGAGCTTCATCTATGTCATCCAAATTTTTGATCATATTCCATGGAACTTTATATAGGTCATTGAGAAATTGTTCTTCATTAAAATGTTTGAATGATCTGTAAGTGATAGTTTTGTGTGTATTTTTCTTATTTCTCTTGTATTTAACCTTTCTTGTCAAAAAAGTAGGATAGTGGTAACTAAGACCAACTTTTGGTACGTTAACACAAGTTACATTGTCTGGTAGGTTGATATAAATGTGATCAATAAGAGTGCTTGGAGTTTCTGTTACCCTAGTGGGGTCATTTACCGTCTGTACTATGCCTAATGATTCAATAAATTATGTACAGTTCTTCCTTATTTGAGTATTGAGAAGGTCCTTATTTATATCATCGAGTATATATGTTTCTTTCTACTGTGCAAGAACATTTTTCATTTGTTTTAAAAAGTTATAAATCCAAATTGCCTTGGAGGAAGGTGGTCTATAAATGAAACCAACTAGAAATGATTTTGCATTATCTTGATAAATTTCCATCCAAATACTCTCAATTTCTTGTGACTCCAAGTCAAGTCGCCTTTCTGCATTTACCTCTTCCTTAATGTATACAACAAGACCTTTCCCTGCTGTCTCTCTGTCCCTGCGTAATGGTTTTTTTTTGTAGCCTTGACAATGAAATAGATCATCGTTGCGATTAGCATTTAGTTTGGTTTCAGTGAGTCCTAAAATAGCTATATTATTTTCCTTGGAAGAAAACATTAACATAATTTGGTCCATTTTCCCACTAAACCCTGTACATTTAAGTGACCTACGTTAAAACCTTTTGAATTTAGTTTCATATCAATTATATGCATGCCATGCAATGGGTTACCCCCGTAGATTGTCTCCATACCACTTTTATCATTCTTACATTCTATGTCCATACTTAAATGTTCGTATATATTAGCATCTTCAAAGTCACATACAGACCCTGAAAATCCATTGACATTCACATTTACAACGATCACAATAAAATACAAAGTAGCCATATCCATTTTAAAGACCGGAATTTAAAACAGTCATACGCCTAGGTAGCATATACTTCTTAATTAGCATTATTAGATTGGAAAGTCGCTACTTAACTGTAGTGTATTATATATCAGACGAAAACATCTATGGGTTTGTTTCTTGGTAAATAGCCCATTAATTTGCCTCCCTTTATAACCAATTAACCATGACATGTGATCAGTTTCCTGAACGACAGCTAATTCACTCTAACGGAAATAGGCCACCAGCTGCCTTTTATAATGGAGCCTCGACTTTAATGACTATCATGATATATGGTCATTATTATATTACGCCATCATCATCCAACACTTTGTGCTGTCATTAACGCCAGACACTAACAATGACATTACAATCTAACGCAGGGACGTCCCGCTTTTCTTGGCTGGGGGCCAAAATACATAAAATGATTAAGGTCACGGGCCGTATGAACAGGAACAGTTTAATAAATTCGAAAATTCAAACCCATTATTATATGACGCTAATTTACATTCTTAATATATAGTTTTAAAAATATTCTTAAAGATTATTATATTTTGTGGTAGATATAAAAAAACACATTTAGAGAACAAAACAGTAAAATGAAATAAGTATTAATTAAAATGCATATTTCTACAAAGACTGCATACATAGCCACGAGCTCACAATAACAAGAAGTTGGTCACACGCAGGCTCAGAGTTAGCACGTTGTATCTGGATCTTAAAGTCAGATGCATGATTGCATTGCCGTCCAATACCTTGTACCTTCTGTGAATGTCTGTGTGTGCGTGCGTGTGCGTGTGTTGTGTGGAGAAATATATTTTGATTTTTAACGGAGTTTTAACAGTCTTAGTCATAACGCTACGATGTCTGTAGCGTGGCATTTTAAAGTGATGTCCTGCACTGGGACATCATGGCTTCATTATTTCATGTCCCACACAGTTATATTATCCTCACACCAGGTCGAAAAGCCCTAACACTAATCTCTAAATGTTGAACACCAAGCAAGGCAGCTGCTAGAACCAATTTTATAAGTCTTTGGTATGACTCAGATGGGGTTCGAACCCACTATCTCCCCCATCTACAACCACGTAGGCAATCAGAGCGGTCTAAAAGTAAAAGAGCACAGAGATTGTTTTTTTTTCTTCTTTTCACTCTCTATTTAAATTAATAAAACGGTGATACCCGCTTTAAATGACATCAGGACCATGTGCCAATAAATGAATGAATATATTCCACACTGATATCAAAGCCTAGGAATAATCATATAATCAGTACTATTGCAAGCAGCGTAATTTATCAGTACTCCATTACAAATGATCAGCGACAATAAATACAATGAAAGGTGACGGGCAAGTTGTAGTTGGCATGCGATAATTTTTACAATGCCGATTTTCACACTTTTCCATCAATTAACGTAAATATTCAAGTTCTTGATGGGTAAGATATTGTTAAAAATGTAATTAATTATATTTATATTGCTCCTGTATTTAACTAGCAGGTCGTGGGAAAATAACTGACCGTGGACAAAATCAAGATTGTAGCTATCATTAGCCAGTAACAAAGTTATCTTCTTTTAGGTCATGAGGTGACATACAAGAATCATGGTCCTTTAATAGCCAAAAAACCCAGTAAAAAAACACACACCACAAAAAAACTACAAATAACCAACAATTTCCCTTTAAACTATAATTCAGCTTGGGACTCAACAAAACTACATGCCGTTATTTACAAAAGTCAGTAACCTGATCCCTGATTATTGGTTTTCATTTAATTATTTCTCATACCTGTTTCGATTGAAAAACGTCAAGCAATATCTTATACATTTTAGGTAAACTATCTTGTCATGGTTTGTATTAAACTATCCCACTGTCAAAGAGAAATAGCAGAATACAAATAAATTCATTGTTACATTGGCATTATCAAGGTGCCGCATTGTTTGTAGCTTAATATGTTGGCATTATCAACCCGCATTGTTTGCAGTTTAATATGTTGACCACGGTTAATATTATCTTTATGTCAGTACATGTACTGAAATAACCGACCTATTGTCGAACAGACGGTGATTTTGACGTCACGTTTACACCAAACAGTTGGCGTAATTTTGAAGACGTAGAATAAACTCCATATGTGAGCAGTTAAAAGAAATTTGAATAAATATACTAAGCACAAAAAGGAAGTAGGGTCATTGGGAACGTTGTAAATACTTAATAAACAAATATGAGAATAGTGTATGTAATTGCTTAAGTTTTGCTTTTAAAAAAAACAACATGAATGGCAACGAGTATTCTTAGAAATCGTATATTACCAAAGGTAAAATAATAAAATATAATAGAGACAAACAGTCATACATACAATTATAGTGTTATAAAAGATATACAATTTCACAATTGAAAAGAAAATTATACAATTTTATATAATACATTGGTATTAAGGCCATTAGGATACAAAGTATCTAATTTATGTATCCAATAAGTCTCTTTTATAAGTCTGTTCATGTCTCCATGCACAATATCTATTGGCATGAAAGAAAAATCGAGTAGACAGTGATTATGGGTGTTAAAATGTGTAGAAATATTAGATGAAAACTGAGGATCTTTATAATTTTTAATATGAAAGCGATGACTATTCATTCTTTTAGAAACTTGTTGAAGTGTTTGTCCAACATATTGCATGTTACATTTTTGACAGGTTATCAAATAAATCACGTTAGTTGATATGCAGTTAGTGTTAAAACGTAGGGAAAATGTCTCTTTTGTGTTAGCGCTACTAAAAAAAATTACTTTCTCTTATGTTTGCACATTGAGAGCATCGATGTCTATTACATTTAGATGACGAGAATTGTCCTTTTTTATTTTTTTCTGTATGTTTAGTTCTAATTAAAAAATCTTGCAAATTCTTGGGTCTCTTATAAGCAACAATAGGTTTATTGTTGTAAAGGGATTTGACGCTGTTTTTATTTGATAAGTTTAGGAGACTCCAATATTTATTAATTATAAGACCTATATTAGGTAATGAAGGATTGTATTGTATTGTAAAAGGAACTATATTTTTCTCCATTGTACAATTTGCTGTATTTAAAGCCTCGTTTTGAGAAAGATTACGGGTTTTGTTCAGCGCAGAATCAATGATATGTACTGGATAATTTCTGTTTTGGAAATATGTTTTTAAATCATTCAACGAATTTTGTTATTTTAGTCTGTAAAGACGTCATCCGTTTATTTCAAAACATTTTGTGCCTGAAGAAGCATATATTATATGCGAAACTAGTTGCACGGAATTATCGGCGTTTGTGTTGTTTTTTTAATCCCAATTCTATATTACCAAAGGAGCATGGAAAATGTAGTATTACCACAAGAGTATGAACAAAATGGAAAATGTGGTAGTACTAAAGTATATGAACAGAATAGAAATTTTGGTATTACCACAAGAGCATGAACAAAATGGAAAATGTGGTAGTACTAAAGTATATGAACAGAATAGAAATTGTGGTATTACCACAAGAGTATGAACAAAATGGAAAATGTGGTAGTACTAAAATATATGAACAGAATAGAAATTGTGGTATTACTACAAGAGCATGAACAAAATGGAAAATGTGGTAGTACTAAAGTATATGAACAAAATGGAAAATGTGGTATTACCAAAAGAGTATGCAAATAATAGAAAATGTGGTGTTACCAAAAGAGCATGCACACTTTAGAATATATTGTGCTGTCGAAAGAGCATACACACAAGACTATGTCATATTATGAAAGGAGCATGCATGCTGTATAATGTGTGGTATTGCCGAAAGAGCATGAACATAGAAAATGTGGTATACTAAAAAGAGCAAGACACACTGTAGAATACTTGGGATTGCCAAAGGAGAATGCACATTAGAATACATGATATTACCAAAGGAACACGCACACTATAAAATGCGTGGGATAGCCAAAGGAACGTGTATAGTACAGTGTTGTGTATATTTAATTTGCGTTGCTTGCATGTTAATTCTTTTTAAATTTTTTTTAAAAAGTACATCCTATGATATTGATGATTTCAATATTGTATGTTAGACATGACTTTATACAACATCAAGTTCATTTCTATTTGATCTGAACCATTTAGTATTTTATTCTGTAAACAACCAATTCAGTCAAAATATCCTATTTGTGTATGTTCTTAATATTAGGATCATTATTAATAGGAGTTAGCATTTATTTGGGTCTGACTCTATGTCATTAGAATTTCCTTATAAATGTACCTGGCTTATCTGATATATTCCACATCCTATATTATAATTTTAGTAGCAGCCCTTCTAATTATAACTAAGATTTTATTTTGTAAACATTAAGAAGCTTTCAGAAGACTATTTTCAATTAGTTATTAGTTTATTCTTTATAGAAGATGCTAATTGTGACCTACGGTTAAGTTGAGGACCATATGATCATGTTACATGAACATTTACATATTCGTGCTTTAAGATCTTAGCAGAATCAATTGCTTGATTGTTTTGTTCAGCATTTATTCAAAATAATTTATTATAGTGATTTGTTTCTGGAAATGCAAAATGCTGAAATATAACATTCTTGGAAATAGAGACAAATTTACAGTGAAATTTCAAATAAGGGTTTAATTCTTTGAATGTTTTATTGTGATCCAAGAAAAGACTGTTGGCACATTACTACTCTGCTACCACAGACACATCAACAATTGCAGTGTTGGATTTAGTTTAGATTTCCACTAAAGATTTTTCTTCAGAACTGTAATCATTAGGACTTGTGTCTGTAATTCTTAGGATTTATTTGGGATTTAATTCACAATACCGTATTTTTTATATTTTCACTTTCTCCTAGTAAAAAGAATTATTTATTAGTTATAAAGCTTTTTGCTTCTCACTTTTTCTATTACTTATTTTCAAGACCATATGGTCCTAATAATGGTATGCAAGGTATTAAAAAAACAGCATTCACACTGTAGCATGTGTGGTATTACCAAAACAGCATGCACACTATAGCATGCGTGGTAATGCCAAAACAGCATGCACACTATGGCATACGTGGTATTGCCTAAACAGCATGCACACTGTAGCATGCGTGGTATTGCCAAAACAACATGCACTCTGTAGCATACGTGGTATTGCCAAAACAGCATGCACACTGTAGCATACGTGGTATTACCAAAACAGCATGCACACTGTAGCATGCGTGGTATTACCAAAACAGCATGCACACTATAGCATACGTGGTATTACCAAAACAGCATGCACACTGTAGCATACGTGGTATTACCAAAACAGCATGCACACTATAGCACACGTGGTATTTATTACCAAAACAGCATGCACACTGTAGCATACGTGGTATTGCCAAAATAGCATGCACACTATAGCATACGTGGTATTACCAAAACAGCATGCACACTGTAGCATACGTGGTATTACCAAAACAGCATGCACACTATAGCATACGTGGTATTACCAAAACAGCAGGCACACTGTAGCATAGTGGTATTACCAAAACAGCATGCACACTATAGCATACGTGGTATTACCAAAACAGCATGCACACTGTAGCATACGTGGTATTACCAAAACAGCATGCACACTATAGCACACGTGGTATTACCAAAACAGCATGCACACTGTAGCATACGTGGTATTGCCAAAATAGCATGCACACTATAGCATACGTGGTATTACCAAAACAGCATGCACACTGTAGCATACGTGGTATTACCAAAACAGCATGCACACTATAGCATACGTGGTATTGCCAAAACAGCATGCACACTGTAGCATACGTGATATTACCAAAACAGCATGCACACTATAGAACGCGTGGCGTGGCATACTATATACAAGTCTGGCGATTTAATTTCCAATCTGTTTTTTGTTTGGAATGTAAAATAGGATGCAAAACACGAAGAAATTTCGACAGATCTTTTGTTTTCGTGTACATACTTTAACAAAATTTAATGCAGTAAAGATTTATGTGGAATATACAAAAAGTGTATTGCTCCATTTGAGTTTCAGTGGCAAAGAGAACTAGCTTATCAATTGGGAAGCTCTCTATGATATTCAATAGGTTATATATGTATGGCATTATTAGCATGTATCTGTATGACATTCAATAACATGAATCTGTACGACATTCAATAGATTATATCAGTATGGCGTTCAATTGCATATATATGTATGACATTCAATAACATGTATCTGTATGACATTCAAAAGCATGTATCTATACGATATTCAATGCACCATTCAATAGCATGTATGTGTACGACATTCGATGAAATATCTGTAACATATCCAGTAGCATGTATGTATATGACGTTTAATATATTCTATATGTATTACATTCAATAGAATGCATCTGTAGGACATTCAATAGCTTATATCTGCATGTCATTCAATATCATGTATACGTATTGCATTCAATAGCTTATATCTGTATAACAGTCAATAGCTTATATCTATATGTATTCAATAGCTTATATCTGTATAACAGTCAATAGCTTATATCTATATGCATTCAATAGCTTATATCTGTATAACAGTCAATAGCTTATATCTATATGTATTCAATAGCTTATATCTGTATAACAGTCAATAGCTTATATCTATATGCATTCAATAGCTTATATCTGTATAACAGTCAATAGCCTATATCTATATGCATTCAATAGCTTATATCTGTATAACAGTCAATAGCTTATATCTATATGCATTCAATAGCTTATATCTGTATAACAGTCAATAGCTTATATCTATATGTATTCAATAGCTTATATCTGTATAACAGTCAATAGCCTATATCTATATGCATTCAATAGCATGCATGAAGTATATAAATGACGGATACCTCTTAACATTTTTATTCAGCTGTACATTATCCCACAAATGAGTTTCTAACTCTGTATCAAAATCTTTCTTTAATCAAGGCATCCATGGTACTCGTGTAGCTTTGAAAATAAGTGGAGGGAAGGAACATGGCAATTTTCAATAATTAAAATCATTTTGTACTAATGTTTCAAAGATAAATGAAAAAAGAATTAAATCTGCACTTGAGGAGAAGCACATTCTATTATAATCTAAAGTGAAAAGAAATGGGGCGATTATAATATAGTACATATCTATACAGACCTTACAAAATTTCACTGTACCTAACCAATCTTAGAAAACACCAAAGTTATACATGCGTTGACAAACTGGATAGCGCAAGTTGCATCGCAAAATGACCTGCGTGCCACCACTCTACCAAATAATTATTTTTGATCGAAACAATTAATCTCACCGGAAGTAGATACTGAAAATTACACTTATCCAAGATCTCATTATTAGAGAAATAAATATTAAATTGCATTAACATTCATCATTCACAGGAACAGTTAAACTGCAAAAAAACCCCAACAACTTTCAGGGTCAGCAACACACACACACACAAACACATGCACGCACGCACACACACACACACGCACGCACGCACATACACACGCGCGCGCAATCATGGGTCAGAACTTCTTTAATTAATGTAATTGAACACTGGTTTTGAATCTTCCTCAACTCTCATAACTAAAACCCTGAATGCTAGTTTAGCTGAGATCCTACGAACCTTAACAAATTAGGTTGTATAAACCTTAATAAATTAGGTTGCATAAACCTTAATATTAGGTTGCATAAACCTTAATAAATTAGGTTGCATAAATGAAAATTTAATTTGTGAGGACATCCAATCGCTCGTCAATATAACACTGTACGTCAGATTTGATTTAAATGCCGCTAAGGCTGGCGTTTTATTGTTGTGCATCAGTCACTTTCAGTCAAATGACCAATTAAACGAATATACTGCATGATAGATTATGGCCAAATTTAAATACCTGTCTGCATTATTCCGACTCTCTCAGACATAAAAAAGTCCATATTAAGGCAAGTATAATACTATACGATGAATTAAAGGCTGATCAGGGATTGGTAAAAGAAAGACCCGTAGCTATAAAATATGAAAAGAAACTGACTAAAACAAGATGGTGGATTTTTCTTTAAAACATAGTATATCATTTTTTACATTATGAGCGCGCATTTCTGTATATGCTTACCTACGCCATTTGAATGAACATATTATTAAGAATGAACCTTTTATTAACTTCCACCTCTAAAACCATTACAGTGTTGACTCGTAAAAA
Organism: Potamilus streckersoni; assembly: GCA_016746295.1. Lineage (NCBI taxonomy): Eukaryota > Metazoa > Mollusca > Bivalvia > Unionida > Unionidae > Potamilus > Potamilus streckersoni. The sequence goes on from JAEAOA010001099.1 coordinate 131,034, forward strand.
AAATCCGATGGTCAAACGTAGCCTATTTATAATGGGACTCAACATATAGAGGAAAATACAAAAGTCTCATTAGCATGAAAATTGTGTCACAGTGACACAAATTTGTTTGAGTTACTCCCCTTGAGATGTATCTCGTACATAAATGTAGATGAAGTAGAGTTCAATATACTGAGGGTGTAACGAACATGTAACTTATACTAAAGAAGTTATTCATTCCTGTAAATTAGGTCACAGTGACCAGTTTTAGGTATGGCTAAATTACTCTTCTTCCTATGCATCCATATATCAGTTTTCATCAGTGAAATATTGTTCAACATGCTGAGGATGGCAAACAATTTCAAAAGTCATTCAAGTCATTCAAGCGTGATAATTGGGCCACATTAGCCTAGTTTTAATATGGGATTTACGCTCTCTCTCTCTCTCTCTCTCTCTCTCTCTCTCTCTCTCTCTCTCTATATATATATATATATATATATATATATATATATATATATATATATATATATATATATACACACACACAAGAATGCAGCTGAGGTAGAAGGTTGCAATCGACGAACAGCTCAGTTTTAAAAATCACTCAAATGTAACAGTTGCATCAGTGACCTAGTTTTGTAGCTACACTTTGTTTTACATAAGTCACATGAATAGATCAAATAGGGTCTAATATTAGGAGCATATCAAAAGCTGAAGACAAAAATCAGTCAAGCTGGTCGCACCTGCGTAAGTTTGTACAGTTCAATTATTACTTTCTGTGCAATGCATTCGCATATAAATTTTCATCAGTGCGTGTTAATTAGGGACTACAATATTGAGGTGTAAGGAATAGAAAGCTAAAATTACAAAAGTCACCAGTGCATGAAAATGAATAAGGTCACTCTGATCTAGTTTTGATATGGATGAGATTTTTCACTAATATAAACCCACATAAATAATTAATGAGTGAATGTGAGATCATATTTAAGAGATGGGCAATATTGCGAAAATGAAAGCATGCAGAGCATCCAAGCTTGAACATTAAGTCACATTGACCTACTATCCATGTTCGTTGAAATGTCTCTACTCACCAACTTTTATGAAAGATACTAACTGTATCAGGAATGGAGAGATGAAGATACAGTGACCTGCTATAGATCTAGTTGCGTTTGTCTCTAAATACACATACCAATTCCTTGATTGCAGTTGAAATAAGTTCCAAGACATTGTGCACGCAATCAATCAACAAACAAACAATCGCATCAACGTACAAACATCCAAACAAAAGAGCAAAAGCGCAATATATACTACAACTCCCTTGGCAAGTTATGCCGTATAAACCAAATTTAGAATGATAGGAAATTATCAAAGGTGTTATCACCGGTATGCCGGTGTACCGAAGCATGTTTTCCTGGTGGTACGTACCACGTTACATTTACCCTGTACCGACATGTCGGTAATTTCCGTCAGTAAGGAACAGGTGGATATACTAAGTTACGATTTTAATGATATCATAACTGGATTTTTTATTATTTACAGCAAGATAGTTGAAAAATGTTATATTTTCTCAATGAACGGTTGTATCTATCAAGTTAATGGTATATAATAAAGATATAATTATATTTATAATTCTTTAATCACATGTTTATCACTTGTCACGTAGGCCAACGCATTGGCCAAATGAAATTTATGTGAAACATTTTCGGGTTTGGAAAAATTGCGGTTTAAACAGAAACGAAACCCAAATTTAAACGAAAGAGCGTCATATTTTAGCTATTTACTAGTGTATGCGAGTTATTAAGTTTATGTATTCCTTTTGTAAGATTGCGAACCATCCAACGATTTTCAGAAGCACACCTCTTTTCAGTATGAACGTGACGTAATTTCTCAAGTCTAATAAATATATTCTCGCTTGATGAATAAGCATGTTTTATGCTTATTGGATATTTCTGATAAATATCTTGCCTTGGAGTTGGTACCCAAATCAAACTTTCCCTTCCTACTATATCAATAATGTAGCTAGACTACAGTATGCTGCATTATAAACACTTCCCATGTTATGTATATTTTATATATTTATTTGCTTGTTAGTTTTACCTTTTTCATTCCTTTTGTTCGCGCTCTACAGTTTCGTATTAGCATAGGGTTAGAATGTCAAAGAAAAGGAATTTCCACGGGTTTCCTCACTGGTTATACTGACTTATTTAAAAATGACATTGTTTATCTAAGGCATTGTTCAAAGAACCTCTAATTCCCTTTATTTTGGTGTATGATTGATGAGTGTAATATGGGTTATAGAGTATACAGCTTGGCCTTACTCCAGATGTGCACCTTTCAAAAAAAAAATGATAGCTCCGCTTGGTCATTTTCCCTTCCTGAACTACAGAGGTAAATTGTAAAAAAAGAAACGATAAATTGTTTGTACTTTTATGTATTTGGTAATTTAGTCATTACACTTTCAGAAGCTGGTATTATTTAGTATGGCAAAATTAATTTTCCCTATTTTAATAGCTGCCAAGGATAGCGTACTTTAGACAAATTCGTGCTGATTTTTGGAGCACAAGGGATCAGTCATTTTAGTTAGCAGTGTGCTAAGCTCATTTAAAATTTCCAAAAGTACAATATCCAAAGAAATTTCAGCAACATTACATGAAAGTAGCATAGAGGTATGCCAACATTCTCTTCACTGTGCATGTTTTAAATGCAAACAACTTCACCTTACTTACGTCACTATCTCAAAAGTACATAATAACTGGTGTGCTACCCCTTACATGCTATTGTAATGTAACACTGAGTTCAGTTCTGATTGACCTGACTGATATTTTAATGTTTTTATTTCATTGACGAAATCAACTAACACGGTATTTAGTTTCTGAACTTATTCCAGAATCAGTGACAGTTTTGGAGAACAACTTTTTTTTAAAATTATTTTTTCATATAGTAAGAATTGTGAAGTTGAATCAAGGTCAAACCTGGACTAAGTGACAAATAGCGTCAAAACTTCTATTGTTTTCCCCAGAAGAATGAACTATTGACCATCATCACATCCAAGAATGTTTGCGTCTTGATTAGTGTATAACAGCTGTTTTGATAAAGGTTTGTTCAGTCGGTATCCAAACAATTTACACGTTTGAATTCAATTTTTATTTACTTAAATTAATGAATCCAAGTGATCATTTCCTGGAAATACATAAGTACTCCTATCAAAATTCTTGGATAAAGACATATATTGGAAGTTATACTGAATTCAAAAGCGCAATGACATTTTCTGTGATTCAACAAAGGACTGTTTACACAACAGCACTTCGCTGACCATAGCAGACGTCATCGCCTTTCATTTTAGATTTCATCTGGACTTTCACTCTGCTTTGATGAAGACATTTTATTATTAGAACTTCTGTTTTTTTAATTCTTGGATTATTTTTGGATCTAATTCATAAAATCGTAAGTTCTTTTTTCTTAAGTTTTCACTTTGTATTCTAGGGAAATAAATTATTTGGGAAATATTTATAAAGCTTGTTGTATCCACTCTTTTCTGTTACTTCTTTTAAGAGCTTAGATTCATATGGCCTTTTTTATCAATCGACTAATTTCAGCATTCTTTCAAGTTATGTATTATAGTGTCAGTTTAATCTCTAGTCTTTAGTTACACATTTAGATTGCAACTGATATGATAAATAACATACACACAAAAAAATCATCTGCTCTATGGTACTGGCCATTTGGAGTGGGGTGCATACTGAGATGTTTTTTTATCTGAAATAGTTTCTTTTCTTTTATCTAAAGAAAATTCATCTTTTTTCAAAATAATATCATGGATCTGATATGGTATTATTTTGCCATAAATCAGAACAAGATACTTTTTTAGCTATTGACGGACGGAAATCAAACAAACAAAAGTCGTGTCAGACATCTGAATATGAACCTTGAACTGTTGGTCCCTAATGCAATTGCGGTATACCGTGGTACGTATCGAGGCACGTTCAGAAATACCGCGATTTACCAGGGTACAAAATTTGTCGTGGCACCCATGTCAAGCAATCATAGCCAAAAACTGAAAATTAACCGTTGAAGAACACAAGCAAACTAATTCATGGTCTCTTCAGAAATTCGGCTAAAATCCCACAGCCACCATTTCTGTTATGCTGCCATAGCTAATGGTTTTGGTAACAGGAACTATGGGGCAGCAAATTCGTGAATTTCAGCTCAATTAATGTCTCAAAAATATGCAACATATACCATTGAACGCAGTTGCATGCAAATTTCAATTGAAGTCTATCGATTCATGATAAATTTAAAACCTACTGAAACAAAAGTTAGGAAGACAAAAGTTAGGAAGATGGGCATTCAGAGATTATGGCACCTGCTAATGGTAACATGAAAAGCCGGAAATATAAGTCGTTAGCTGTCTTTGCAAAATAATGATCGAAATCCAACAATACTTTTAAATATATATATATATATATATATATATATATATATATATATATATATATATATATATATATATATATCACAGGCCATTGAATTTTGTTTTGACATGAAGAGAGTGTGATGTTTGCAAACACTGCTATTATTCTTTGTTGATCATGCAGATTTGTAGTCTTCTTTCAATTCGTTCATATTCCTATGAAATGGATACATGGACGTTACCATACATTTAACCTAAGCATGATTAAAGCATGATCGCTAATTCATTGATGCACACATATTTTGTAAAAGAATATATTAAAGGAAATGATAATGCTTAATGGTTGATAATGAAAATTATTCCTGAATGAGTTTATAACATCCTCCCAAGCTGAATATTCGTTTTCTTAAAAAAATTCTTTATTGGAACATTACGTTGGACCCCTTTCGAGTGTCCATTGTACGGCAGAATTGGTCTTTCATTTGGAAATCTCGGATTTCATATCACAGGTATTAGGGATAGACTGATTACAAGCTTGAAAGCTTATAAAAAGTACTGTACTAAAACAAAGGAATAATTTATCCTGTTGAGCGCATGTCGAGGTATGTGCATCTTTATATGATATTATTTCTAATTTTAATATCAACACTACTTTCATACTTCGTAAGTTCCCATATTAACGCATCAATTGACAGAAAAATAATGCTTTTGTTTTTATTTATTGTTGTTGGCATGCATAGAAAAATCCTACTTCTAGTTTAAATGATGTCTATATATGACATATTTATCACTATTGATGGAAGCTGTTAGCCAAAGAATCTAATTTTATCCAAGCACCTTTACATTTTGCCGAAGTATTCCCTAGTGGTAAAGAATTCTAACTGCAATTCAATTTGTTAGGTCTGTAGCAAACATAGCAATGTATGTATGTATGTATGTATGTATGTATGTATGTATGTATGTATGTATGTATGTATGTATGTATGTATGTATGTATGTATGTATGTATGTATGTATGTATGTATGTATGTATGTATGTATGTATGGATGGATGGATGGATGGATGGATGGATGGATGGATGGATGGATGGATGGATGGATGGATGGGTGTGTGTGTGTATGTATGTATGTATGTATGTATGTATGTATGTATGTATGTATGTATGTATGTATGTATGTATGTATGTATGTATGTATGTATGTATGTATGTATGTATGTATGTGTGTGTGTGTGTGTGTGTGTGTGTGTGTGTGTATGTATGTATGTATGTATGTATGTATGTATGTATGTATGTATGTATGTATGTATGTATGTATGTATGTATGTATGTATGTATGTATGTATGTATGTATGTATGTATGTATGTATGTATGTATGTATGTAACTTTGATTTTGCATAACTACTACTGCAGCAATGCATTAGATGATGTCGTCGTCAAACACTTCCTCGCGACTGACATTTATTTTCTGATGCATTGTTGCATTTCACAAAGTGGTCTCGTCAATAAATTGTTCAAGTCAACCATATAGATTTCAAAGTGGTCTCATCAATAAGTTGTTCCAGTAAACCGTATCGATTTGTCATTGTTTAAAGGTCTACGCTTTTACAAGAGATGATTCAATTGCTGCTGTTGATGGTCGAATCCTACATGTCATGCTTGGTAGATTTCCATTTACAAGGGATGATCCATAGCTGCTACTGATGACAGCCGATCTATATTTGATACGTATGTAAAATATGCAATTACAACGGATGATTCAACAGCTGCTGTTGTTGGTCGAACTCTGCTTGACACGTTTGCTAAATAACTTTTTATATAGGACGATTCAATAACTGCTATTTAAGATGAAACCCTTCTTGACGTGCTGATTAAATCTGCATTTACGTGGTATGATTCAATAGCTACTGTTGTTGTTCAAACCCTGATTGTCATGCTCAGTAAATATGTATTTACAAAGGATGATTCAATAGCTACTCTTGTTGGTCAAACTCTGACATGCATGGTAAATAGGTATTTACAAAGGACGATTCAATAGCTTATTTAGGTCAGACTCTTGTTTGACATACTAGGTAAATATGTATTTAAAAAGGACGATTCAATAGCTGCTTTTGACAGTCAAACTGTTTGACATACTAGGTAAATATGTATTTGCTAAAGACGATTCAATAGCTGCTGTCGACGGTCAAAACCCGATCGTCATGCTTGCTAACTTTGCATTCCAAGCGATACTGTAGAATCCATATTAACTAGGCAAGACGACAAAATAACATTATTTAGACTTTTAATGTAAAAGATAGGCAGTTCCATGAAAACTCAGAAAAAGTAAATGTATTTTAAAACTAATATGGAAACAGGACAATTTCTATGAGCAAGTTTAGTTCGTCAACAAAAAAAACACCAAATAAAAACAAAAACCAAAATACAAAACACTGCAGAAATACGATTCGAACATGACAATCATATGATAACTTTACAAAGACATGACTGTCAGTAATTGAACCTAATGATAGGTTTACAAGTATATTAGACACATGGATGCCAAATTATTTGAGTATATGATATGCCTATATATACGAGCATATTAGATGTATATTGATGCCTACCAATACCAGAATATTAGACACATATGAACGCCTAATTATACGGTTTTTAGACACATATGGATACCTAGCTATACGAATATATTAGACACGTATGGACGCCTAGCTATACGAATATATTAGACACATATAGACGCCTAACTATACGAATATATTAGACACATATGGACGCCTAGCTATACGAATATATTAGACACATATGGACGCCTAGTATTACGAATACATTAGACACGTATGGACGCCTAGCTATACGAATACATTAGACACGTATGGACGCTTAGCTATATAAATATATTAGACACATATGGATAGTTAACTATACTAGATTTTATAATATATGTTGCTTTACGTGCGGTAAATTGCTTAAATATAATTGCCTAAAAATAATTGCATAAACGTAAGTCATTAAATATAAATCGTGTAGCATAATGTGTTGCATTCACAGATTGAATGAGATTGGAATAAATGAATTTATCAAAGAGATAAAACTGGTTTTATTGTTTATATGGCTGTAAAGAGACGGCCGTGAAACGGAAAGCGTAAGGAAAGAGCAGTGCTGTAATAGTATAACTTACTCAGTTTATTAAGTAGATAGGTAGATGGATGGATGGATGGAAACAAGCAAGCATAGATAATGGTTGGGTGAAAGCCATTGAGGATAGGAAAATGAGTAGTAAACTGATAGCTTAATGAATAAATATATACACGTAGACAAGGTTCTTTAGAAGTTTGAAATCTATTTAAAGCAGCGTCGACCCAGATTTGTAGGCAAATTTACTTAAAACAGTGTCAACCTGGATCTGAAGGCACGTGTAGTTTTAAGACAGTGTCATCCTGCATCTGTAGGCACATCTACTTAAAAGCAGCATCTACCTCGATCTGTAGGCAAGTCTACTTAAAGCAGCATTTACCTGGATATGTAGGCAAGTCTACTTAAAGCAGCATCTACCTGGATCTGTAGACACATCTACTTAAATCAGTGTCAACAGGGATCAATAGGCCCATTTGCTTAGAACAGATTCAACCTGGATCTAAAGGAACATCCAGTTAAGACTACTTCACCTGAATATTTAGGCACATTTTGCAACGATGTCTTTATGATCTTGAATTTATTGAAGGATGCGTTAACGGATCTTGAATTTATTGAAGTATCCAAATATAGGCTTGCTAACGGGCTTGACCAACATTATTGTCAGCAAAAAATGACACAAAACATTTTAGAGTGTGAAGACAATCCTGTGCGGTTTAAGACTAGGTGAATTCCAAAATTACCTGTCAAAGCAATCGAAATTATAACCATATATACAAATTTCATTTTTGTTTTGGAAAATTTATTTTCCTGTTTTCATATTTTTTCCCTTTTGTACTGACTGTAACGTGTTTCTCTTTTTGTCTCATTTATGTAAGCATTGTAAGATGGAAACCTTTTTTTCGTGGAAAAATGTGACAACATAAAAGTCAACGTTTTCTGTTAACGTGTTGCAGGTCAGCGATAGTAGGGATACATCATCGCACGGATGCAGATGAGATAGTGGAACTTCTGTGGAATTTTTTTAAATGCTCGTTTCATCATTGTGACACATTTCTCCCCAGGCTCCAATGAGTTGCCTGAGTTTTTTTCCAGTTCTTCCTAAGATATCATAACAACTTACAAGATAAATGAACAAAACATCTGTGCACATTCAGGATTTACCAGTGAATTATTCGATTTGAAATCAATCATTCAAGATAAATGTAATACTAATAAGAATTAATAATATCATATAATATAAATGTCTTATGAAGTTTGTAAATGCGTTTTCCTACCTTCTAAAATTGCATTTTCTATAGAACATCCTCGGTTTTCTCTATTTCAAATTCCCGGACCCTGTTCACGTACATATCATCTTGTGACCGAGGATGGAAAATAACGTTCTCGACGTGTATGATAAACTAAATATAAAAAAGTAACTTACCCGGCCTTTCTGAGCAGGTAAGGGGAGTTGGAGTCAATGGAAATGGGACTGAGACGTGGTGACATAGATGACATCGGAAGTGACGTTGTTGAAGAACTACACACACTACAGTCTACATCCCGAGACAAAGCTGGTTGCAGTAAATCCCAATCGATGTTAAGCTCAGACCCCGAGGTACCGCTTTCCTCCTCCATACATATATGGTAAATACAGGTCAAGCTTCTTTTGTTACATCGCACTATAGAGCCGCTGTGTCACATGCTGACAGAACCTATATCTAAAACGTATTCTAGTTTTCAAAAAATGCAGCATACGTTATTTTGATGATAAACGCATCGATTCGGTTTGTCACTGTAGGAAGTTGATTGGAGGTTCGTGACGGTTGACTATACAGGAGATTAAACACATAAATTCCTTTCACTTAGTATCCTTGCAGGAAATACACCCGACAGCAATCGTCTAAATCAATAGCCTGACATGATACTGTTCGATACAAATAAAGTGATATTTCTGAGAGTCTCATTGTGTCAACGTCATTATTTCATCACGATTTGTTTTGTTTTGTTATTATTCATTCAATGCATCATGACACAATTTGTTGGCTGGCCAGAGTTTCGTTCCAACCATTCGGTGTATCTCTACACCATTCGTTGGCAGACTCCAGAATATCCATACTAAGATTAAACATGAAAAGTAAATTAATAAGTTATGGTAATCAGTCAGGTATGATGAGCAAGGCGTAGTAGTTATGGTAAGGAGTTAAGTTTGAGCAAGGCGTATTAGTTGAGGTAATGAGCTGAGTTTGAGCAAGGCGTATTAGTTACGGTGATCAGTCGGGCATGAGTATTATTCACTTAATATTAAACTCTGTTTTACTATATATTTTGAAGAAGGAAATTTCAAAAAACCAAATTACACACCTAAAACAAAATTCTTGTGACGGTAAGTTATGCTACTAAGACTGTTAATTTTTTTTGAAGAAAACAATAATCCTCTGATTGCTTTTGACTCGTTAATAATTTGTATTATAACGAACTTACAGGAAATGGATAAAGAAATATAGTATATTTAGCACACAAAAGCGTTTTAGATCGATTAGAATACAGCTCTCATACTAGAACAAGTGATTCATTTCGCATAAGGCATTTCTACAGGCATATAAGAACGTATACAGTTATTGATTAATCTAAATGTAACAAATTTACCCATAAATTTACTCTGTTTCAATCATACACTATATCGCAGGTCTGAGAATTTAAATACCATAACAAATTAAAACTTTCAAAACAATTCTACATAATCAATTCGTCTGATTGAGGGCAGCTTCCTTGTAATAATGTCATTGTTAAATCCAACCTCACCTGACGATTCTTATAGTAAAATCCTTCCTTGTAACAGGTTAACTGGATTGGACAACTCTCCTAGATCCTAAGACAGGAAATAACAATTGTGCTCCTTGTAAAACGTACTTGAAAAGAAATAGGAATACGAATATCTGTGTTCTGACCAAAATCTGTGGATGCAACAGCTGAAGAGAGCAAGTAACCATGAATGCTATCAGCATGGAATAGTTGAATACTGCCTTATCATTGGAAGCCCAGATCTCACTGAATTACCATGCAAATCATTCCCGGAGTAAAACCGAATTTCATCAATATATTGGCTTTTTTGTTGGGCATCTGACTCGCTGCTCTTAAATCTGAATTGAACAAAAAGACTAGCAGTTACCCGTGCCATATTATATTCGGTAGCTGGAGAGTGACCGAATGCTCTATTTTAGCCATTCGTTGACCGTCTTTCTTCTAAAATGTCTTGGATATGGGAGTCAAAGTGTGCTATTATACACAAGAAAAAGCCAACAGAAAAATAATCATTTACGACAGCGAATAAGGAAGCGTTTTAATTTGGATATTAATTTAATTAATATAAATAGTATGCCGTCTTCTGATTGATATTTCCATCAGCTGTAAATTGACAGTACATTCTTAAATATGTTAAATAGTTAATTTTTGAATATAGATTACCAATAGTCAGATTGTTTAAAAACTGGATATTTCACTAGAGTTAAATGACAGTGAAATTTTGATTTAATAGAGCTTGGATTAAAGTATAGAAACTTTACAATTAGCGCTGACTGAGTTAAACGTAATTTCACCGTAATAGTTTTTTCCCCCCTCTTTTTCTGATTCTTTAATTTCAATATGAATATATGAATGCGTGATAAGCGAGAAACCCTTATACCAAAGCATCGTTCTAACACCATTTTATTTTTGTTTTCAATTAACAGCTACAAACTGTAAACTCTCTCTCTCTCTCTCTCTCTCTCTCTCTCTCTCTCTCTCTCTCTCTCTCTCTCTCTCTCTCTCTCTCTCTGTATATATATATATATATATATATATATATATATATATATATATATATATATATATATATATATATATATAGAGAGAGAGAGAGAGAGAGAGAGAGAGAGAGAGAGAGAGAGATAGATAGATAGATAGATAGATAGATAGATAGATAGATAGATAGATAGATAGATAGATAGATAGATCATTAAGCTAATTATAATATGACCCATCTGTTGTATAGTAGTGTCTGTGTAGAATCTTATACGATTTATTTCCCTTCGTTCACTGTTGTATAGATCAAACGGTATGAACATTGCGCAAGCAATAAGCAGCTTTTGGTTGATTATTTAAACTTAAACTTGTAATACATTTTTATTATTTTTACATAAGTGTACAAGGCAATTAGTAATGCCACATTGCTAATTTTTTATTTAAGTCACACGGGAAAAGTAAGGTTTGTTATATGCCTTGCACAATACAATAAAAATGTTGACCCAACATGCATGCAGCCAATAAAAAAGGATATATATATATATATATATATATATATATATATATATATATATATATATATATATATATATATGCTCAAAAGTGGCTATTATTATAAATAAAGATAAAAATCGAAAAATTCAAACAACGAATAACACAAAAAGTCAGGAAGATAAAAGTTTCCAAATAAATGTAATGATTAAGTACAAAATACAATATCAAGCCCATATATTTTTAAAATGCCTGAAAGTTTAGAGATAAAGGTAACATAAGTTAAACCTTCAAATATCGAACCGCTTTCTCTTACGAAGTCCATTTTTGGGTTGCACGTGCTGATGTAATTTCTTAAAGTTGCTTTATGCAACATGTCCTTTCTTCATAGGTGTGCCATATTGAGATTTGGCGTGCTGGTTTGAGACTGCAAAGACTTTTTAGCCAGAAACTGCTGCACAGAAGACCCATGAACAAATGAAACTTTGAGAGTCAAGGAACAACCGTCAGCTGTATGAGCATTTTCCACCTTTTGCTCATCAAGATAGGTCTTGACGCCACTATGTACGTAATTCTGGAACTCTTAACTTAATTTGAGCTGTCAAAGGTTATCGTAATCTTGATCAACTTTATTGGCTGAGTACCACCTATCATATAGGTGTTCTTTTTCTCTTGCAATTTCGTCATGGATCCGTACAATTTTGTTTTATAGTTCCTAGACCTTTGTCGGTAAGCCTTAGGTTCAACTCACAACTCTTAAAGATGTATTCACTAATCACATGTTAATCAACACTTTGGTGTTCAGACATGGAATTGTACATACAAGGAATTGTACATACATGGAATTGTACAGACATGGAATTGTAGACCTCACAAACTTTGCTAATACGCATACTTTGTAATAATAAAGTGCAAAGCTCTCTTGGCCATTTCAAGTCTTCAGCAATTTTCTCAAAACGCGGGGTACTAACCTAACACTTATGGTAATATAAAAGTCTGTACTTGTGCATAAAAGAGAGCAGCGAATTCATCTTACCAGTTTTAATTCTTACTCAATATTGCATTTCCTTTTCATCTTGCAGCATTTGCAGTTCCCGCATTTGTATTTCCCTCATTATCTTGTTATCTCTGCCTCTACCTTTCGATTGTATGAATTTGTATTCGATATTCTTTTTCTCTCTTCCTTCCCGTTTGCTCTCTTTGCAATTGTATTTCCCTCTATTTTCCATGTCTCTGTGTGTTTCTATATTTATCTGCTCATGTCTCTCCATCTCTTTGTCTGCTTGTTTGTCTGTATGCCCGTCTGTCTGTCTCTGTGTTTTCATCTTTTCCTTCTGAAGGCGATGCTTTCATAACTATAATCTCTCCTTGTGTTATTAACTGCTTCACTAAATAATTCTTAAGTGTCTGAAATTAAACTAATTATCAGGGACAACGGTTCCGAAACAAACTCAATTTAAATTTTAAAGAAATTCCTTTCCCGGTACCAAACCCAATTTTGTTACAACTATATGGTCTTAAACTACGTACCAGAAATAAGCAAAAGCTAGAAGGTTTATGTGTATGACTCAGGTATCAAATCATAACCCTTCATACAAGAAATTTTGCAAAATTCAAGAAATACTTTATATTACCCAGAATGCAGAGAAAGTTTAAATTCTTTTCACAGTATTGTCAATTATGTCCCAAATAATCTCAACAAGTCCAAAAGCATGCAGTGTTCTAATTGAATTCCAATCTTAAATGTGATAATGTACCAATAGTCTTGAATAGGATGATGAATAGCAGTCTAAATTAAATGCAATGGTATGAACCAGGATGACTTTTAATGCGATTTTAGTGTTGTTTAATTTCATCTGGAAACTGTCATTAGAGTGCGGGAAACGACCTCAGGAACTAAAAAATATTCATTACTAACTGCAGATTTTTTTCTTTCTTCTTTAAGCGTCTATTTTTACAGTACAAAATTGGCCATAGGATGCCATAGTCTTGCATGATTCGGTGATATGTTGTTTTAGGAGGACTTGCATGTATATCAAGATGTCCTGCATGTTTACAATATATAGTTGTGTTCCTGTCCATTTCAAGCACAAGGATTACGTTTAATTATTAATTTTGAACTTCTAAGTAGTTTTACAGATGCCACTCTAACATATATTTTAGAATAGTCCAGTATTCTTATTTCATTGAAGATCCTATTATCTAACTATGAACCATTTTGAATAATCGCAAGATAATGTATATGTACTATTTACTAAAGTAACGTTTATCATCGAGATAATGTATATGTACTATTTACTAAAGTAACGTTTATCATCGAGATGATGTATATGTACTATTTACTAAAGTAACGTTTATCATCGAGATAATGTATATGTACTATTTACTAAAGTAACGTTTATCATCGAGATAATGCATATGTACTATTTACTAGAGTAACGTTTATCATCGAGATAATGTATATGTACTATTTACTAGAGTAACGTTTATCATCGAGATAATGTATATGTACTATTTACTAAAGTAACGTTTATCATCGAGATAATGTATATGTACTATTTACTAAATTAACGTTTATCATCGAGATAATGTATATGTACTATTTACTAAAGTAACGTTTATCATCGAGATAATGTATATGTACTATTTACTAAAGTAACGTTTATCATCGAGATAGTGTATATGTACTATTTACTAAAGTAACGTTTATCATCGAGATAATGTATATGTACTATTTACTAAAGTAACGTTTATCATCGAGATAATGTATATGTACTATTTACTAAAGTAACGTTTATCATCGAGATAATGTATATGTACTATTTACTAAAGTAACGTTTATCATCGAGATAATGTATATGTACTATTTACTAAAGTAACGTTTATCATCGAGATAATGCATATGTATTATTTACTAAAGTAACGTTTATCATCGAGATAATGTATATGTACTATTTACTAAAGTAACGTTTATCATCGAGATAATATATATGTACTATTTACTAAAGTAACGTTTATCATCGAGATAATGTATATGTACTATTTACTAAAGTAACGTTTATCATCGAGATAATGTATATGTACTATTTACTAAAGTAACGTTTATCATCGAGATAATGTATATGTACTATTTACTAAATTAACGTTTATCATCGAGATAATGTATATGCACTATTTACTAAAGTAACGTTTATCATCGAGATAATGTATATGTACTATTTACTAAAGTAACGTTTATCATCGAGATAATGTATATGTACTATTTACTAAAGTAACGTTTATCATCGAGATAATGTATATGTACTATTTACTAAAGTAACCTTTATCATCGAGATAATGTATATGTACTATTTACTAAAGTAACGTTTATCATCGAGATAATGTATATGTACTATTTACTAAATTAACGTTTATCATCGAGATAATGTATATGTACTATTTACTAAAGTAACGTTTATCATCGAGATAATGTATATGTACTATTTACTAAATTAACGTTTATCATCGAGATAATGTATATGTACTATTTACTAAAGTAACCTTTATCATCGAGATAATGTATATGTACTATTTACTAAAGTAACGTTTATCATCGAGATAATGTATATGTACTATTTACTAAAGTAACGTTTATCATCGAGATAATGTATATGTACTATTTACTAAAGTAACGTTTATCATCGAGATAATGTATATGTACTATTTACTAAAGTAACGTTTATCGTTGGATAGAGTCGCTTTGTTCATGACAATAATGTACGTTTGATGTTTAGAAATGCCAAAAAATGGTATTTATTGACAAAATTCTGTCAGCAAATAACATTTCATAACAAATTCCTATGTAGCAAAAGAGCAACGACATTCCTTAACAAATTTATGTGTAGCAAAAAAGCAACGACATTTCCATAACAAATTTCTGTGTAACAAAAAAGAAACGGCATTTCCATAACAAATTTCTGTGTAACAACAAAGCAACGGCATTTCCTGAAAAATGTGACAAAACATACACCTCTTCAATATATTGGATCTCAATGTTTACTGTATAACACACTGCTCTTTAATTTTGTATTTCATAGTACGCACCGATTAATTGTAAATGTAATTGTATGTAATCTGGGGAATAGCCGAAAAACATCACTTGTCCAGTTTCAGATTGACTCGAGATGTTTCCCCTCTATTGAGGTTGCCTGTTTATCACAAAGTATTCTCTCCTGATCACACCTTTCTCCTCCATCTAACTCGTCTGTCTTTCAATTTCAACTTGATTACACCTTTGACCCTATTAATCACTTCCTTTTTGTTACCCGTTAATAATTGTCCATGCATATGAAGGTAACACATCAGCTCGTGTAGCTGTCAATTTCTTTGGTTTTAATACATTGGTCCATTGCTCGTTCCATCTATTTGTCGGAAGTTCTAAATATTCTGCAGCACACTCTAGCGGATAGAGTATGTAACCGAATATTCACCTTTGTCTATACTCTGGCAAGAGTGCTGTATGACACATTTCTTTAGACACTTGCAAAGCTTGCTACATAAAGAACTTCTTTATACGATTGAAAAGCTTATTGTATGACACGCGTCTTTACATGCTTGCAATTCATTCTGCACGACACATGTATTTACACATCTTTTACGCTTGCAAACCCTTTTTTATATGCTTATTAAGTTTGATGGATGACAAAAGGTCTTTATTCGCTTGACACACTTCTTTATGTACTTAAAAAGTTTGTTGTATGACCCATGTCTGTATACACACGCTTCTTTATATGCTTACATACATTTCTGTATGACACTTTTATATACACTTACAAAGCTTGCTCTCGTCATTTAAAATTTGAATGAATACAGTTTGAATTTCGAAAATTCTTTTATTGGAAAACTGTCTTGTATAAGCCAACGTGTCTATTGTACACTTGATTGTTTTAATTGTTCCTTAGAATAGATAATTGTATGAAAGAAATGCTTGTATATTCAATATATATATATATATATATATATATATATATATATATATATATATATATATATATATATATATATATATATATATATATATATATATAATTCATTATTATATTATTTATATTATTCATAACTCATTTAGCATATGTCTTATGGAATCAGTCGTTTATTTGTGTTCAGTTATAATTTGATATGATTTATATATTTTTATTATCCATTGGAATTACAAAGTACTTATTGACTATTAGAATCAATCACTCTTTTCGGATTGCTAAAAATCGTTCAATGGCGTTCTGGATTATATCATTATGATACACTAATACTGTTAGCACATCGAGTCAAGTGCTACATCAGAACAAAAAATATTAGAATTCATTCAGACACCACTCTATTTTAGTTTTACTTTCATGATTATTTGAGATTTAATTCACAATGCTATAAGCTCCTATTAAATTTTCATTTGTATTCAAGGAAAATATATTATATAATACGTTCGTTGCATTTTACTAAACTTGTTGGTCGTCGATTTTTGTATTGCTTAGTTTAAGACCATACGTGAGATGAAATTTTATTGAATTTTTTTTTAAAGATTTCACAAATATTTTAGTGAAAATTTTGTTAATAAGCACATGATACAAAATCTCTGAACAGAAATCTTCATTTTCCATTATTGTTTACTCTTGATGTTTATGAACATCAGAAAGATCTGAACCTGTTTTCGATAGTTGTACAACCTTGCTGTTTAACATGGCAAAACTGTCGTCAGTATATTTACGACAGAAACATTCATAAAACTGTTTGAGCTGTTCGAGAAATTATTAACTTTAAGCAAATTTGTTCTAACTATGCTTCTTGTCATTACGTTTTTCCAACAGTCGTCTACTATGGACTTGCTAATGTTGTCATTGTCCTTTTGGGGACTTTTTAATGGTCTTTTATTGATCATCTTCTTACAAAATCAACCACATTCAAATTAAATTGATTTCTTAATTTTTTTACCATATCTGATGTGCCATTCAATTTCTCGCTTGTTTCACATTTTGTAAATACTTGCAAACATCATCTGCTTTTTTCAGTTTACCAGAATATTTCATTTCATTTCACGCATTGTAACAATTTTGTATCGTTATTATTATTATTATTATTATTATTATTATTATTATTATTATTATTATTATTATTATTATTATTATTTGTTTGACAAAAGCTTATTAAGATATTCTGTAGCAACAGTAATTCTCGTGGATACTTCATAATTATTTGCTTTTTCTTCTTGGGTAACAAAATTGTCGTTAATGTACAAAACTATTTGATCCAGTTATTACCATTTAGCAACACAAGGTACAGTTAGTGTATCATTTTATTTACATTTATGTAATAAATAGTGTATGATTTTGTGAACATTTATATAATAAATAGTGAATCATTCTGCAAACATTTATGCAATAAATAGTCTTTATTTGTGACATTCACTACTTGCTGGTTTGGGACTTAAATATATAGAAATCCCTAAATAAGTCACCTATAATAAGAAATTTCAGAGGTATGTGTAATCATTTCCTTTATGTTAGCAATACAATTACAATGATCCTATAATACGCACATAAGTGCAATCATTCCCTTTATGTTAGCAATACCAGAACAATGATCCTATAATCCGCACATATGTGTAATCATTCCCTTTATGTTAGCAATACCAGAACAATGATCCTATAATCCGCACATATGTGTAATCATTCCCTTTATGATAGCAATACCAGAACAATGCTCCTATAATCCGCACATATGTGCAATCATTGCCTTTACGTTAGCAATACCAGAACAATGATCCTATAATCCACACATA
The DNA here is from genome assembly GCA_016746295.1 of Potamilus streckersoni. NCBI lineage: Eukaryota > Metazoa > Mollusca > Bivalvia > Unionida > Unionidae > Potamilus > Potamilus streckersoni. The sequence continues at coordinate 149,621 of JAEAOA010001099.1, forward strand.
TGTGTAATCATTCCCTTTATGTTAGCAATACCAGAACAATGCTTCTAAGATCTGCACATATAGAGATATGTGCAATCATTCGGTCATGTTAGCAATCCCTAAACAATTCACATATAAACCTTACTTTAGAACTATGGGTATTAATTCCTCATGGTTGCAATCTCCAAACAATTTTCTTATAATCTAGAGCAGAGTTTCCCAAAGATGGCAGTACCGCCACTATTTTTAAAAATTAAAGTTCATGTCTTCAAAAAAGCATATACTACAATTAATGTCCAATTTTGAGAAAACGCTAAAACAAGAAACAAACGACTAAATAAGACAAAGTTCGTGATTTTCTTTGTATCAGTCACACACGTGATTTAAATCTGGTCAGTTACCACTTGTGTCCCTTTCTGTTGGAACATCCATCGTGCTTGGTACACTTATCGATACGCAGATCAATGGCGGTCCTTAGTTTAGTTGGAAACTGCCACATTATTTGTAGCATGTGCTGCCAAACATGACATATCGCAAATTGGGGATAGCCAACGCATTTTATGGTTGAATGAAAACAATGCTCTATAAACATTTCTCACATAATTATCGTTGTCTTAATTATCATTATCCTGTAACACCTTTGCAACATAACATGAGCAAAATATTGTCTTGCATGTTCGTCTTTTTCCATTCTTTCTTTCTGCAACGTAACGTTACGTCTGTCTGTCCATCTCTCAAATCACTAGTCCCCGTTCTACAGTCACCCAATGCAGTAACACATGTATATGCGCGCGCCTGTATGTATTAGCTTTCGTTTGTACCAAAAATGCATATGGACATTACATACAAAGACATAGTAACCCCTGACTTAAACCATTTAATTTTTATCGTGTTCTCAATTTTTCTTTCTGCATGTCACTTGTGGGCAACAATTTGTAAAACATAATCTTCATAAGACACCAAACGAATTTCTTTCTTCACTGGTCTTGTTGATTCTGTCATCCTATCAGATTTAATACTGTTCTCTCTCTCTCTCTCTCTCTCTCTCTCTCTCTCTCTCTCTCTCTCTCTCTCTCTCTCTCTCTCTCTCTCTCTCTCTCATCCTTTCAGTTTCTCTGTAGTGGATGTAGATGGTGTTGAATATGAGGTAACCATATCCTATTCAAGATCGCATGTGGTGTAAGGGATAGTCTTTTTTTATGAAATTTGATTTTATTCATTTGCATTCTAAGTTAATACCGGACGTTTGGAGTGTGTGTGTGTGTGTGTGTGTGTGTGTGTGTGTGTGTTGGTCCTTGTTCCCATGAAACTCCCTTTGTCTGTATCAAATACATTTCACCTACTGTAATGTATATTTAATTAAATTATTTGTTTGTTAGCTTTAAGTTTTTATTATTCCATTACATGTTATTGTAATGTAACTTTGTTTACTGGATTTGACATTGTGCAGAAATTCAGTTCAGTTATGTTGTCTTTACAGAGGTTTATTCAGTCGGGATCCAAACAATAGATACGTTAGGTTCTTATCATATTGTGACCAGTTTAAGTTGAATTTTTATTTTATTGAATTCAAGTGATTCATTACCCTGGAAATACATGAGTACACCTATAAAATTCTTGGATAAGGACTTTTATTAAAATTTAAACGGAATTCAAAGCTGGAATAATATTTTCTGTGATTCAACAAGAAACTATTGACACGTCTACACTTTGGAGGTTGCAACTGACTTCACGCGTTACATTTTGGAATTCATCGGGATTCGAACTCAGATTCATTCTGGATCTTTATTACAATGATGTTTATTTTTAATTCTTAGAATATTTTTGGATTTAATTCATAAAATCGTAAGTTATTTTTTTTTCTTCTCATTATCACTTTTTATTCAAGGGAAATGCATTATTTGTTAAATTTTACAAAGTTTGTTGTCTTCAATCTTTTTAATACTATTTTAAGAGTATAGACTCGTGACACTTAGGCGTAGTCAGATCAGCCACTTTCAGTACTTTTTCTATTGTTCCCCTAGTGCACAGTAGTGATATCATTGAAGATAGAAATTTTGAGTCTATTAATATAGACATGGGTTTTTCCATATGACATTCCACAGTTGTAGCTATAAACAGGGTTTATATGGTTTTTAAGCAGGATCATCACACAGATTAAGGCTATAAATATATACGAGATTTTTCCATTGGAATTTCTACGAATTGTGACTATAAATATACAGTAACATTTTTCCACTGAGTATTTTTGGTAGTGTAAGTAAATTTATGAGATTTTATTTCCTTCTGTTACATTTTAAGCTATCACAGGATCTTTGAATAGTGAGCATGATTTCATGAATGGCATAGCAGGTGTCATGGATAGTATATTGTATAGTAAAGGAGAGATATTTTCTGAGATTTCATGTCCTCTTACATTGTAAGCGAACACAAGGCATTTTGGATAGTGAGTATGATATGTTGGATAGCACAATGAGATGATGGATAATATTTTTGTGGTGCAAGGAATAGCCTTTTCTGAGATTTTGCATTCTTCGCGTACATTCTGAGACAAAAAAAAAAGACTTTTGGGTTAGTGTGTTAAGGGGGTGTTAATGGTATAATTGATGGGATGAATAGTATTATTTGTGGTGTAAGGTATAGTCATTTTTGTGAAAATTCATCTTCATTTACATTCGAAGCTAACTCAACATTTGTGTGTGTGTCTTTGTTTCTCTCTATAAAACGTCCTTTGTCCATATAAATATATTTACCCTATAAATAGTTTTTACTCTTTAATCCCCATGACGTCACCCATGTTCAATTCCCATTGTCCTTCAGGTGACATTCGTATATTAAATGACCATTGTCCCAAAAGTGCAAACCACCTCTTGTATCATAGAAGTCCTCGTAAGGCTATAAATCTTGAGACTATAGTACAAATGACCAAATTTAGCATAAAGTCTACGTGAGGTTACGTCACTGCTTATAAGTACATCGGGTTAAAAGTAAACTGAAACTGAATATTTTAGATCACTACAATCGGCAAAACCTTGTCTGAAAACTATAGCACAACATGGAAAGCGAGAAGAAACAATGAAAGAAAAAACTGTCGGTAAGGAATTTTGAGAAAAATTGATGAAATAAAATTATCATTTTGGATGAGAAAGTAGACAGCCATGCTAAAGAATTGGTGAACTAGAAGAAAAAATGAATCAGTTAGATATAATGGTCAAACTAGATGCATGTGAATCAATTTGTTTTATTGCGCAAAATGCATAAATATGAATCCATTTGTTGTAATGTCCAAAATACATGCATGCGAATCCATTTGTTGTAAAGAGCAAAACGCATAAATGTGAATCCATTTGTTGCAATGGGCAAAATACATGCACGTGAATCCATTTGTTGTAATGGGAAAAACGCATAAATGTGAATCCATTTTTGTAATGGGCAGAACACTGTGAATGCATTTTAACTAATGGTCAAAACAAATAAATGTGAATTCATTGTTGGAATGGGCAAAATACATAATAGTGAGTTAGAAGAAAAGGTTAAAATAATGGAAAACAAATAATTAGCGAGAAAAATCATTATGAAGCTATTGAGAAAGGCTTTAAAAGAATGCCGTGATAAGTTATACTGGCATGGTTTAAAAACTCTTAATCGCATCAAAGATGTGTATACAGGGCATGGTTATTAAAGCTGTGTATACAGGGCATGGTTATTAAAGCTGTAAATACAGGGCATGTTTAATAAAGCTGTGTATACAGGGCATTGTTGTTAAAGCTGTGTATACAGGACATATTTAATAAAGCTGTGTATACAGGGCATGGTTAATAAAGCTGTGTATACAGGGCATGGCTAATAAAGCTGTGTATACAGGGCATGGTTAATAAAGCTGTGTATACATGGCATGGTTAATAAAGCTGTGTATACAAGGCATGGTTATTAAAGCTGTGTATACAGGGCATGGTTATTAAAGCTGTGTATACAGGGCATGGTTATTAAAGCTGTAAATACAGGGCATGTTTAATAAAGCTGTGTATACAGGGCATTGTTGTTAAAGCTGTGTATACAGGACATATTTAATAAAGCTGTGTATACAGGGCATGGTTAATAAAGCTGTGTATACAGGGCATGGCTAATAAAGCTGTGTATACAGGGCATGGTTAATAAAGCTGTGTATACATGGCATGGTTAATAAAGCTGTGTATACAAGGCATGGTTATTAAAGCTGTGTATACAGGGCATGGTTATTAAAGCTGTGTATACAGGGCATGGTTAATAAAGCTGTGTATACAGGACATGGCTAATAAATATGTGTATGCAAGGCATGGTTAATAAAGCTGTGTATACAGGGCATGGTTAATAAAGCTGTGTATACAGGGCATGGCTAATAAATATGTGTATACAAGGCATGGTTAATAAAGCTGTGTATACAGGGCATGGTTAATAAAGCTGTGTATACAGGGTATGGTTAATAAAGCTGTATATACAAGGCATGGTTAATAAAGCTGTGTATACAAGGCATGCTGAGCACTAAGCGAGGTAGCTGCTAAGTCATCGGTTCGACTCACTGTTGTTCGATCCGTGATCCGGGGAAGACGCTTTAACCACTTATGCCATCGGAGCGGTCAAGTTTAGTTCTCTTTAGATACGTTGAAATAAAAGCTAAGACAAAACAACGTTTATTTTCTGTTTACGATGAGTGTCATTAAAGATAGGATTACTTGATGTTTATATGATGATATATCAGTAGCTTTGTGCATAATTCTACTTGCCATTGTAGTGCCACATTTGTGCTGCTGTAATTTTGGCATATTTGGTTTAAAGCAACCTAAACTTCACTCCATCGAAATAGAGCAAAAATTAGCATCAAAAACAGTCAACGCTTCTTCAAAAATTCCTTTATCTATTTGTATATAATCTACTTCGTCTTAGAGTGCTCATATAACCAAAAAAACCTAAGCTTTTTAATTAATCTAATATACTTATTAATACCACGAAATATTCACTTCTTAAATTTTCCTCCTCTCTCTGTGTCTGACTGTCTGTGTCCAAACGATGATCCTCAGCAGATTTTCATAGCAAACTGAATGATTCCTCTTAGAAGTGTTTAAAAGATACATGAATCAAATGCTTGAGCAAACATTATTCGTTTCATTAAGTAATGAAGACGCAGACAAATAAAATATCGCTTCCCTGTTTCCAAACTTTATATCTTGAACATGTGAACAGCCAGTGCCTCTTCCAATCGTTTCCACTGAGAGAGAGAGAGAGAGAGAGAGAGAGAGAGAGAGAGAGAGAGAGAGAGAGAGAGAGAGAGAGAGAGAGAGAGAGAGAGAGAGAGAGAGAGAGAGAGAGAGGACTAGGCTTGTGTTAGACAGAAACTCAAAGGACTTTTGTATGAATATCAATATAAGGATAAATCAATAAAACTATGGAATATGAGTAATTTTCGAACTGAATTACCATTCTCTCCTCAAAGCATGGCAGTCTAGCAACCTAATGAAGATACAATTTATTTTTCCCAGCTGCATTCCCCTGGAGATACCATCTGGTCAATGCATTTTAATGAAAATATTCCTATACGTAGGGACAGAAGATTTAGGTGACCAAGAAATATATCCTACAATTTGAAAGTAAGATGTATATAATACTGACAAAAGTAAATCTAAATAAAAAATAATTTAAAAAACGTGGATATTCACAGATACACAGAAGAACGTATAAAGTCAGCTATCAAGAGGCTTTACACTGATAAAAAAAACAGTCTAGAGTAGGAGTCAGTGCATTAATAATACGCGACTGGTGATATTTAATATTTTGTCAGACTGAATTCATTCTTTTTCAGTTTTAGGTTTATATGCTTCTCCAAATGCAATCGAATTTAGCTAAAGGAATAATATTCGTTGAAACCATCACGCTATTAACTTCGTTTGTGACTCAAAATCGATGATTTTACACATGAGGTGTAATACCGAATAGAGCGGAAATTACCATTCTGAACGTTCAGAATATGACCAGTAATACTTCTTATTGCGTGTGATTGTGTGTGTGTGTAAAATTTCACAAAATTTAGATATAGATTAAATTTTTTTCAAAGAACGTACTGAAATCGTTCAAAATACCGAGGCTCTTCATGGTTGTATGTTTTTGTTTTAACAAAATTTGATTCTCCCCCACCTCTCTCTCTCTCTCTCTCTCTCTCTCTCTCTCTCTCTCTCTCTCTCTCTCTCTCTCTCTCTCTCTCTCTCTCTCTGAGACAAACTGAAATACACAAAGAATGCACAAGAAAATGAAAAGCTTTTTCTGCGATGTTTACAAGAAGTAATTGCAAAGCTTTAATCAAGAGGCTATAAGATGTAAGTAGAGAATAATGCCGAACGTATTAAAGAGTGTATTGCAATTCAACTCAACTAAGTAGGGTATTGTCTTAAGCAAGTACCTCGTCAGAAAAAAGTATAAAAGTTGCGTGGTTACCAATGCTATAAATATAAATCAGAATCGAGATTAAAAAAAAGCAATCAGAAAAAAAGCTGAAAAGAGACCATGGACAAATATTAAAAGAAGTTAGATAACAAATTACTGTAAAATAGTAATCTGTATTTTATTGTAAACGGTTCATACACAAACCAAACCCCTGAACACGTTTTCTTTTTCACTAGAACTTGACAGGGTAACTAGGTGGCCGAGTGATCTAAAGTACTCGTCTTTACCCATCTCTGCCATTTCACCTCTATCAAAGTTGATTCGAGGATCTGGCTTGGCTAATGTTACTGTGGGAGAAAGCATATCATTGGCTTCTAATGGTCTTTTATCGGATTTCCCCAGAGCTTTCCCTTCACCAGTTAGACTGGTTGGTATATATATATATATATATATATATATATATATATATATATATATATATATATATATATATATATATATATATATATATATATATATATATATATATATATATATATATATATATATACACTAAAATGGTGTTAGCCCAGAACAACGACAACTAGAGGTTAATACAGAAGTTTACAATCAATGACACGTACGCTTGAATGAGGTTTGTTCCAACAATACTTTTATATTAAGTTATCATTTAACATACACATTGTCATGGCTGACAATGGATATCGCAGTGGAAACCTGTACTAATGGATTCATTGATACGACGATTTACAATAGTATTCAGTGCACAAAGGTCATCTTTGTTCCTATCACGAAGCCGGATCTGGTTTAGGTCATTTATCTTCTAGGTAGTTAATTAGTGAAAATTTGCGAAATTTTTCATGATGCTTGTCTAACTGATTTCCACCGATTTAATGAGGGCAATTCTGCTGCATATAATAGAGAACGAGAAGACTGGTGTTAGAATATCATCCCAAAGGCAGTATGAAAAGAACAGCGATTTATTTGCACGACCAACACATTTCGCTCCTAAGCAAGGAACTAAATTACACAAAAAAGACATTTCATAGAATAGGTCGTAAAGATATTTGGACCAATTTGTGCCGTACAATTCCACATTAAATAAAACTGACATGGCTGAACAGAAAAAGTATAATATATATATATATATATATATATATATATATATATATATATATATATATATATATATATATATATATATATATATATATATATATATATATATATATATATAAATTAAGTGGCAGTTTCATGCATTGGACAATACACATACAGTTTATACTCTGGAATGTTTGTTTTCACTGAATGTAACATGTCCATCAATATCACTTGTTTCCCTTCTTTTTGCAGGTCTCAGTTTGCATGCTAAAAGATTAGGATTAATCGGTTAGTCCTGCTGAAAGAAACAATAGCTTGAATCTCATCCAGATACTCATTCTGATTTAAGTGCACAAGAGAGGTACTTTGAGCGACAGATTTAGTTTCCGCAGTTATTTTATGGTATGTGCTTATTAAAAGCCAAGAAGGTGAAATAATTTTTACCTTGAACTAAATTTTCCACTTTAAATATTTATTATATATCTTATCTTATTATTTACTATGAGTTTGTTAACTCCAGAAATCATTAAAGTCAGTTGTAAGTAAATCGGTGTCTGAGAAGAAATTTCTCTTTTAAATTGTATTGAGTAATTGTATATGTATGGGCAATTGCAGAGAATATGTATCAATTAATTTATTTGATAAGTCACTTTGTAAGTTTAACACCAATATATCAATATTCCAGCATGGTCTAATGTTGATTGATTAAACTTTGATCTTTCTAGATTAGCTAGACTGTTGTGTTTAACCCCTACCCCAACACTCACAACATTGATACTGCTATTAGAATCTCCAGAAAGTTTACGAGAGGTTAGGAACTGTTTGTTTTATATCAGTCTAAAAATACTTCTATGCACTTTTTTCTTAAATGTGTGATTTCTTTATGTTTGCAAGAAGAGTTTATAGAAATTTTCACTTCTGTCACTGATAACTAACACTGCATTTATGATCTCCAAATCTCTTCTTGATAGTCATGAAAGATTTAAAGGAATTTTGATTCTCTCCTGATGCTATGGTCGTAAACAAAGACCAAACGCATTGTAGGGTTCAAACAATTTGAAATCTTTCAAGAAATGCAGTCATAACTCACAATGCTAAAAATGACGTACTTTTTGCCGCAAAGTAGTCATTTTCTTAAAAGTGTAATATCATTATTACTTTTACGCACAAAAAGTTATCCTTTATACCTTTATACTATATAATGTCTAATATGTGCTATACACACAATTCGTGACATAAACCAGTTTGAGCCAAATTCTTAAGGTGGAAGGGTACAGTTTCGTAAATTAGCCCCTGGTAATTATCTTATCTAAGGATACGGTGTGGCATCTTTTTTTAGTTATTATTGTTTGCTAATTAAAGTTATCGATATATTTGTGAACTAGGTGCTTTGGGCTTGTGTTGTTCCTGAAATTGATGTTAGGCATATACATCTTCCTTAGTTACTCTGCAATATGTTGATAGTGAAATACCAATAGTCGGCTTGGAAGGAGAACTAGCCTCCCATAGCAGTAAACATCTTGATTAAGAGCAAGTAGAATACCTCAAAATGGCTTGGCTGACACCTATTTCCAATTGTATCAGCCTGTTTAGCACACACTGTTTTGTAGAATTGTCATCTAGGAAAATGGCTTGTTTGCACTGTCAGCATCACATGGTGTCAAAAATGACATTTGAACATGAAAATTACAGGTATAAATTTGGGGTCGGGGTGCATAAACTTCTGATATTAACTGCCACTGACTTCTCTGATCATGTGAATAATATTCTAATGCTTTGTTTAAATATAGGTATCTAAAAATGTGGACCTTCTTGACCTCACTTGTGTATTTGATTGTTTTATGATTTTTTTTTGTACCAGGTCACTGATTGCGGCATTAAATTTGTACATAAAAACTGGCAATTTTCCCCTGAATTACACCGGACTAAGGATATATTTTAGCGACACCGGGCTCTGGGATATATTTGACTAGTTATGATGCCTTGAGACACTGTGTCCAGAGTCGTCGGAATTACTTTTTCTTGTGCATGTTCCTCGTGAAGTTTAAAATACAGAAGGAGAGACGAACAAAACGACATCAAATTATTGTGTTTATAACAGATCTGGTTTTCTAGGACTGAATGGTTTTTAAAATAGAATTTTTCGCATTTGATATTAATATTGAAAGGTATGGTAGTACCTGCAAACGAAGCAAGGGAATGGGAATTAGTTTTACAACTTGATGCAAAATGGACTGGTCATTGGCTTTTACATCTTAATGTAAATTGACTGGACATTGCTTTTTACATCTTAATGCAAATTGACTGGACATTTGTTAAGAAAACTTAAGTTGGCCACTCCCTATAAGAATATCACATACAGTGTATGATTCATAATATTTCAGCAAAGTGTATGACTAATTCAAAGTATTTAGCAAGATGTACGACTAATTAATAATATATCAGCTTGACTAATTCATTTTATGTCAGTTAGAGCATATTCTATTAATATCTTGTCAGCTGTAAAAAATGAGGCACAAAAAGAGAAGCAAGAAGAATTTTTAATTAGGAATATATGCAAATGCGTCTTTGTTGGGTTGTTTATCTCTTCCGTGAATATTAACGAGTTCCATTGTTAGTTTTTTTTTCTTGGAAATAATACTTTCTTTGTTTGGCGTAATTAACGCATTCTTGTGGGTGTCTGGTAAGTACATAATGAAAAATCTGTCATAAATGGGTCTTTTATATTTATATATGAGGAACCGTATGAGCAAATAAACAGATGCAGGGGATAGTTAGGGCTACTTCAAGTTATGTCACGTTTTGCTTGTAGATCCTGAACAGGAAAATCTTCACATTTGTTCTTGTATGCTATTTTGTATTCATTTTCAAGACCCATATTGTAAGATGTGAAATGCTTAATATTTTTTCAACTAATTAATATTTAGTGCAATCTTTATTTGCTTTTACTTGTGTGAACATGTCCAAAGTAAACATTGCTATCCAAGTGAATCTCTCTGTAGCATTAAGAGACATAGTGAAACCCAGTTAACGTAGTGGGGTAGCAGTTGTAATCCCATGGGTTAGATAGTCTACCTTTGGTCCACACCTGTCGCTCAACTCTCACCTTTGGCTCCCGGTAGTTCTAGCATGCACAGCGGCCACATCATGGGCAACGGCTTCGACTGGCCAGCTAAATCAGAATGAGGGTAACCAACAGGTCTCAAACCCTCGGTAATTTAGGTTTGTCTACCTAACCACGTGAAGACTGGACCCGGCGGACTGCGCGGATGAACCACCAGCTGTTCAACGGACAGAAAGGCGGTTACAACAAGCGACGTGGAACGAGACTAGGGCGCAGTGAGACACTTAAGACACTGCTGGCCATCCACTGCATCCCACCTATCTCCAGCCGTCTAGATGCTGTCTTGTCACTGGATTCAGATAGGCGAGGACAAGAGAATGAGGTCAACGAGTGCGCAACTCCTCCTCACTGAAATCCAGTTCTCATACGCAAGTCATGACTTCACTAAATCACAATTCTACTCCATCATCCTGAAAGTCATGCGACGACTGGGAAAGGTCGAAGCGGCAGGTGTGGTTTCACGGGCGGCCGTAGCAACAATCCTGCACTCAGGCAGTTCAGGCTATAGGGTCGTCGTCCTGTGACCGAACTAGCATGGGAGTTCGGCAGCCACCTGAGCGGCAGCTACCTGAGCCATCTGATCCACCAGAGCGTCCAAGCATCAGGGATCCCACTCCCGCGATATGAAAACAAAGAAACAGATCAAGGTGACAACTCTCACCTTAGTCACAAGTCATGACTTCACTAAATCACAATTCTACTCCATCATCCTGCAAGTCCTGCTAAGACAGGGAAAGGTCTAAGAGGCAGGTGTGGATTCACTGGCAGCCGTAGCAGTAACCCCGCACGCAGGCGATTCAGGCTTTAGAGTAGCATCCACGGTTCAAGCACTGGCATCTGCTCGACTACGTCATAGTTCGACAGAAATACAGGCAGGATGTCAGAGTGACGAAGGCTGTGTTTGAAGCTTAGTGCCGGACTGACCACAGGCTGATCATCTACAAACTTAACATCAAGATAAAGTCTCCTAACCGTCCACAAGGAAGAAAGACACAGACGTGACTGAATGTGTTTAAGTTGAAAAACGATTCAGTGAAGTAGTCCGTGGCAGACAAACTAGACAACAAGCTGGAAGCCATCACTCTAGGCTTGCATGGTGTAGAGTCTGATTGGGCGTGTCTTCAGGATATTGTTTTCTCCACCGCCGCCGATGTGGTTGTCCCTACCTCGCGAAAGCACCAGCACTGGTTCGACGAAAACGAGGACCTCATTCAAAAGCTGCTTGAAGAAAACACCGCACACACAGAGCGCTGATAAATGACAAGCACTCCCCATCTAAGAAAGCTGCATTCGCCAATATCAAACGAACAGTGCAGAAAGAGCTCTGATAGATGCAGGACACACGGCTGAGAAAAAAGGTAGATGAGATAAAGACGTATGCAGACCGCAATGACATGAAGATGTTCTACGAGGCGCTCAAGACAATCTACGGTCCCATTACATCAGGTTCTCTCACCCTCCTCAGTGCAGGTTGGAACACGCTGATCATTGATAAGGAAGAGATTCTCAAGCGCTGGGCATAACACTTCGAGAGAGTCATCAATCGTCCTTTCTCCACAAACGCTGAAGACATCGCTAGCCTGCCCCAGGTCCCAACCAATTTCTCCCTCTCTGATTCGCCAATTCTCACAGAAGTAAATTAAAAGCCTCTCCAGTGGCAAAGCTCCAGGCTATGACTCCATTTCAGCGAAAGTATACGCAGCTGGTGGTCCCTGACTGACGCAGAAGCTAACTGACCTCTTTAAGTCTGTGTGGAATCAGAAGAGGATCCCTCAGAAATTCAACGACGCCTCTATTGTCTACTCTACAAACGGAAGGGGAACCGACGAGCATGCGACAACCACTGTGGCATCTCTCTATTATCTATTGCATGGAAGATACTGGCCAGAATTCCGCTAAATCGACTAACCGTCCATTTGGAACAAGGTTTGCTAACGGAGAGTCAGTGCAGCTTTAGGCAGGAACGAGGAACCGTGGAAATAAGTTTTCAGCCAGAAAACTTCAGGAGAAATGACAAGAGCAGAGCGTCGGAACTACACTTCTTTTGTGGATCTCACTGAGGCTTTTGACACTTTGAATTGTGAAGGTCTGGGGAGGATCATGGTAAAGTTCGGATGCACTGAGAAGTTCATCACCATGGTCAGACTTTTCCACGATGGCATGTTATCTATAGTACAGGATGATGGAGATTTCTCCCTGCCATTCCCAGTGACAAACAGTGTCAAACAAGATTCAGCATGATGTTCACAGCGATGCTGACCGACGCTTTCCGTAAGGGTGGCATTGGCATCGATATCTGGTTTAGGACTGATGGGAACATCTTCAACCTGAGAAGACTGCGTGCTAAGAGCAAAGTCCAGGAATACTACATCCGCTACCTCCTCTTTGCTGACGACTGTGCCTTGAATGCTTGCACTCAGTCTAACATGCAAGATAGTATGGATCGGTTCTCCAAAACCTGCACAGTCTTCGGACTCACAATAAGCACGACGAAGACGGAAATCATGTACCGCCCCCTGCACCATCAATCCCCTACACTGAACTCAGCATTATAGTCGAAAGTCAGAAGATCGCTGTTGCTAACATGTTCCCCTAAATTGGCAGCACCTTGTCACGCACAGTCTGCTTCGATGAAGAGGTCACCTTGAGGACTGCTCGTGCAAGTTCAGCCTTTGGCATACTTAACAATACTGTGTGGAACAGAAGAGAAATCAACCTGCAAACCAAGATCAATGTGTACCGCGCATTAGTACTTCCCTCCCTCTTGTACGCCTGTGAGACATGGACGATGTACAGTCGCCATGAAAGACAACTAAACTCCTTCCACATGAGCTGCCTCAGGAAACTGCTCCACATCAAATGGCAGGACAAGACTTCTGATACATAAGTCCTCCAGAGAGCCGATATGACAATCGTCCATGCCATGCTCAGAAGGTCACAACTACGCTTGGCTGGCCATGTCTACCGTATGCCTGATGAACGCATCCCGAAGAGATTTTCTTTTGGGGATTTAGCTGAAGGCAAGCGCTCTCCAGGAGGGCAAAAGAAACGTAATAAGAACACTCTCTTTTTTAAGACCGCCCGATCAATGAGGCTAAACATAATCGTCAGCAGAGAAAGAGCAGAGCCAGCACAAACCCTCAATCGATCCAGACCCCGGAAATTTCCTGCCCTCATTGCCCTAGACGCTTCAGAGAATGGATTGGCTTCACAAGCCATCTGCGTCCTCAGACCAGCCTAGACGTGAAGTCATGGTTGTCTTCGAGAACGAAGGACGAGCAGAAGCATCAGCACCATCACCAAAAACAACAACAACAACAACGTGACCCATCATGTGACCCAATTACTATAAACGTGAGTGAGAGTAACCAATCAACGATATATTTGACATCACAGAGGAGATTTTCAAGAGACACACACACAAACATATATATATATATATATATATATATATATATATATATATATATATATATATATATATATATATATATATATATATATATATATATATATATATATATATATATATATATAGTGTATGTGTGTGAGAGAGGAGAATAATAGTCAAACAAATGTCGGTTTCTATTTCGTATCATGACTAATTCTTAATTATTCAACACGACAAAGATGTGAGTGCACTTCAACATTTAAATTAAAAGTGATGTATTGTTTCTTTAAAACTGCTTTGTCGACAATGTTTTATATCCATAACGTGTACTTCAGATGAAAAGTAGCGGTTCAATACAAATTTATTACACTTTCCTTATTTTACACTGGCTAAATTCGATACAGACAGAACGGAGTGAAACATCTCTTGATCTCTCACTAGAAAATAAGTCAGTACAGAAAGGACAGGAGTGAATAAATCCCATTATTCTCATAGGAAATATTCAATACTCAAATCGCAGGAATGACTATATCTCCATATTATTCACTATAAATAGTAAACTAAGAAAGCTCAGAATGAACAAATCATATTTCTCACTTCAAAAATCAACACAGAAAGAAAATTCGTGAAAAAATCTTTTTTTCTCATGAGAAAGTCAATACAAAAATGACACGAGTGAACATATTTGTCACGGATTTTTTTAAGGCATCTATAATCTGTGTATTACAGTTCATCATTAGAGATTGTAAGGGTCATTTAGTAAATAAGATATTAAATTATAATTTTCTTTTTGATTTTGTGTTTGCACTTTAAGATACCATTTTAGTAAACACATTACCAAATTTCAAGATAATGAGATTATTCTTATCTCAGTAAACATTTTGATGAGATTTATGTTCTAATTTTGGGTTGTCCTTAAAACAAATATTGACCTTATTCCTGATTGACTTGCTATTAAATTATGTAACCTTGCTGAAAGAGTCAGAATGACCTATAACGAATATTTATCTCTCATCTGTTTCTATAAAGGGTGATTAAATGAAAATTATTTATTCCTAATGTAAACATAAGTATTAGAATTAATTTAGTTGTGGTCGTTTGAGAGGATTGATGTATTATTTAAAATTATTTATCAGCATTACAAAATCTCAACACTTCGGATTTAGTGACTGTAATAGTGTTACTGTTAATTCATATGAGACATTTTGGATTATATAATGATGATACATCAGTTTTATTATGATTATTCATTCTATAATTCGTGGATGAAATAGAGTATCTTGTATAAAGTGTACTCTTTCTAGAATTCCTGGATGAAGTCTAGAATTCAAATATGATGTCAAGGATTTTGTATCAACTGTACTCAGTCCAGAATTCCTGGATGAAGTCGAAAATTTTTGCATGAACTGTACTCATTAGTACAGTCAGAACAAAACACAGATATACCACAAACTGTTCTTTATCAAGCGGAAGCGGAAATTGTTTAAGTTACAAAGAAAATTGATTTTATCACAAATAATAAAATTATACATGGCCATGATTTTAACACTTCTAAAAAGCATAGAAGCACGATATAAGGAACACATTCTATTACGTGTTCGCATAAAGGGAACTTTCAGAATTTACTAATTGCACCACAAATAATGCTTGACAATGATATTACGTTGGCTTGACTGTTTTATGCTATTTTAACTGAGAAATATAGTTTCCTCACTATACCATTTTTCTATAATAATAATAATAATAATAATAATAATAATAATAATAATAATAATAATAATAATAATAATAATAATAATAATAATAATGATAATAATGATAATAATATAAACACTGCATCTTCTGTACCAAATAACAGCTTTCCTTTAACACCGAAGCTTCTCTGCCCCGCATAACATTCATTCCTTAAAAAGACACTGCAATTTCCTTCACATAACAATCATTCTTTCTCCGACATTGCCATACTAACTCCAGTGAATAATTATTTTGTAAACCATAATTTATACAGATATTTTCTTTGTATGGCTCTATGACTCAAATGACCGATTTAATAACATAATCTTACAAGTCATTGTAAACGCTTTTCACTCACTACGAAAGCCAAGCCAATCGTTTAATCAACTTATCGCACTGCAAATTTTACGCAGGCGAAATAGGTGTGGTGTAACATGGAAGAGGGTGTCCCCTATCCTTAACTCTCATTCATCCACTTTCATTTAGCGTCACTCTACTCGATATCACAAGACAACCAGAAAGTTTCATTCAGTAATCTTTTCTTTCATTCACAGCTCGAAGTCTAAAATGAAAATGCTTAAGCTCCAAAAGGTCTTTGGAGTTCCCGCCCCTTGATCTCAACCAGTGATTCAATCCTAAAGACTCCTTGCCTACTTGTTTGCTTCCTCCCTAAATTATATTGTTAGATCTGCCCCTGCAACAGAGTAAACCGAGTCTCACCTACCAACCCCCACAAATGAAGAAGTTGTGTTTTCATAACATTTACCAGGACAACTCAAGTTCAAATCACGAAGACAATACCCACCCACCCCTTTTAGATGTCGGCCACGACAAAGGGCTGGCGATGTTCCTAAACATCAAGGTTTAATTCGAGTTTGGATTTATCAGAATGTCACCTTCGGTTCAGGCAATGGTTTATTACTATTCATGTGAGTTTGATCGTAGCATTCAAGTACAATGACTTTGCATTTTCTTAGAGAGTGCTAATTCACTATATATCATCGCAGAACTAGTTTTGGTTTATTACTAGCTTTAGTAGATTCCTTGTAACCAGTGATATGGATAATCAAGCCCGTGTTAATATACAAGTCTCGCGCTGCGTTCGGAGAGTTATCCATTGCTAAAGGACTTTGTCTCACGAAAATAATCGATACTCATTAGGCATAATATCGTAAATAGTGAAGGGTTTCGTGTTAGTTTATGGACCGAGTAGTGACCCCCTCCTCTCGCATCAACACACACATGATATATTGACATCTCAACACAGTCCATACCTAGACTCTTTTAAAGTGATGAACTAATTGCCTCCGCACTTTCCCATTCACAGATACATAAGACCGAGGCCCCGCTATGAAAAGGATTGGCATAACCCTTTCTTAAATTGGAATCCAACTATCAAGTAAAGTAGCTATCGCATCTAATAAATTATCGAGATGTGATCGAGTCAAATCGTTCCTTATCTAGATCTAATCAAGTGAAGTCGTTACTTGTCGAGATGTGATCAGGTCAAATCGTTCCTTATCTAAATGTAATCGAGTGAAGTCGCTACTTGTCGAGATGTGATCGAGTCAAATTGTTCCTTATCTAGATCTAATCGAGTAAAGTCGTTACTTGTCGAGATGTGATCGAATCAAATCGTTCATTATCTAGATCTAATCGAGTGAAGTCGTTACTTGTCGAGATGTGATCGAATCAAATCGTTCATCATCTAGATCTAATCGAGTGAAGTCGTTACTTGTCGAGATGTGATCAGGTCAAATCGTTCCTTATCTAAATGTAATCGAGTGAAGTCGCTACTTGTCGAGATGTGATCGAGTCAAATTGTTCCTTATCTAGATCTAATCGAGTAAAGTCGTTACTTGTCGAGATGTGATCGAATCAAATCGTTCATTATCTAGATCTAATCGAGTGAAGTCGTTACTTGTCGAGATGTGATCGAATCAAATCGTTCATTATCTAGATCTAATCGAGTGAAGTCGTTACTTGTCGAGATGTGATCAGGTCAAATCGTTCATTATCTAGATCTAATTGAGTGAAGTCGTTACCTGTCGAGATGTGATTGAGTCAAATCGTTCCTTATCTAGATCTAAGTGAAGTCGTTACTTGTCGAGATGTGATCGAGTCAAATCGTTCCTTACCTAGATCTAATCGAGGAAGTCGTTACTTGTCGAGACATTATCAAGTAAAGTCACTCTAAATTAACCTTTGATTGTTTGTTCGACATTGGAATCTGCTTGAGGGGGTGAATTAAGTAAATTTTGAGCACTGATAAACCGCCGATCGTGGTCATGTGGCTGAAGGGAAGGTTGATTATTATTTTAGACGTCACACACCACCTGATTGACCAGTGGGTAATATGTTACTCACCCTTTATTTGAAATGATTTGACAATTCGTTACCAACCACTCGACAAATTAACTGCTCATTTGGTTACCCTTTGAAAGCTTCTTGTCGGTTTTGAACCTCGTCTGATACAAGGGAGTAATAGACTAATAGTTACTTCAAGGGAATTTTCTAATCAGAATATGGTTTTGATTATTATGCCAGTCACCCCCATCGAGTCATACCAAAAACTTATAGGACACATGGTATTAATTGTATTGAAAAATGGGAACCAGGATAGAAATGGGTGAACATTAAATAGAGTATATATGGGTATGGGTGACCAGGATTGGTTAAAAATGTAAGCAATGTTTTAGGGAAAAGAATCTTTTGAGACCTTATCTTAGTTAAAAGTGAATAAAAACAGACACTGTTTAATTAATGGAATTTCAATTCTTTAATAGTTTCGAGTTTGGAACACTCATTACTAAAATTATCACCTAACTCTTTGGTGCGGAATTGAAAGCACACGTTTTAAACATATGCAGCTCCAGAAGATGCCGCGGCTCATATCCTTTCCTCTGCAGAGAAACTGTCTTCGAGATTTCATCTATACTGATAAATACACGTTTGGTCATGAGCACTCAAAACTTTAAAATTATTTGAATTTTTAATATCATGGTGTATGCTATAACAGTCGTTCTTGCATCTGTCTCGCTTAGCGTACAACCTCAAGCGATTAGTCTTAGGACTGGTCGGTGTCAGGATATTGTGACTGGTGGAATATGATGCTACATGTCTGCGACATGATGATCCAGTGCTAAACATTACTATAAACTGCCACACTGCAGACATCGTAGCGATATAACAAAAAATAAAACTACGTTAAAAGTATCAAACACACACATACATACACACTGAATATATTTATATATCTATGTAGATTAAGATGGATAAATTACAGACTAAATAAAAACTAATGTCGTTTGAAATACATTGAGAGAGCTAGTTAAAAAAGACTTTTGATGATTATTATATTGTCACCATTCAACTTTAATTTTAAGTGACTGTTAACTCGTGATTCTGTTTTGTTTTATATTCCTTTTTCTCTTGAGGACACCAAAGATGGTATATTAAAGGTGGTATATCAAATTGTGATGCGCCCATGGCGATCTAATACGCATATATAAACATTCTCTCGAACATCTGTAGTTGATTATAGAGCTATGATAAATTTCCACACATTTATAATTAGCGACGTGTAAAAATAATGGTAAAATGTATTAATAAACCCCGTTTTCTATATGAATTTAAT
This sequence comes from Potamilus streckersoni, assembly GCA_016746295.1. NCBI lineage: Eukaryota > Metazoa > Mollusca > Bivalvia > Unionida > Unionidae > Potamilus > Potamilus streckersoni. The sequence goes on from JAEAOA010001099.1 coordinate 169,001, forward strand.
AGGGTAACCATTTTCATTACAATTCTTTCTGCTTTCTGTGCAACTTATTTGAGATTTATCTAGACTGTTTATATAATCAATGATACAAAGTTGCAAACCATGTCAATATTATACGGTAAAGTTCTCGGTGACGTGGTACACATACTGTGATAAATTTAATGTTTTGCTTTTGTTGTTGTTTCTTAAATATACTATAACGTTCTAAAAATTGATTAATATTAATTAAATATACAATTGAGAGAGAGAGAGAGAGAGAGAGAGAGAGAGAGAGAGAGAGAGAGAGAGAGAGAGAGAGAGAGAGAGAGAGAGAGAGAGAGAGAGCTTACTTCCAGTTTTGAAAAACTGCATTCCAAATGTAAAATACTCTTATTAGGTGCCTATTCAAATAAAATGACATAGAAATGTAACAAACTTAATTTGAACTGTAAGTTTTAAAACTTTCCAAAACTGTAACAGTTTTAAAAACTCTCCAAAATGTGACAGTTTTAAAACTCTCCAAATCTGTAACAGTTTAGCAATCCTCCAAATATTATTTGAATTAAATTAAGAGAATTCCCCACCAAAAAACAGAGAAATGAAAGAAAGAAACAAGGCAAAAACTAAAAAAGCGACAAATATTTATCTATTATGGTCCAGAATGAAATAAATCTGAAAACCAAAATTTTAGGTAGCTTGAATCTGCCGATGCATTATCTGCATGAAAACTTAAATACAAAAAATTTCGTTAAAAGATATAAATCCTTTACGAGATATGTTTTTTTAAGGCTAAATCTAAGTATCGGATAATGTAGTAAATAAAAGTTTTTGGTTATATTGTAAATCAAAATATTGGATCATTTGGTAAATCAAGCTATTGGATTATATGGTAAATCAAGCTATTGGATTATATGGGTAATCAAACTATTGGATTACATGGTAAATCAAGCTATTGGATTATATGGTATATCAAACTATTGGATTGTATGGTAAATCGAGCTATTGGATCACATGGTATATCAAGCTATTGGATCATATGGTAAATCAAGTTATTGGATTATATTTTAATCAATCTATTGGATTATATGGTAAATCAAGCTATTGGATTATATTTTAATCAATCTATTGGATTATATGGTAAATCAAGCAATTTTATCATATGGTAAAGGAGATTATTGGATTATATGGTAAATCAAACTATTGGATTATATGGTAAATCAAACTATTGGATTATATGGGTATTCAAACTATTGGATTATATGGTAAATCAAGCTATTGGATTATATAGTAATCAAGCTATTGGATTATATGGTAAATCAAGCTATTGGATCATATTGTATATCAAACTATTGGATTATATGGTAAATCAAGCTATTGGATTATATGGGTAATCAAACTATTGGATTACATGGTAAATCAAGCTATTGGATCATATGGTAAATCAAACTATTGGATTATATAGTAAATCAAACTATTGGATCAGATACTAAATCACGCTATTTGATCAGATACTAAATCAAAGTAACGGATCATATATCAAATCAAAGTATCGGATCTTATACTAGATCGATGTATCTGAATATATGCTAAATCAAAGCATTGAGATTATAGACTAAATCAAAGCATCGGATGATATACCAGCTGCATCGTTGGTACAAATGTTCTAAATAAAACATATATTGCATTATCTCATTGTCCAACTGCTAAAAGAATAATTGAGGTACTAATTTTGGGACAATAAGGTTATAAAACAGAGGAAACTATAATGGCGAAAATTCAAAAGTCAGTTGTTGATTCTCTTCACGGAAACGGACTATTTTCATTACAGAGTGACATGATTTGAAAAAATTAATCGTATCGTCGATTAGAAAACCAAATGTTAATAAATCCAGAGACTCTTTAAAACCTAGGTTAAACCATTCATCAATGCCGAGGCAACCAAGAGAAATATTACAGTGTGAAAAACGACATGTTATAAAAGAAAAGAGCTTTAGAGAACAAAAATGTATCCCAAGGTGGATAATGGTATATGGAGAAGACGGGCTGTTATGTCGAGGAGGCTTGATACCGCTAGTTCTTTTGGATTCTTGGACATTCAAGGCCGTTAGATACTGTTATGTGTAGGCTCGTTCAAAAGTAGCAAAAGAAATAGTGATACCAACAAGCATTGTAAATTTTAAAGAAAATAATTTATTTCTCTAGAGAACAAGGTAAAAATATAAAATAGGACTTACGGTTTGTGAATATAATCCAAAAATGAATCATAGCATCTAAGAATATAAGTCCACTCACTAAAAGTTCTAATTTGAAACTGGATTCGAATCTCGATGAAATTCCAATATGGCAGGCGATGAGGTCAGATGAGATCGTTGTACTGATGGCAACAGTTACTCAATGAAACACAATTTATAATGTTCTGTTTAGAATTCCAGAATACATTTCCACTAAATGTCTTTGTCCCAGAATTTTAATAAAGGAAAGCACTTGTTTTGTTTTCCAGTGAATATGAATAATTAAATCCCCAAAACAGAGACGAACTTCAGAACAAACTGACACCAACAATTAAAAAGACCATAAGCTCTAATGTGTAGGAATATGACTGAAGAAAAGATACTAGAAAATGGCTATTTTGAGCAGATATTTTAGATCATATGGTGGCTCACGTGACTGGGCTACTAATTTGAACAGCGCAATGCAAAATGTCATTTATCACGTAGGCCAGAATAGGCCTGTCTAAGAACCAGATTCTCACGCTGGAAATGAATAATAAAGAAAACTGTTTGCAACATGGCTCACACGTGACCTCGGTAAAGCCAATGATTTGCATTTAATGTTTACAAGCTTCTCAACCAAGGTGAACTAAAAGTAGGGATAAAACAACTGTTACATTCTAATCAGATCAAGTGAATTTTCTGAACAGAGAATCAAATCCAATGCAAATTATCACTACAATATAATATAATGAAACAAAAAAAAGAATTTAAACTAAAGCACAAACAATTTAATTATAAAGCACAAACAATTTAATTTCATATGCGTATCAGTACAATGAACCTCTAATTGTACTAATGCCAGGACAAGTAACAATCGTGTCCAGTCAGGAAATAAAAAAGTTGCCCAGCACGCCTATAGAAACAATCACACAACTAATAATACCAGGTAACGCCGCTATACTTTTCAAGCCTTTATGATCGTATTAAAATTCCTTAATTTAGAGTAGGTGAGGTCGTTGCTGGGGTTGTAAAAGGCGGAATAGATTTATGGGGAGTAGACAATTTTGAAAAGTTTTAGAAAGAAGGAAACAGTACTGTTGCATTCTTCTCTTTGAACTGTTGTTTCAGCCTCTCGTGTAATAGTAGTAGGTTATACATGGTGGCTAGTATAAATGGTGGAGTCTTAAGAACAACCGGCCAATCGGGTGATAATAACAAGCTTCTCACAGCAATACATTGTCTGACCCCGAGACTCGAACTATCGTGGATAAAGGTGAGATTGCAATGACCGGTAAAAGTGACTGATTTACACCACTCAGTCCACGGAACCCCAAATTTATTCAGTTGTATGTGGTGTAATTTTCAGATCCACATAACATCCCACTCAAAAATCTTCACAACCTTTACTCCGTTACTTAAAAGGCTAATCGGAAATGCGTTTTCGAACATTCTTTGTGCGTTTAACTTGTCCGAATTATAATGCTCCTAAAAGTTAATCAAACTTTAAGACGGTCCCTTGGATATGTAAAAAGGTAGATGACTATATACATAAAAGATTGTTACAGCCAGATTTAATAACTTGGTATTGAAACAACTTAACTGATGATTTTTCTTTCCATTTGATTACTGGCAGCGATTGTTGATGCTTTTCTCAACATGTCATTACGTCAGTGATGGTTGTATACATGATTTAAATAAAAAGTGAAAGTCTGAAAGCAATTTGTTTAAAAAATATTCTAAAATAAATGATTTATACCACCGATTTGATAAATAAGTTTATTAGGAATTTCGTGCATTTTTTAATGGTGCTTACAAATTTATTTCATCATGCTTAGCACGAGCTTGTCTCACTCAAAGGGTTTTGTCAGCGAGTATGGGCAGGAGAACAAGATTACATTAAACGCAATCAACTGAAATTATTTATCTTTGAGACATCATTAGATATTAGAACTTTTACCTGTGGTAAATGCAATTAAGAGAGTCCTATAACCTGATAATATTTATTGGAAAACATATTTTGAATTAGAAAGAGAATGAATACATTTTTTTAAAATCACATCATTTTAGGTTCCGCTTTTTATTGTAAACAGGACAAGTGACAGAAAGTGGTTATTGTATGAAAGGTGATGGTGATAGACACAGATGATACATTCTAAAGTGGCTTTTAAATGAATCAGTTAATCGTGATAGACACAGATGATACATTCTAAAGTGGCTTTTAAATGAATCAGTTAATCGTGATAGACACAGATGATACATTCTAAAGTGGCTTTTAAATGAATCAGTTAATCGTGATAGACACAGATGATACATTCTAAAGTGGCTTTTAAATGAATCAGTTAATCGTGATAGACACAGATGATACATTCTAAAGTGGCTTTTAAATGAATCAGTTAATCGTGATAGACACAGATGATACATTCTAAAGTGGTTATTAAATGAATCAGTTAATCGTGATAGACACAGGTGATACATTCTAAAGTGGTTATTAAATGAATAAAAGGTGATGGTGATAGACGCAGACGATGCATTTTAAAGTGGTTAGAATTGCTAGTTTAATGGTTCAAGTTATTACTTTAGTGGTTAGATTGACTAATTATGTGATTAGAAGTATTATATAAGTGGTTGGAGTTACTATTCAGGTGGTTAGAGTTGCTCGTTAAGAGATTAGAATTAGTTGCTAGTTAAGTGGTTTCAGTTATAACCGAAGTGGTTAGACTTACTATTTAAGTGGTGTTAGTTGTTATGTAACTGATTAGAATTGCTAGTTAAATGGTTAGTTACTAGCTAAATGGTTATATATACAAGTTAAGTGATTAGAGTTACTATTTCATTTTGTGCCAAGGAACAAATACTTTGTGATTGATTATTGTGTGAATTTCGACGACGTGGGAATAAAAGCATATCACTTAATCGAATTATTTGCAATGGCAGCCATTTTGAACTGTGCAATCAAAATTATCAAGAATGAAACGCGTTTGATTTTCCTCTACATCAATGGCATGAAGGCAATGAAAACGATATATATATATATATATATATATATATATATATATATATATATATATATATATATATATAAGAAAGCAACATTTTGATGCGACTTAATATTCTTTTTACCGATCACGTCATGGCTTTGGTCAAATGCTTTCTATATGTACTTATACCCTTTATTGCAAGATTGTTTATTTCATTAGAAAACCACACCGTATTTAGTGCAATGGTACGATAATAGACCCGAAAGGTAGTTATCTATGTTGTCATTAAGGTAAAGGTAAAACTTGCCAGTATGGTATTTATTTATGTTGTCAATAAGGTAAAATGTGTCCATAAGGTAATTGTATGTTGTCAATAAGGTAAAATTAGTCCATAAGGTAATTATCTATGTTGTCAATAAAGTAAAATGAGCCCGTAACGTAATTATCTATGTTGTCAATAAGGTAAAATGAGCCCATAGGGTAATGTATCTATGTTATCAGTAGGGTAAAATGTGTTCCTAAGGTAATGTATCTATGTTGTCAGTAAGGTAAAATGTGTTCCTAAGGTAATGTATCTATATTATCAATGCGGAAAACTGCCTGTGGCAAGCGACCATGGTTTTTATTTACGAATCTTTTCTTCCCCTGTATTTCCGGATTATGACACAAATCATGTACCAAATACATTCTAAAATAACCAAGCAATACCTGATCAAGCAATATGGAAGGTTCTGGTCATTTAATAATGGACTCTGTATATCTTTCCCAAATATATTTCATGTTTTATTACAAGACACACCATTGGACCCAAAATGAGATGATGATTTAATGACCAAAAAACGACTCTATAGCAATATAAAGTGTGCAACAGGTGTCTAGGAATGCTGTTTGCAAATCTTTGCAAATTAAAGTTCTAGCTCACTTTTATCATTTTACATTATAATAAGTGAAACTGAGAGTAGCAAAGGACTCTTTAAGCTGGACGCTGATTATCTAAGGCGTATTGGATGTTTTATCATGGATAGTTTTAACAAATAAAATTACAAAAGTTAAAGCATCATGTTCTAAATTAAATGTTTAAAATAACTACATTATTTTCTGGAATGTAGAAAAAGCTAACGAGTTTTACTAACCTTCTGATCTACCTATAGTCTCTGCTGCAGTTTTCCATCTTCATTCTCTACGTATGCATATATACTGAAGGATGTCGTAAAGGTTACTACGAAAGGACCTTTCCAATAAATTAAGCAAGAACGTTTACATTTTCATACGTATTGGCCTATAATTATATCCATATGCCATTTATTGATTGTACTGTCAAATACGTATTGTCATATAATTATTGAGTGTACTGTCAAATACGTATTGTCCTATAATTATATCCATATGCCATTTATTGATTGTACTGTCAAATACGTATTGTCCTATAATTATATCCATATGCCATTTATTGATTGTACTGTCAAATACGTATTGTCCTATAATTATATCCATATGCCATTTATTGATTGTACTGTCAAATACGTATTGTCCTATAATTATATCCATATGCCATTTATTGATTGTACTGTCAAATACGTATTGTCCTATAATTATATCCATACGCCAGTTATTGATTGTAATGTCAAATACGTATTGTCCTATAATTATATCCATATGCCAGTTATTGATTGTACTGTCAAATACGTATTGTCCTATAATTATATCCATACGCCAGTTATTGATTGTACTGTCAAATACGTATTGTCCTATAATTATATCCATATGCCAGTTATTGATTGTACTGTCAAATACGTATTGTCCTATAATTATATCCATACGCCAGTTATTGATTGTACTGTCAAATACGTATTGTCCTATAATTATATCCATATGCCATTTATTGATTGTACTGTCAAATACGTATTGTCCTATAATTATATCCATATGCCATTTATTGATTGTACTGTCAAATACGTATTGTCCTATAATTATATCCATATGCCAGTTATTGATTGTACTGTCAAATACGTATTGTCCTATAATTATATCCATATGCCAGTTATTGATTGTACTGTCAAATACGTATTGTCCTATAATTATATCCATAGGCTAGTTATTGATTGTACTGTCAAATACGTATTGTCCTATAATTATATCCATACGCCAGTTATTGATTGTACTGTCAAATACGTATTGTCCTATAATTATATCCATATGCCATTTATTGATTGTACTGTCAAATACGTATTGTCCTATAATTATATCCATATGCCATTTATTGATTGTACTGTCAAATACGTATTGTCCTATAATTATATCCATATGCCAGTTATTGATTGTACTGTCAAATACGTATTGTCCTATAATTATATCCATATGCCAGTTATTGATTGTACTGTCAAATACGTATTGTCCTATAATTATATCCATAGGCTAGTTATTGATTGTACTGTCAAATACGTATTGTCCTATAATTATATCCATACGCCAGTTATTGATTGTACTGTCAAATACGTATTGTCCTATAATTATATCCATATGCCAGTTATTGAATGTACTGTCAAATACATATTGTCCTATAATTATATACATATGCCAGTTAATCAGTGGTATATGGTTTGTTTCATATAATTCTATCCATAGTTTTACAGTGGCATATGTGTTGTCCTATAATTATATCACTATGTCAGTTATTGGTTGTAAATACTGATCATGAAAACTCTTACTCAAAGATGTAATCGTTGCTCGTGAAAACTCGTACTGTAAGATGCAATCGTTACTCGTATGTATGTATGCATGTATGTATGTATGTATGTATGTATGTATGTATGTATGTATGTATGTATGTATGTATGTATGTATGTATGTATGTATGTATGTATGTATGTATGTATGTATGTAACCTTTGGACGAGTCCCACAGGGTGTAAGAACTGATTCCAGGAAATGAGTCATTCATCCCCGGCAACTCATTGTAAGTATGAAATATGAAACGACAAGTTGGTAAGTGTCAGTTAGACGTTAAAATTGATGACAGAGTTAATGCAGTATTCTTTGCTTTGATTTTGGTAGAGAAAATTTTGAATAGATCTCATCTTCCATTCTTTCTGAGGTTGTTGACCTATTTATCACCAATTGAAAATCGATATTATGAAAAAGGTGAATTGTTTCATGATGGAAAATTTAATATCCACATTAAAGACTTTGCTCCTTTGTGTAATGGTGAATGTAGAGAAGAAATAAACATGAAAGTGCATTGAATAATAGCAGTTCCTTCTCCAAATGTATGTAGAAGAACATTGTAATACCAATAATAACGTCGAAGGCTTAAGTTACTCTGCAATAGATCAAGTATGTGTGTGTGTGGTTTGTGTGTGTGTGTATGTGTGTGAGTGCGATTTGGATTTTTAACGTAGCTTTAACAAGTTTTCCGTTATATTCCTACAATATATGCAGTGTGGCTGTTCATAATGATGTCTAACACTGGGGCATAATGCCGCAGACAAATAGCATGATGTTCTACCAAGTCTTACTATTCGGACACAACAACGACCAGTCCTAACACTAACCTCTTAGTGCTGGCGTCTAGCGAGGCAGCTATTAGTACCATTATTTTTGTAGATCTTTGGTATGACTCTCCTGGGGTTCGAACCCTCGACCTCTAATCACTAAGCCACCGCAGCGGTACAGATCAAGAGTTTAGGAGACATGACAAAGAATATACGGATGGATGGATTGAAAGACGGCTGGACTAACAGACTGACAGCCAAGAGTTTGAAAATTTCCCTTGATTAAAATGTCTGGATGATTATCAAATGTAAAAACAACGGGAATTATTATCAAATGTATGTACCGATCTGGTCATATCTACTTCGGAGATATTTAAAAAATCAAAATATATGATGAAATTATGTTTTTGCTGGAGAATTGTTTGATATCTGCTGAGATGCGAAGGGTAGTCGGGTGTTATTTGAAGAAAGTTTGAAAACTCTATCACTGCCAAGAATGGTTTGAATTTATCATCCAACAGCCGCTCCTATAAATCGAACGATTTCGAGGCTGAGTGGATTCAGTTAATGCACTGAAAAGAGTATCGCAAGCAACGAATAAACAATTAAATATGTTTTCCATATAGCATCCAACACATTCAGGCTAACCCATACTTATTGTTACATTAGCTGACCTTTAAAAACACTTAAGTATATCTTTTAAAAAGAAGTGACATTTGATTAGCCATTTGCAGGCAATCGACAGCAAACACGAATTTTCGTTATTTTCCCCGTATGTTATTTGTCTGGTTTTAAGTTTGAGACACAAGTTCAGTTTCGTCATGCATGTTCCAATTTGGTACTGGAAGTTTATTAATCGTAAATATCAAACTGAAAGTCATAATACTTAAATATTACACTTTCAGGGGAAAAAATATTTAATTAGGAATGATGCATTTCTTAAATTCTGATATTGATATGAAAAAAACCTTTCTTTTTCTATTGATTTTATGTATAATTATATCAATTCTTCCGTTAGCAATATAAACCCGTCTTTATGATAATTTCATGACCACAATATTTTTAAAAGGTATACTGTTCGAATAGAATTACATATTCGACTATTACTCATAAAGAGCATGATTGGAAAATGTTTGGGCATTCCGATATCTAGGTCATACTATGAAAATCTCCATATAAATAGGAAACCTGAAACTTCATTTTTTGTACAACTGTGTACAGTTTCACATTCTTGGCAATATATGTCATTGACAAATTTAATATGTGTCATTGACAGATGCTCTTCTCACATTGACAGATGCAATACAATATATGTATTTGACAGATTCAATACATGTACTTGACAGATGCAATACACGTAATTGACAGGTGCAAGACGTTTCATTGACAGTTGGAATACATTTAATTGACAGATGCATTCCTCGTATTAATATACTTTAATATTACATATACCCTTAAAAGTTATGTGCTAAGTCCATAGTTGCAAATAAGACCTTGTATTACGGATATCGTCTTTAGATACGCGCTGATCGTATTGATACAAATCAGACTTGTATCGTGGATATCAGATTTAGTTATGTGCTGGTCCCATTGACACAAACCAAACTTGTATCTTGGATGTCCCATTTAATTATTTACTAGCCCCATTAATAAAAATCAGGCTTGTATCGTGGATGTCCCATTTAATTATTTACTAGCCCCATTAATACAAATCAGGCTTGTATCGTGGATGTCCCATTTAATTATTTACAAGCCCCATTAATGAAAATCAGGCTTGTATCTTGGATGTCCCATTTAATTATTAACTAGCCCCATTAATAAAAGTCAGGCTTGTATCGTGGATGTCCAATTGAGTTACGTGCTGGTTCCATTACAAATAAGGCTTGTATCTTGGATGTCCTCTATAATTATTTGATGGCTCCATTAATACAAATCCGGCTTGATGCCTGGATGTTCCCTTAGTTATATGCTGGGCCAATTGAAATAAATCAGGCTTGTATCCTGGGTGTCCTCTTTAATTATTTACTGGCCCCATTGATACAAACCAGACTTGTATCACGGATGTTCTCTTTAAGTATCAGCTGAGTTGTTTGAATACAAATCAGACTTGTATCACGGATGTTCTCTTTAAGTACGAGTTGAGCTGCTTAAATACAAATCGGGCTTGTATCACGGATGACCTCTTGAAGTATCAGCTGAGTTGCTTGAATACAAATCGGGCTTGTATCACGGATCTTCTATTTACGTTTGAGTTGAGCTGCTTGAATACAAATAAGACTTGTATCACGGATGTCGTCTTTAAGTATGAACTGAGCTGCTTGAATACAAATCAGACTTGAATCACGGATGTCGTCTTTAAGTATGAACTGAGCTGCTTGCATACAAATCAGTCTTGAATCACGGATGTCGTCTTTAAGTATGAACTGAGCTGCTTGCATACAAATCAGTCTTGAATCACGGATGTCGTCTTTAAGTATGAACTGAGCTGCTTGCATACAAATTAGTCTTGAATCACGGATGTCGTCTTTAAGTATGAACTGAGCTGCTTGCATACAAATCAGTCTTGAATCACGGATGTTGTCTTTAAGTATGAACTGAGCTGCTTGCATACAAATTAGTCTTGAATCACGGATGTCGTCTTTAAGTATGAACTGAGCTGCTTGCATACAAATCAGTCTTGAATCACGGATGTCGTCTTTAAGTATGAACTGAGTTGCTTGCATACAAATCAGTCTTGAATCACGGATGTCGTCTTTAAGTATGAAGTGAGCTGCTTGCATACAAATCAGACTTTTATCACGGATGTCGTCTTTAAGTATGAACTGAGCTGCTTGCATACAAATCAGTCTTGAATCACGGATGTCGTCTTTAAGTATGAACTGAGTTGCTTGCATACAAATCAGTCTTGAATCACGGATGTTGTCTTTAAGTATGAACTGAGCTGCTTGCATACAAATCAGTCTTGAATCACGGATGTCGTCTTTAAGTATGAACTGAGCTGCTTGCATACAAATCAGTCTTGAATCACGGATGTCGTCTTTAAGTATGAACTGAGCTGCTTGCATACAACTCAGTCTTGAATCACGGATGTTGTCTTTAAGTATGAACTGAGGTGCTTGCATACAAATCAGTCTTGAATCACGGATGTCGTCTTTAAGTATGAATTGAGCTGCTTGCATACAAATCAGTCTTGAATCACGGATGTCCTATTTACCTATTTTCTGGCCTCATTAATACAAACCTCTATTATGGATGTCTCTTTAGTTATGTGCTGGGCCCATTGATACAAAACAGATTTTTGTCTGGAATGTCCTCTTTATTTCCGAAAGGTGTTTTAAACCAAATAGATTTTCTTAGCAATACAACTCGCTCCGTCATTAAAGCAGAAACGATAATGGTATATGACGCTTGCTGAATGAAAACTGGTGTTGTTTGTGTGAAAACCACGTGAGAATGTTATGAGGGTCTGTTTGGATGAGATGACGTATCCAAGAAAAAATGTGGATGTAAATACTTTGTCTTGCTTAAATTTAAAGTTAAGTCAACTTGACAATGTCAGAATACCTATTAATTGAGTGAATATTTGAATAAGTTGATGGAGTTTTGCATGTAGTTTAAAGGTTTTTAATTTTATTTTGGGTTTGAGTTATCTGTACTCTCATTTAACATCCTTACAATGGTATTGCTATAGCATTGTGTTTATCTTAGTTTATTCATTGCATATACGACCAAGATGTCTTCCAGTAATTCGCCTTCCGCTAATCAACGTTACAACCATGAAATTGCTGAACGCTGTTAAGGAATGGAAAAAGTGAATGTTTTTATGGTAGTCCTAATGTAAATTATTGGAGATCAATGTACTAGCATTGGAACTTCTCTCCTATCGAAATGACCACGCCTTACATGAGTTTGTATTGATTCGGCAATATATATCATTTGTAAAGGGCTGATCACGAATAAGATACAACCAATTAGGCCATCCTTTGTGTACATTTAATTCAAACCTAACGGAAGATCGAACATAGAGAATTCATCGGAACAAGATCAATTCATATGCAGATATATTACTGCTCTGTTTCATCCGGTTGCAAGAAGCTTTTCCTGTTGTCGAGTGCACACTATGATAATGTCATGTCTCTTTAAGCCTTGATATCAATCTGGTGATCGTATAATGGCTTTCGGATGGATTTCTCTGAATACATTTCATGATATAATGTTCTTTCTTTGATCCAGCAAGATCACACACACACACACACACAAACACACACACACACAAAACACACACATACACACACACACACACATACACACACATACACACACAATGTGCTGATCTTCTTAAAGATTAATACCTGGATTCGTTTCATGTTCGAAATACACATAAAGCAGTGATGAGTAAATACATTGTCTTTCAGTCCAGTCTTTGAAAAGATTTATCACTTAAACTCAATGATTATGTGTAAAGTCAAGACTGATCCATTCACTAATAGTTTTGATCAATTGCTTATGTAGAAGGTAAAACACGTTAAAATGCAACTAAAGATAAAATGATAGGAATAAAATTATTTATTCATTAAATGTAAAATCTAGTCTAGTTTGACTTTTGCCCCATAAAGTTAAGTCAAGACTTAAACTCAGGAATATTCTAATAGGGGTGAACTTTAAATTGCCGAATTGGGTGTATTTGTTTTAAATTAGAACATAACGACACATTGGGGCAACTATGACAACTTTTAAAAACATCTTCAATTGCAGTTTAGGTCAAAATGACAATATATTATTTAAATCAAGTCTGAAAGAAATGCATGATCATATATAATGATGTATTTGCTTTTGCATAGGCCGATAAATACAGAGTAAAATCTGTTATTCATGTATAGGCCGATAAATACCCAGTAAAATCTGTTATTCATGCATAGGCGGTAAACATAGAGTAAAATCTGTTACTCATGCATAGATAGGTAAATATAGAGTAAAATCTGTTATTTATGCATAGGCCGGTAAATACCCAGTAAAATCTGTTACTCATGCATAGGCCGGGAAATATAGAGTGAAATCTCTTCATACTTTGGCCTAAAATACAATGTAAAATCTCTTCTTCATAACAAAAATGGATACATACAGAGTGAAATTTCTGTTATTTCTGCTTATGTTGAAAAATAAATAGAACTGAAATATATTCTCCATAGATAGGCCGATACATAGAGTGAAATCTATGCATGCATAGGCCGATAAATACAGAGTGAACTCTGATATTCATGTATAGGCCGATAAATACAAAGTGAACTCTGATATTCATGCATAGGACGATAAATGCAGAGTGAACTCTGATATTCATACACAAGCCGATAAATACAGTGAATTCTGATACTCATGCATAGGCCGATAAATACAAAGTGAACTCTGATACTCATGCATAGGCCGATAAATACTGAGTGATCTCTGATATTCATGCATAGGCCGATAAATACAGAGTGAACTATGATATTCGTGTACAGGCCGATAAATACAAAGTGAACTCTGATAGTCATGCACAGGCCGATAAATACAAAGTGAACTCTGATATTCATGCATAGGCCAAAAAATAAAAAGTGAACTCTGATATTCATGCAAAGGCCGATAAATACAGAGTGAACTCTGATATTCATGCATAGGCCGATAAATACAGAGTGAACTCTGATATCCATGCACAGGCCGATAAATACAAAGTGAACTCTGGTATTCATGCAAAGGCGGATAAATACAGAGTGAACTCAGATATTCATGCATAGGCCGATAAATACAAAGTGAACTCTGATATTCAAGCATAGGCCGATAAATGCAGAGTGAACTCTGATATTCATGCATAGGCCAATAAATACAGAGTGAACTCTGATATTCATGCATAGGCCAATAAATACAAAGTGAACTCTGATATTCATGCATAGGCCAATAAATACAGAGTGAACTCTGATACTCATGCATAGGCCGATAAATGCAGAGTGAAATCTGATATTCATGCATAGGCCAATAAATACAGAGTGAACTCTGATATTCATGCACAGGCCGATAAATACAAAGTGAACTCTGATATTCATGCATAGGCCGATAAATACAGAGTGAACTCTGATATTCATGCATAAGCCGATAAATACAGAATGAACTCTGATATTCATGCATAGGCCGATAAATACAGAGTGAACTCTGATATTCATGCACAACCCGATAAATCCGAAGTGAACTCTGATATTCATGCATAGGCCGATAAATGCAGAGTGAACTCTGATATTCATGCATAGGCCGATAAATACAGAGTGAACTCTGATATTCATGCATAGGCCGATAAATACAGAGTGAACTCTGATATTCATGCACAGGCCGATAAATACAGAGTGAACTCTGATATCAATTCATAGGCCAATAAATACAGAGTGAACTCTGATATTCATGCATAGGTCGATAAATACAAAGTGAACTCTGATATACATGCATAGGCCGATAAATACAGAGTGAACTCTGATATTCATGCATAGGCCAATAAATACAGAGTGAACTCTGATATTCAAGCATAGGCCGATAAATACAGATTGAACTCTGATATTCATTCATAGGCCGATAAATACAGAGTGAACTCTGATATTCATGCATAGGCCAATAAATACAGAGTGAACTCTGACATTCATGCACAAGCCGATAAATACAGAGTGAACTCTGATATTCATGCATAGGCTGATAAATACAGAGTGAACTCTGATATTCATGCACAGGCCGATAAATACAGAGTGAACTCTGATATCAATTCATAGGCCAATAAATACAGAGTGAACTCAGATATTCATGCATAGGCCAATAAATACAGAGTGAACTCTGATATTCATGCACAGGCCAATAAATGCAGCGTGAACTCTGATAATCATGCACTGGCTGATAAATACAAAGTTAAATCTGATATTTATGCATAGGCCGATAAATACTGAGTGAACTCTGATATTCATGCACAGGCCGATAAATACAAAGAGAACTCTGATATTCATGCATAGGCCAATAAATACAGAGTGATCTCTGATATTTATGCATAGGCCGATAAATACAGAGTGAACTCTGATATTCATGCACAGGCCGATAAATACAAAGTGAACTCTGATATTCATGCATAGGTCAATAAATACAGAGTGAACTCTGATATTCATGCATAGGCCAATAAATACAAAGTGAACTCTGATATTCATGCACAGGCCGATAAATACAAATTTAAATCTGTTCTTCATCAAATCGTTTATATATTGATTCAGACTTTAGACACACTGTCATTTCTCTTCAAGTCAATTGTCTTCCAATTTCATTCATTTCATCTCCATTTGAACATATACAGTTGATGGTGACTGTCTAAAATGTACAGTGAATCTTAAGACAGAAAATTGTGGTTAGAATAAATTTAATAATATAATTTTTTTAAAGTTTCTGGAATTTATATGCCTAATTTGATACCACAAATAATCATGAAACCTTGCACGTCACGAATTCTTGCGCGATTACCTCAAATCGTAAATTATAGATAAATTGTAGATACATTTCCATACTTGTAACCTCGTGTAACCTATGTGATTCTCTATGCATTTGTCTTTTTACCAAGCATTGAATTTCATTATTATTATTATCATTATCATTTTTATTATTGTTATTATTATTATTATTATTATTATTATTATTATTATTATTATTATTATTATTATTATTATTATTATTATTATTTTAATATTATTATTATTATTACTATTATTATTATTATTATTATTATTATTATTATTATTATTATTATTATTATTATTATTATTATTGTTATTATTATTATTTTTATTATTATTATTATTATTATTATTATTATTAATATTATTATTATTTTTATTATTATTATTATTATTATTATTATTATTATTATTATTATTATTATTATTATTATTATTATTATTATTATTATTATTATTATCCTATATTGATTAAACATGTAGCTGGTTAGAATGAGAGATTATAAGTTTAACCCCATATTAATTCATCATATAAAACATTTTAATTCCCATTAGACAAGAGTCTAATTATTAAATTTTCGTCAAACTCCATTCGAGCCCACACTGCGTGATGATAATTCAAATTTAACCCAATTAGTACTGTGGTGCATTCTTGGGGAAGGCACTTTTCTCCTATTTATTGATACTAAATCGCCTACTCCCTGTGTTGGCGTGCCGTAAAATACCAATCCAAGCCAAAACATTCATCCATTCTCACTGCTGCTTTCAACAGCAAGTATCTCTTATTGTTAATTTTAATTTTGTATATCAGTTTACAGAGAACTAAAATACTACATACTTACAAATATATGAACTAATTTCGCTTTTTCAGTTTAGTCTGGTGTTTACCCAGCCGTGGGTGAAATAATGTGCAAGCAAAACTATCTGTGTATCAGCTCTCTGATTTGATGAATACCACCATATCATAATAGAATAGGCCACGGATAATCCACAGAGTTCATATAATACAGGCTGCATGTACCTTGCACTTCACCTTTCAACAAACCTAGAGACCACAGTGGGTCAATTTTATTTGATTTTGTCGGTCACCAATATGTTTATACACAGGTTCCTATCTGAATATCTTATGAGATGGATAGCTTAAAAGTTTAAATTAAGAATATTTTATTTATTTTCACCGCATATTGGTCTCCCGATGACCAAAGTATATGTTTGCTCTTAGCGTAAAAAGAACCAACGCATTATTCACCCCCTTTCCTTTTTTTTCTGAAGCCTTTACTGATCAACACAACTTTTGTACAAATCCATCAATGATCTTACGGAACAATTACCTTGTTAATACACGATGTTTGATCGTCTACGCTGCTATGCGTAAATCAATGTCACATATACAAAAATGTGGTTCAAACTGTTTATTTGTTGTTGCTGAATAGTTTTAATTTGCTGACATTTCTGTTTTCAACACTGATTTTCACATATTCTGCTTGTTAGTATGTGACCTCGCTGTATGAATTACAAGATTTCCTTATGTCAAAGAAAACGCGTATTACGCATCACTATATCCAATGTCCTTGAATTTGATTCCTTTATTGAATCCAGGGTTTCCTTTTTTATTGAGTGTTTATGATATGCCTGCATCCTGCAATGTAGTTCATATTTGAAGCAGTCGTGTGAGGTATTAAATGAAATTGAACTTGACACGAAGTGCGTTTGGAACTTACATGTTAAAACATTCTCAGTTTATGTTGGCTTTCAGAGATGTCCAATTGAAATGCTGACATTGAAATGAATGCGTTTGTAAAAATGGATTTTAGGGAGAAAAAGTAAATTTGATGATAGGTTACAAGAAATGAGTGCTATATTTATTTCTTTTGCCACGAAAGTCCTTTTTCATACTTAAGTGTACTGCGCAGTGTCATTTCCTCTTTAATTTTAGTATTGGCTAGGGTATTCGGATTCTCTACTGGAGAAATTTTTCGTCTGGATGTCTACAGCAGGATAGAGTTTTATGATTCAGTTAGATGTAATCCCCGCCGTCTTCATAATTGCTCTATGGAACTTAATAAAGATTTATTGTGCACGTTTGAGTGATATATTAGGCGGCGATTCGAC
This sequence comes from Potamilus streckersoni, assembly GCA_016746295.1. Classification (NCBI taxonomy): domain Eukaryota; kingdom Metazoa; phylum Mollusca; class Bivalvia; order Unionida; family Unionidae; genus Potamilus; species Potamilus streckersoni. The sequence goes on from JAEAOA010001099.1 coordinate 187,275, forward strand.
CTGTATTTAGTTACGACACTCTTCCTAGCTTACGATAATTCGATATGTATTTAGTTACGACACTCTTTCTAGCTTACGATAATTCGATATGTATTTAGTTACGACAATCTCCCTAGCTTACGATAATTCAATATGTATTTAGTTACGACACTCTTCCTAGCTTACAATACTTCGATATGTATTTAGTTACGACACTCTTCCTAGCTGACGATAATTCGATATGTATTTAGTTATGACACTCTTCCTAGCTTATGATAATTCGACGTATTTAGTTACGACACTCTTCATAGATTACAATAATTCGATATGTATTTAGTTACGACACTTTCCCTAGCTTACGATAATTTGATATGTATTTAGTTACGACACTTTTCCTAGCTTACGATAATTCGACATGTATTTCGTTACTACACTCTTCCTAGCTTACGATAATTCAATATTTATTTAGTTATGACACTCTTACTAGCTGACGATAAGTAGAGTTTTTAATTGAGAGCTTACATGCCACGGCAACAGTGATGAAAAAAGTGTAGTACAACGAAATCAAAAAATACACAATATCAGGCTGTGTGTGTGTGTGTGTGTGTGTGTGTGTGTGTGTGTGCGTGCGCGAGTGAGTGAGAGAAGGAGAGACTTGTACATCGTTGTCAAATATTTTTTCACATAAGATTAATTTATCTTACTTGTAATTTTGCTGAGAAAGATAGGAGGTTGTGTGAAGAATGAATATAAATGATTGGATAACTTCGGTTTTCGACGAATGGCAAAACGGTTAAGGATAATTGACAGTACAGTTGACAAATATTGATTATGTGCCAGAATATATCACCAACTGAATAACTGCTTTCTCTGAAAGATACCGCTATCTTAGTAAATCACATATTGTCTGAACATAAAAGGAAATCACAAATGCAAATATGCTATTCAATATCCGATAAATTTTATTTGGATTTTGCATCCTCTCGTACGTTCCATTGCTTAATTGCCCGCATTACAGATATTCCCGGAACGATTTTTTTTTTCTTCATCTTGATATGCAGGAAGCATGATTCTGACATGCAATATCCCATACTGGATTACATTACAGATGTAATCTGGGTATGGATATGACTTCTGAGTAAGTTTCTTATTCTAGTCAAAATAGCGATGATCGACTGCCTTGTATGTACCGAATTTAACAGCACGTAAGCACAATACATATCACATATTACCAATTAAAATAAAGTTTCTAACAATGTAAAGAGAAAATTATTGCAAAAGACCTTAGAAGATAATCTTTTACACCAAAAATATAGATGTAGCCTACATTATGAAATATATGCGGGAATTGTTTCAAAAATATTTTTTAAAAGATATATCAAATAAAAGATAGAAGCAAAAATATAAATTACTAACAATATATTGATCTGTTATCTATGTCCAAAGACCTTTCATTTTCTCTAATGGTATATCATCATCAAGCTTTTCAATAAATTTTATAAAAACAAAAGCAACTTCGGTCTCTCTAACAAGCAATGATGTCTGCATTATCCTGATTGTCGTAGAGGGGAATAGTGTATAATGCAGTAGTTTCAATTAAGGGAATTTCTGGCCGAAAACCCTAATTTGAACTTGACGACAACATGATTTCCCCTCCCATCCAAAGATTCATCAAGTTAGTCTAAACAACTACGAAAACAACTTTTCTGAGGTAACATAGTCTATTTCATAATCGTTTACCCGTCGAAGACATGCCATTGAATTATGTTGTTGTCAAACAAAAAAAGTGTTTGATCAAGAAACACCCATCATATAAGACTACTCATATAATTCACAGAAAATTGCTAGATAATATTATATATTTCACACAAAATTGCTAGAGATTATCGAGATATTTTTAACGTCTCAGCTTTTGCAATAATATAACTTTCATCGTTATGAGAAAACAAGTACATATTTTTTTTACTTCTGAGAAGAGAATCCGATTCTAACATTTTGACAAAGTTTCCCCAATACTGTCTTATTAACGAAACATTTTGTTTTAGCTGATCATCAACAGTGCTTTATGTGCATTTGTTTTACGATATTGGGTTATATAAAGATTATGAACAATTTTATCAAGCTCTTTTTTGATCAAAGCATGTTTATAAAAATATTCCGAATAATCATTACAAACAAGAAACAACATTATCTTGTTTCTATTCTGGAAGTACGTGCTATACTTCTCGTTGTTAAGCACAACCGTCATATGTTCACCCTGGAATAGAATTCTCTTCATCTGTAACGTGATATCTTCCACTGTAAATTCCTCCATTATATTTGAAATTCACACAAAAGTTTACATAATACTGTTTTTCATATTTTACAACTCTATTTGGTATAATATCAACAATAAAATCGTCTTTGACTCGTAGTTCCTGTATCAGATCTAGCATAAGAAACTATTTACCTCTGACATAAGGTCGAAGTTGATTCAATATTTTATTATAAATCGCAATTGCTATCTTACAAGATGCATTCTTGTTCTCATATTTTAGTTCTATGTTTTTTTTTATATCGCAGATAACGCAATACCTGCTCCTGGCACTATCAGAAATATTGCATGTATTGTTCCTACTGCTGATGCCATTCCTGCTGTTATTATCACAATTGGGACATAGTTTAATACGCTTATGATCATGCTGTAATATTTTCGGGCACGTCTGATACAAAAACGTGTTTTATGATAGTACCTATAATACTTGTCGTTGTCTGAGAGACTTGATGATGTGGTTGAAGTCGATAATTTCTTTTCTTGTCATTATAAAGTGTTGTTAACAAATGGCGCAAAAGTAAACGTTTTCTCAGCAAATTAACCAGATCACGAAATCTAACATTAACAGGATCAACGAAGAAATATTTTTATATGTATCAGACACCTCAGATGGTGTATCGTCATACCTTACACCATCAAGTAGTTTTCTATGGATCACAGAAAGTGGATCAGCTTATGGAAATCAGTTTTTTCGTATTCAATAAATTTGCCAGAGACACAAAGCATATGTTTAGACGAGGAATTTACATGTTCTTAGACTGTAAAGAAATAAAATATAAAATGAATGTGTATTACTCACAAGAAAGAACAAGGTATGCAATAAAGAACAAGGTGTGCAATAAAGAACAAGGTGTGCAATAAAGAACAAGGTGCGAATATTTCTTCTAAAGACATTTTTATGGCTACAAAAGCAGCGCTTAAGAAAAACGTGAGCAAGAACGTGCTTGACAACAACAAAAGGCAAAAGAAACTGCAAGACTCTTTATGACTATCACCAAATCTGTACTTGGCAAACAATCCGGCATCGCAAAAATATTACCGGAAGATCTAGAAAAATTAAAAGAAAAACAGGTCTGTGAGAATTACAAGAAGAAGGACAAAAGAATGTTGCCAAGAACATCATTGCAAAAATTGCTTCTGAATTTGAAGTTGTGAAAAAAAAGCCAACATAAATCGTCTGATGAAAATTTACGAAAGTTCAATGATGTGATGTCTGAAGAATCTGAAAAAAAATCTTCGGGGTAAGACATATTGAAACAACCATCAGCAAGTTTATACCAGAATATGCCCTACTACTCAGATTTCCTAAAGACAAATAAGAATAATATCAGCATAACAAAAAGGTAACCGGTTCGTTTAACGTAAAGAGCATCGGTTGATGTACCTGCAACGGCAAGAAAATTATTTGCTGCCACGTCGACCCAAGATTTGTTTGTCATATCAAATGGAGATACTGTATAAGATGATTTTGTTATCTTGTATGATCCCATATTTAGCGTGCAAGTAATTATGTCTCCATAGTTTGCTACCAGTGTTGTGGTATAACCGGTTATCATAGGGTCGACGTAATTCTTGTTTGTTAGATCCAATATAGTTGTTGGAAACGCAGTTGATGTTATCTTGATGGCGCCCATGTCAAGATTACCTGTCATTGTGTCGCAGGATTTTATAACCAAATTTTGTTTTACAAATTTTACGTTTGCTACGAAGCTATCGTTGGACTACGGATGGTTGTCTAGTTGAGTATTGTATATCACTTTACCTCCCATGTCTAACGAATATGTTATTGATCTTCCCCAAGTTTTAATTATGTCATCAATGATCCTTTCAGCTGATCATAATATACTTCATCTGATTCTTAACTCGGATGAATAGGTAGTCCTGTTATCATACCATTGTTAACAAATGAATAGTACCAGATTCATTTATTTTTATATTTGCTTCTATATTTTGTTGATTCTAACTTAACCCCTGTGCAATATCATCGTTGTTTAACGGATATGATGGGCTGATGATCAATATGTGCGTGAATATGATTCAAATATTGGACAAATTAACATAAACAGCAGTAACCTAACAAAGCAAACAATTATAAACACAAATAAATGACCTTACACAGTGTCACAGAATAAGGCTACAAATAACATAGTTTTGCCTTTAATCTATTTTTCATCTTATTCGTTGTACAGGCGTACAACGTTACCTGGGGTGAATCACTGGCCACCAAGTAAAGTGATTTTGAAATTACATGCAGGCGGAAAGACACGGAAAACATGGATTATATGAACATTTGACCATAACTATTATTCACTCTTATGGATTTAAGCTTGATACATTGTGAACTGAGACACAAGTCATTTGGATTTTATCATTGGTTGGCGAACTTTCCACCAACGTCTCAGGCCATAGGGGCAAGTGTCAAAGTTTTGTTTGATTTGTGATCACGGTTCTGTGTTATGTCTGGTGATAGTTTTGCTTTTACACTGCTTGCTTTGTTATTACCATTTTAGTAACAAATAGGTTTGTTTTGTTTTAGCCTGTTGTATACTATCGTAGACTGTTAGATATTATTGTAAACGACTGGAGCTTATAGTAGATTATAAAAGCTATTGTGGATTACATGAACTTAAGTGATAATGGCAGCTATTGTAGCCTGTTGGATCCTATTGTTGTAACCTATTGGATAGTGGACATTAAGGGAGCTTAGTGGACATTATTAGACATTATTGTGCTGACGGGTTCTCATTGAACTGACGAAGTCTTATGGGAGATTTGGTGTCCAATGAGCGCAGACTATAGCTATCCATGGTTGGATTGGGTGTAGCAATCCGAATTGCAGCATGCCATCTGCATCTAGATGTGTAAAGATATGTATGTATGTGAATGAATATACACAAGGGATTCGTGATGTATATAAACGTGGATCGGTGCATCGATAAGAAAGGGATACAGTGAAACTGCAGATTACAGTTTGTATATTGTATAAACTGTAAAGTCACAGTTTATCAAGATAATTTCAGTTTACAATGATGCATGTTCATCTATTTGTGTAAATATATTTGATTATCCAGATCAGATACTTTCCACGAATAGATCGTTAGGAATCTATCACCTTTCACCCAGTGCACGTTAATACTACCAGGTAACACACGGTATTCTGCTTTTCGATCTTATTTATTTGCTTATCAGAGACTTGGAATTTAATTCCTCTGAAATTTATGAAATTTAACGCTGTAAACAATGCTTATAACAACGCCGAATGAAAATATTTGATACCGTTGTTCTAGACATTGATACAACATTTATATGTGATGTGATGTTATTATGAGTTTTAACGTAGCTTTAACAGTTTTTCAGTCATATCGCCTCGATGTTTGCAGTGTGGCAGTTTATAGTGATGTCTAGCACTGGGGCACCATGCAGCATGATGTCCCACCCAGTCATTATCCTGACACCAGGCCGTCCAGTCTTAACACTAACCTTTTAATGCTGAGCGCCAAGCAAGGACGTTCTTAGTACCATTTTTCTAAGTCTTTTGTATGACTCGATCGAGGATCGAACCCACTACCTCCCGCCTTAGATGCAGATGCTCTAACCACTAGGCGCGGGCTCCGAGTGGCCGAGTGGTCTAAAGCGCTGTCCGTCACGTATCCCTGCTCTCTCATCTTTTTATGCGTGAGTTTGAGTCTAGGATTCGGCGAATGTGGATATGTGAGAACGCTTTCCAGTAGCTTCTCGTGGGTCGTTGGTTGTTTCCGGTGATTTCCCGGTTTCTTCCTCTACCATTAATACTGGCCGCCATGTAGTGTGCTGAAAAATGGCGTTAAGCCCAACAACAACAACATAACCACTAGGCCACCGGAGCGGTAGCAATAATAAGAACTTATGAGGAATTAGTGTGCAAGGTTTTATGGGATCTTACAAACTGTTTAGGAGTATCAGCAAGAGCAAGCTTGTGCCAACAGACTGCTGACTATCAGGCAACAAAAGATGGACAATAAGCTATCCCATAGTCTTTGAGTCAATGACCAGTCGAACTATAAAATAAGACAAATATTCAGTTGTCAGTAACCTCAAATTACTTGCATTACACTTGCAATGATGCATCAAGCAGCAGTAATATCAAATAAATAAATGTAATAAACATGGACTTATAAATGACCAATCCTTCAAGGTCTTTAATGCAGCACAATAGGAGGCTGAGGAAGTTTTTTTGTCTCAATGTTGCTAGACAAGGAAAGCAAATACAGGGATTATCCTGTGCTTCGCCAATGTCGCAAATTGCGATTTTCTTCCTTATTGGCGACAAAATATACCATCTGGCGATTTTGTTGGCGACAACCTTTTTGGCTGTTTAATTCGTACATTCCATCGTGGATTTGTAGTGGGGGCATTTAAAAGGACCAATAAAGTAAGCCACAAACTTGGATACAAATGCACTGTAATCTGTTACATAAACAAATCCCGTTTGTATTGACAAACCCATCTTTGCAGTGCATTGTTACATTATAATCCGCTTATGTTGACATCTGGCCGGAGTACTGTGTTACGTTGCATTACACTTTTGTTCCTTTTATTTTTTGATTATTCCGAGTCTTGGGTTAGCATAGCTATCCATATTTTTATGCACAATTTTGCTTTTGTGTCGTTTTCTTTCTTCTTGCTTTTATGCCGTTTTGATGTGTTTTTTTTTTTTTTTCATTTAACAAAGTTGCTTTGCTATATAGGAGGAGACAGAGCGGAAAGATTTCTTTTTTTTAGATTTATGTATAGTTTGACCAGTATTTTAACTAGAAAATTGATTTATTGGAAGAAACCAAACTGGAATAGTAGCGTGAGACCTGCTTTTTGGGAAAAAGACAATATAGGTGAAACATACTCACTAAAACCAGAATGGCTCAAGCACAAATATATGGGATTAAATATACCAAACTTAAAATCTACTTTGTTACTAAGGTAGAGGCAAATAAGCTCATAGCTTTACATCCAACAGGTTGTCGGCTAATAGACTCTGGTTACATTTCAAACTGTCCAATCAGAATGAGAGCACAAGAATGCCAATTGAATTTATGGTTTACAAAACGGGGAAAAACAAATTTGTTTTTTTCACCCAAAGGACTATGAAAGCCCGATTCTTAAACAAGGCTACATACATATGTGTTAAAGGAATCAAAGCTAAAGTAGGGGAGACAACACCAGTAATAAGAGAGGTTGAGGACAAAACGACGATCATCTTTATTTCTGGTCTCCCTCTAGAGATACATAACCATGAAGTTATTGCCAAAATTGAAAACAAACTCAAAACCCAAGTATTAGGACAAAGAATGGCAACCATATGGGGTTTGACGATATTAAATCTGGAGTAAGGATACTTACTGTACATAAAGAAGATGCGATACTGTTACAAGCCAGGGATCTTTTGCTTGACCGAGTGGTGTCAAAACCTTGGCTCGAATCCCGCTAGAAGTCGTAAGTTTAGCCCAAATACACCAAGTACTTCTATACAACTTCATTTGTAAGTTGGAAAGCCCGACGTGTCCATTCTATACATAAATTTTACAATAATCAGAGTAAGACCACATTTTTTACAACTTGCCAATTAACCATCAACCGCACAGTTTCTCTACATTAACTTTCCGTTCCGCTAGTAGTTCACACCGTAGAAACTCTACAACTATCTCTAACACGGGGGACTATTTTAACTGACCACCTGAGGCCAGTGGATCTACCGTTTCAAGGCACATCACACCAGTACACCTACATCACATTTGCTACTATGGCGACATAAACAGTATCTTCAGAGTCATTTCTCATTTATCCCATTGTGTAATTTACCGGTTTCCTACCAAAAATACTGCCGCTGCAGTCACAACACAGATGTACACCATTAGGTTTTATAAAGTGCTACATCACGACAGAGACAGTCATGCGGATTGGGTCTGAGTTCGCTACTCATTGACCATGGCATCTTAGAAATTTACTAACACTCTCTCTCCGTGATGTTTGCTCCTAATAACTGACTAATTATTTCGCGTTAATGAATATTTCCCATTGCACCGAATTCCAATAATCAAACATGTTATCAATCAAACCTACAAATTGATTAAACTAAATGCTCATCTTCTTAATTATATAACATTACTTTTTATGTAAAGGGTTTTCTCGTAAAAACTTGGTACAGGGGATGTGAGAATGATCAAACATGCCCAAAATGCAAATAAGTAGGACACAGCCCAAAAGACTGTAAAAACCAGCCTGCCCCTCAATCATATGCAAACATGGTCAACAATCAAAATGTCAACCTTAATGAAGCAGAACACAAGTTTAAAGGAAATATCAGTAAACTCCTAAACCAAAAAAGGGATGAAGAAGCAAATAACACCAATAAACAGACCGAGAAAAAATAGAACCGAAACAGTCGAAAAGTCAAACGAGACAAATGACCAAGCAAATGTGGAAATCCCGACACCAGTGCCAAACACAATGGATGAGACTGGAATCCCGAGTGAAGTGGTGGCAAAAGAATGATCTCAGCCGAAACGGTACTGGAATGATCAACACGCAAACTTTCGATCTACTGAAAAAGTACTAGTTTTCGTCCTCTCTGAAGAGGATGAAAAAGAATACCCTCAAGCGGATACCTCGGAAACCGGGAAGATAATAGAATACCTAATAGGAATCTAACCTCTAACTTCCACACTAGTGGCAAAAGTTTGAATAAAAAATCACCATCAATATCATCAAAAAGCAGTGAGCAGACACTGCCAAGAGAAACAATACCAGCAGAGGGGGAAAAAAAGAAAGAAGGAAGTACGAGTACAAGTGGAAATGGGGGAAGAAACTGGAACGGATGATGATGAAGTGGATGATCTGGACGGAAATGGGAAGTGAAACGGACAAGGATACAGCATATATGGATGTAAGTGAAGGAAATGAAATAGACAAAACAAATGATGTTGAGACAAAAAAAATCGAGTACCGAAAACACTGACAACACAACACAAAGCAAAGCTCTCTCTTCCCCGTAAGATTAAACTTTAACCGAATTCATTCGCCTTTTCTAAATTCGAAAACATCACAAGATAATTCTTTATTTAACATATAAACTGAGATAGTTTGGACGGCAACCTGGAGTAGACACTGAAATGGAGGGGAAAAAGCCTTCAATATAGGTTCAGTAAATGTAAATGGAATAAATGAGGAAAGATTTTAAAGATAAGTGAAGAAATTAAATATGTCATTATGTTATTACAGGAGACACATAATGGCTTCTCAAAAGGGCTAATTGCAATGATAGAGAAAAAATGATGCCGTAGTCGTTATTATAAGCAACTATAAACAAGACGATATATGGCTAGGGTAGCAACGATAATAAAAAGTGATAGAGGCATAAGTGGGGAAAGGAAGGCAGAAGGAGAGTTTTGGCTGGGAGGTTACTACACGTGATGGTAAGTAATCTACATATTATAACTATATTTTCCCAGAAAATAAATATAGGAAACAGAAACTTCCTATCCAGTTAAAATACCTTCCCCCTCCAAATAAAATCTTCCATTGTAAATTCACTTAGGAGACACAATAGATCGGATAAGGTACTTAACATCAAATGACAAACTTTACGGGGGAAATTTTTCAATTATTGAGCAAACATAAATTATATGATATTTACAGGAAATTGAACATACTTAGAACAGATATTGCACGCGAGTATAAAAGTGGATTAGCCAGTAGACTAGATAGATTTTATGGAACAAACTTCACTGAAAAACGTTACCAGGAACCTAACATCACAAAGGTGAAAATGTCTGATCATAAGTTGATAGAACTAGAGATAAAACTATTTTTGGAGCAACAAATGGGGAAAAGGAATTTGGAAAATAAATAATAGGTTTTGGAAAACAAAAAAAATTGGAAATTAAAGGGAAAATAAAAACAAATTAATAGAAAAGGAGTAAATAGACATAATAAAAGAATGGATCAATCTAATAGAAGACTTTAAAAATACGGCTTTGGTGTATACAAAAAGGATAAGGGAAAAATAAAAAGAAGATACAATGGAAAGAAAACTACAGATAAAGAGGGAAAATTCTAAAAAAAACAAGAAAAAGAGCTAAAGAGGAAATTAAGCCAAATAGAAGTGGAAAGTACAAAAGGAAAAGAAATAAGAGCATGGAAGTTTTAAGGAATTTATAGGAAAGCAAAAGGATTATATAGAAGGAGACTAAGGAACGGTGGGGAAAAATGTATGAAAAAAATAAAAGATAAAGGACAACAAATACTAAAAGAAAAAAGGAAATATTGAATACAATAAAAAATATTACACAGAACTATACACATCCCAAAATATAGAACCAGAGATAAGAAATAAGTATTTACAAGAAATTAAATGTGAGAGAATATCATCAGCACATAATAACTTACGTGATGAATTCATCTCCATAAACGAAATAACAAATAACAAAACAACTAGCGAAAGGAAAAGCACCAGGGAGGGATGAACTTACTGCTGAATTCTATCAAAAATTATAAAGTAAGCTAGCGCTGATCATAGAATTATTATACAACAATATAGCACTAGAACGTAATACTATGACTATGTCGATGAAAGAGGGACTAATTTCTTTAATATATATAAGAGAGAGAGAGAGAGAGAGAGAGAGAGAGAGAGAGAGAGAGAGAGAGAGAGAGAGAGAGAGAGAGAGAGAGAGAGAGAGAGAGAGAGAGAGAGAGAGAGAGATTGGAGGTCCATCAACCTCCTAAATAATGATCATAAAATAATGAGTAAAATCCTATCGAACAGAGTCAACAATTGTATGGGTATAATTATAAATACTAACCAGACTTGTGGGGCAAAGGGAAGAAATATTCAAAACAAATATCAGATCGATAATTGATTATATAAAAGAAACTGGAAAAATGGGCGCCATGGTGGTGCTAATTGACCAGTAAGATGCTTCTGATAGAATTGAACATAACTACATACAAACGGTTTAAAAAATACTTAGTTTCGGGGAAATCTTCCAAAAGTGAACTGAAATCATGTACAACAAAATTAGAAGTAAATGGGGCAATGACAGATAGTTTTGACATACAAAGGTCAATGAAGCAAGGATGTCCATTATCAATGCTATTATATGTCATAGCAATATAAATACTATGTATAACGATAAGAAACAGTAACAAAACTGAGAAAATAAAAATGCCCAATTTAAAAGAAATACAAATGCTCCAACATGCTGATGACTGCACGAACTTTATTAAATAACCCAAACGCCTTTAAACACCGATAAAAGGAATAAGAGAAATTTGGAAAAGCACCAAGGTTAAAAATTAACCATAATGAAACGGAAGTACTTAAAATAGGAAGCTGGAGGGGGAACTACCCTGGATTACCTCCCCATTATATAAAGAAAAGTGAAATCTCTGGAAATCCAATTTGGATATAAAGAAGTTAAAAACTACAACCAAATACTTCAAAATATAAAAAATGTACCGAAATCTGGGTGCTAATGCCACTTTGCATAATGGAGCGAGCTGAAGTGGCAAAAACTTACTTTTATTCTAACGTGAATTATACACTAAAATCAAATGGCATAGACAATAAAAAGCTAGGGAAACTAGACAAAGAAATAATAAATTAGATATGGGGATATAAAGCCCATTATATTAAAAAAGATACTTTGCATAGGTCTGAAAGGAGAGGGGATTAATTCTGCCGAATCCGATCCTACACAAATATTCTTAACCGGTTTAAGGGCTACAAAAGCAATACCCAATATGCCATGAGAATCGTATATTTACTGGTGTCGTTTCGCTGGAAGAAATAGACAAAATATTTATAAAAACATTGCATTAATTAAAATAATAGAAGTGCCTAGGAAGGTCAGATATATAACAAATTTGTTGGTACAATATAGGGATAACAAGGAGTTGTGGCAAATAAATACAAAACATACTTATGAATGGATTAGAGAAACAAGAAAGAAAAATATAAGATAAAAGGTAAAACAGGAAATATGGGTAGTGAGCTGGGAAAATATATAGGGTCAGTGGGGAAAAATCAATTCATTAAAAATACAGAGCATTATGTTCAAATATCTACATAATACATGGCTTACGGGATAGGTAGCCAAACGAAGACACATGATAAGACAAATGCCGAAATGCCCCATGTGTAAAAGAGTATCTTACACCAAAGCTCATATAAAATCATTAAACAATATCCATAATGATGTTGTTGTTGTGTTTAACGCCATTTTTCAGCACATGATAGGCTATTCATGGCGGCCAGTATTAATGGTGGAGGAATAAGCCGGGAAATCACCGGAAAGAACCACCGACCTACGAGAAGCTACTGGCATGCTTTCTCACCTATCCACATTCGCCGAATCCTAGACTCGAACACACGCAGAGGTGAGATGGCAGTGATCCGTAACGGACAGCGCTTTAGACCACTCGGGGCCCCCTATCCATAATGAAACCATGTGGGCAAGTTATAGTGATTAATAGGTTACCCAATAATTTAATAATCTAATTACTTTTTTTTTTCTATTTATGGGACAGGGAACAAACACCTGGAAGCAGACGTAAACGTCGCGGGACCATGCCACTTGGCGCCACGCGAAGCGGTTAGACCTGCTAAAGAGACTCACAAAATTCACGTGTAGCATGGACAAATAGTACACACATACGGGAAATAGGATAATGTAACTAACTGTGGATGATTCAGGCTAATAAATAACCAATAACTAATATAATTTTTCTTTATCTTTTGAATTTAGGTAATTTGGTTTTTTTTTCGGTTACAAAGGAATTTAAATGCATCCGAATATAGAAAGCGAAAAATATAAAGGAAATGTTGCTTCCTACATGAAGCAACCAAAACTCTTCTTATTCTGATAATAGCTATTAATATCCTTTTTATTGCCATTAATGTAGAAGGAGACAACTCAGAAAAATTCAAATACACGCAAAACAACTGGCTTTTTTTGTCTTCCCGGTGCACCCTCTCACTCTCAAAAGATAAGTAAATTTTTAAAATTTTTATTTAAATAACTATAACATCCACGTATGTATATATACTAAGAAAACCTGGGATATCTGTTGTGTTGACCTAACTGCCGTCCTTACAAAACATGGCAAACACACACTATAGCATAAAATATTTATCATACACAAGACTCAGGAGTAGCTTGGGAAAGGTCACAAAACTTCGGAAAGGGCGAGTGACTCCGAGAAAGCAATTGAAACTTGATCAGATGAACAAACTTTCAGATACATTTGGGAAAATTCACAGTCAAAAATTGTCTAAAAATAAATGTTTGATAAAAGTTTTTAATATAAAATAGACAACACTGAACCTGGGGGTTGGGTTGAAATACTTTTCTATTTTTTTCGGCTAAGTGGAGAGAGAGAGAGAGAGAGAGAGAGAGAGAGAGAGAGAGAGAGAGAGAGAGAGAGAGAGAGAGAGAGAGAGAGAGAGAGAGAGAGAGAGTCTGTTTGCCCTCCTCCTCAAGAGAACTATGCTGGGATACACCGTCATGCTACAGGACTATACCTACAATCCACTGACCTGTGAAGAAACAGCGCCAATTAATTGAAGACGGCTGATCCTTCAGTTTTTTTTTTTAATGTATCAATAAAAGTTTTGGTGAAACTTCAGAGAAAACTGATTACCTTTGAAGTTTCAATATCTGTGTATACATACAAAGCAACATCATCTACATGTAGTAATGCTTCAAGTGCAAAAACACATCATGATCAACGGGTCAAAAAGTTTTCGAAAATTTCTCGATAGCTGGAAACTTGGGCGTTCGTGGCCCGAGATACGATACAAAATTAAAGATGTTCTGTGATATATATTGGGACCTACCATCGTTAATTTTTTTTGAGGCATATTTTAACTGCGTTATCACTAAATATTCACCGATTTTTCTGGTCCAATACACGTGAAATTCTCAAGGACGCGCCATTTTTCCAAGTAGAGTGCGTAATCTCCCTAACCCTAACGTGCCCAACCCCCATTACCTTTAATATTCTAGTCAACTGTGCCCTAACTGCACAATAGACTCAAGCTTTTGGACATACTTCAAAGAAACCGCTTTTTCTACTGGGAGTGAAAGCACTAGCAATTGAATGACAAATAAATAATAGCCTTTTGTTTGTTACAAGTGTCTAAAATGGTAGTGAATTTATGTTAACAGTTTAAATAAGGTACATGTGATAACTATATCCCATATTTTATTTTACACATTATTTCATTATTTTCCCCATACATGAATATAAAACTGCTTACTAAATAACATTTATTAGAATTAGTTTTTGGGGCACACATATTCTGTAATACGTTTCTTCATTCCTTTTAATTCAATGATGGTAATGAATATATATATATATATATATATATATATATATATATATATATATATATATATATATATATATATATATATGCATACATGCCAACCCCATGGCAGGAAAAATTGTATTACAAGCCATTACAAGTGGACAAAAGGAGAAATCTGAGAAGAAAAAGCATAATCCACATATAGCCTAATAAAATTCAATTCACATATGTACAAAACACATGCATATTTTCCGCAATAATAATGATAGGAAGCATCCTCTTGAACAAAGGACCAAAGTTGTATTCTACCACTAGTTGTAGTCAAGTGTTCTATTAAGAACTTGGTAAATAACGCCCATGCATTTATAAAATTTATTTCAACAATTTAGTTCTGTTGTAAAATAGAAGTTACCTTAGTATTGTATTTAGCAAAATGAGCTAATTCAAGGCATCTTTGTTTTACACTATGACCAATATTAAAATCTTTTCCACACAGCCTGCAATGTTTGAGAAGCTACCCTCTGAGTGTTTTTTTTTGTTTTCTTTCTAATCATCTGTGAAATAATTTGAGAAATATTTTTGCTGTAACATACGCATCAACTAGAATAAATAGAAAGACTTTTACCATAAAATCCTACAGAATGGTTCTGTATCTCACATATTGTAAACAAAGAATATGTGAGCATAGATTAAAAATTATATAATCAGTCTGTTCTGTACTCAACTAGACAGCTGCTATAAATAGAAATAGATCTTGGAAATAGGGCAGATGTTATAAATAGAATATAACACTTAGGAAAGTCACTGCTAGTTACACAGAAGCCGTCTTTTCTAGAATACTAGTGGGATATTAATAAAAATGAGAAAACATTTTTTTTTTGGAGGAGGGATATACATGTACCGAAAAAGCGTAATCCAAATACATTTATGCGAAGGCGTAATTTAGTGAAAAATATTATGATTATGCCAAGAGCGTAATGGTTGGCATATATGCATATGGTACACTGCTGCTATAAATAGAAACCAAGGTCAAGTAGAATCCATCATGTTCATGGGCAGCCAATATAAATAGAACATAAAAAAAGCGCATGCCAGTCTATGGCCAAGTGTACTCTTATCTCAGTTAAGCAGAAGCCGCCTTTCCTATTCTGTGGGATTATTACAATGTTAATAAAAGTGAGAAAACAAATCATTCTTTTAAAAGTGGGATATACCAAAAATATGTAATGATTATGCCAAAAGCATAATGGTTGGCATGTATGTAAATGCATGAAATTGATGGTCCCATTATGTCACTTATCTTAAAAGTATGATCAAATGGTTTCAGCATTAAATGGCATCAACCAAAGTTCCTAACAAAACTATTATTTGGAAAATATATACACATAAGATTTGCTTCATACCTTATGTTTCTATTAAAAATGAGAGACTAGATATAAGGAAAGAAGGTATTTGATATTTTAGGCGACAACAGTTATACCTATAGGGTTGTTCAGCCGTGGACTCGTGTGAAATCACAAATCACTACCTTATACCTAAAATTGAATGTAGCCCCATCTTCGGAGAACATTACAATATGCTCAGTTACCATTACATTCCATTGACAGAAGATATTATTGGTGGAAAATTACATTATGCTTTGATAGAAAATCACACAGTGATGCAACTGAAACGATGGTTAAAGTGCATTGATCTCAGCATCAATGGAAATCTAAGCAATTTGATCAAAAGATGCGTAAAATTCAGTGTGTATATAATGAAAGCATTCGAATAATAGAAAAGCATCACTACAATTCTGCTTGAAGTGAAAAAGAATTATTTTGTAAATAAAAATGTTTATTGTATTGAAAATAAGACCAGCAATGCAAGGTATCACCCCCTTTTCTTCCAACGCATTAGCTCTCAGATGCAAAATATATTTTAATCGTCCATGAGAACAAAGATATGTGACCCTGATCTCTTTATCACTTCAAGCGCTCATGTGTTTGTAGCATTTCTGTATTAGTGAGCATTTCAATGATGAATTAGTTCTGTAATGTGGAATTTTTTGTCAGTTAGGATCACAGTGATTTTCCTAGGTGTGTGGCCTGAAAATAAAATTTTAAATGGTGTTATTATTATTGTTATTATCTTTGATAGGTCAGACAATGCATATTAGCAGGAAAGTCAGGTCATTTATATATATATGTGCGTGTGTTTGTCTTTGTGACTTTTTCAATGTCAAAGTTTTCCTTGTAGCAAGCTTTAACCCATATACAGCAATTGACAATCTTTGTTTGGGTTAGGGAATGTAATGAATGTAGCTCTCTTTGTGTAATCTTTATTTATATATCTACAGTAACTACCGCAAATACTATAACAACAGTGTTTTACAACCATTATTGAGAAGAAAAACAAGTGTTATTGCTTAGAATACAATGAAAACAGCAAGGTTTACTGAGGGCTGTATCTATGTTTGTCTGAAAACAATATGGCAGACAATACAATGTCAAGTCGGTAAATGACATCATACAATAAATATAGTTGGCTGAACAACCCTATACACTAACATTGATGCGGAGTGCAAAGACCATGTTATTAAGGCAAAACAGGCATGTAAATTATTTTGTAATATTATGGCTGTATTGCTTGTTGTCAATAAGTAATAACTATCCCATCTTTTTCAATTTTCATTGCCTATTACATTTGACTTGGAAAAATATTCACTACTTGTTCTGGCAACATTTATTTGAAAATTGAGGACAAATGTTTTAAGTAAAATTTCAACATTTTATACAAAAAGGTATTATGTTGAAGAGAAACAACAATAGGATGTAGTATGCTTACAACATTTCTTTTATTGAAAAAAAAATATCAGAATTTGGTATTGGACAATATGCCCAGGAGATTTCATGAGAATCCGTCTAGTCGCAACTGGACAAGTTGGATTAAGGTGCAGTATTGTTCTCAGGTAAACCATTTTTATCTTTTAAATAATGTATTTATTTGTATGATACTAGAGATAAATATAAATAGGTTTTTCTGGGTTACTGGTTCAAGAAGTCATGGAGTGGGATTTTATTTTGACATTTAGAAATGTGATGTGATTATGATTTTTAACTTAGCTTTAACAATTTTTCAGTCATATCCCTACAATGTACGCAGTATGGCAGTTTATAGTGATGTGTAGCACTGGGGCATCATGCCAGACATGTAGCATGATGTCCCACCCAGTCACATTATCCTGACACCAGGCTGACCAGTTCTAACACTAACCTCCTAATGCTGAACCATTTTTGTAAGTCTTTGGTATGACTTCACTCTGGATCAAACCCATAACCTCCTTGATCCGAGGCAGATCCTCTAACCACTAGGCCTGAGCGGTGTCATTTAGAAAGGACATTTTCATGTACATTTAGAACAAAAATAAAGATATTTTGCACACTTTATGAAAATCACTTTCTTTAATTAAAGGATGATCATTCTTTTACAATTAAAATTAGATTTTTGTCTGAAAACAACAAATGATCCAATGCTTACAGAAATGACACATCACTGAACAGAACTGTCCAACTGGCATGGTTGATATTTTAACCAAATTGAGCTACATTTTGAGAACAATTTCCATAACATGCATTACATTTTCCATGGCAATCTTGCCATAACTCTAAAATGCTGGATTAGTGGTCATACATGGCTGAATATTAAAATTCTGATGAAATTCTACATTAGAAAGAAAATAAACAGACCAAATTTACTGAAGCAGATGTACTTTTAATTTCCTGAAAACAATAATTTACAATCTGCGACCACGACGACCACCCTTTCTCCTGGTACTGTCTGATGGGATTGGAGTGACATCCTCTGGAATATCAGAATGAAGAAATTATAAGTACTAAAAAAAAGAGAAAATCTCCCTTGAAAGGATTGAAACTATAATGAGCAAACAAATAATAATTATCATAATAATAATAATAATAATAAAAAAAGCAATAATAAAACCCCCAATAATTCAAGATATGACAATTCCTGTTGGCCCATTGAACAATATGGACTTTTGCCCTGAAAGAGACTGATGGTAGATAATTAATAAAATTACTGAAACTCTAAGAATTCTGGATAGCAAAAGTCACATTAGGGCCATTTGTTTAATGTTTTCTAAAATTTCATTCCTTTATTTTAAATAGTTCTGAACTCTGCATACTAAAGTGATGGATAGGCTGATTCTTTTTCCTAATGATGCAGACCAGAGGATAAGAAAACTTCATCAAAACTGATTTTCTTATACACCGTTTTATTTTGCATTTTTAAAAATAATTATGCAAACAGTTTCGTCATGTAGACTGTGCATATTTCTGCTTTTACTGGACAGACCATAGGATAAACAGAGGCCATGATGCAGGGTAGATAACTTTAGTTGTTCAGCTAGGTGGCAAGGGCTGTTCCAGCCAAGCACAGAAACCTAATGTAAATTAATCTACAAGAATGTAAACTTAATGCATATTTATCAACAAGAATGTAAACCTAATGTAGATTTATCAAAAAAAATGTAAACCTAATGTAGATTTATCAATAAAAATGTAAACCTAATGTAGATTTATCAATAAATATGTAAACCTAATGTAGATTTATCAACAAGAATGTAAACCTAATGTAAATTTATCAACAAGAATGTTAACCTAATGTAGATTTATCAACAAGAATGTAAACCTAATGTAGATTTATCAATAAAAGTGTAAACCTAATGTAGATTTATCAACAAGAATGTAAACCTAATGTAGATTTATCAACAAGAATGTAAACCTAATGTAAATTTATCAACAAGAATGTTAACCTAATGTAGATTTATCAACAAGAATGTAAACCTAATGTAGATTTATCAACAAGACTGTAAACCTAATGAGGGTACTATGAAAACAACTCTGACCTGTTGCCTAGAACCAAGGGATTAAGAATATAAAATGAAAAAAAAAAGACCTCTCAAATTTTGCAACTAGCCAAAAAAAAAAAAAATTGTAGCGCATTTCTTTCTAAATATTCAAGATTCAAAATAATGTTTTTTAATGTGCATTCTTATGTTAATTTTAAAGGATATATAAATGAAAAAATGTAAACACAAGCAGATACTATTACTTAATATGAGGACAATATTTTGCAAATTTGTATTAAAAAAACCCCATGAAGTCAAGATTATGGTCATTGATATCATTCTCAATAGTACTAAACATGCAACATCTAAGCATTAGAATTATGTAGTCATTTTAATTTTGCTCTGTCTACACTACACTATTTAAAAATCCCAAACATTTTATAATGAATTTTTCAGTTCCTGTAGCTTGTCATCAAGCTGTGTTTCAAGATCACCAAGTTCAGCGATTTTGTCCATAACACTTTTCGTCACACTATTTTTGATGTCAAGATAATAGATATTTTCCTGTTGGTCTCCGTTTTCAATGTACAGTCTGCAGCAGCAGCTGTCACTGACTTTCTCAGTACCTGCCTTTCTTCAGCCACCCCACAAAACAAAATGTTTTGTTTTACTTATATTATCACTTATTCAAAATTAGTGTATGGATATTTTAAACTATTTCATACTGGATATATTATTATTTCTCTCAACTTAGCTGTATTCTTTATTTTTAGAATTATCGTGTGCATTGCAATTAAAGTCTGTCCTATATCCACCTAATCCAACAAAAGAAGTGAATCCAATTAATCTAACTTGAAGACTATAAACATTTTCTAGTTTAAAACTTTAAAATCTGTGTTCACATGCAACATTCTATATTTTGTCAAAAACAAATTCATGCTTAAGTTCTCGTTTTGCCGTAATAACTGCCAATATGAGAGCTTGGCATATTTTTCTTCAGCTGCATGTCACCATGTACTGGTCGCATGATTCACCCAAAACGTGCCTCAAACCAACAAAAAATTGCCCCAAACCTCCCTAACTCCATCACAAACATGATTTAAATCAAATGAAACATACCTGAATTACAAGTAAATTTATAGCTAATCTTACAGTTTCTGGATTTGTTTGCCGATAAAGTTCATCATGCTTAATATTTCCATGTCGTTAGATAATTTTAAGGACCTTTCTCCACAATATCCATCCACAGCAAGTTTCTGGATAAAATGCATTCAACTGGGTGCCTTATAGTTGTCACACATTTTTAAAACTTTTCATCTTATTTAATCATTATGTAATATCTGCAGAATGAAAGTACCAATTTAGGTTGTATTTCAATTACAATACATGTATTAGTTTTATTTTGCACTGGCTTCATACATATTACATTATTCTTTGCATAAACCAAACATAGTCTATTTTCCGAATCTAGCACAGAAATAGGACAAGTTTCTATTGCTACTTAATATATTACTATGATGAATCCAGTATCAATTGTCTCCCTTGTTTCATTTACATATGTAAATACTAAATACAACATTATTTGCCATTTGTTTCTACAAGACTGAACTCTTTCCAACGCTTTCTTGTAGTTTTTGGTTATATTTTGTTTAATTTACACCATATCTGTGGTGAATTTGGGCAGGTTTTGGATTGCTTTGAGTGGATTTGAGTGGTCTGGGTGAATCATGTGGCTAGTAGAGCACTCATTGTATGCAAATAAGTATTCTTCTTGCATAATTTGCTAAGCTCTTTGAGAAAGATCTCATATACCAAACTTATATTTTTCTTTATCAAGCCCCATGGCTGAGCAAATCCCATAACCAAATGTCCCAGAGTTGTAATTTTTTATGTCCGGCAAGTAAAATTTTCCAAGTCGCTAGTCGGGGACAAGTGCTTTTAAAAAAAATTCAGGCTAGTTCATTCTTATTTTTGTGTTTTAATCACTATATCTACCTTTATTTGGCCAATCATGCCCTCCATCATACTGAATACTAAATTTCTATCCCATCTTTGTGTATACATTTACATCCAGTTACCACTTGACTGTATTTTGGGCTAATCAGCAAATCAAAACATGTCAAACTAAAGAAAGCCAATATTGATCAATTAGCAATGTTGTTCATGGTATTGTTGCAATGAATTTATTCAATCAAGATCATAAAGAGTGACTCACTATGATGTTAATCCATCGAGTCAGTGTAATTAAATTAATGATGGGTATTTTACTGACATAAGTGTTGGTTTCCTTTATGAACTGATTAAATGACAGTAATGATTCTTTAATTTATAACTGTTCCTCATGCAATATTCTGTTTGAAGTGACACAATTACACTATAGTCCGAGTCCATTAACCCATTTGTTTGAAACCCCATATGATTTCAAAAACGGAAATCTTTAAGTTGATAAATGCAAAGAACTCAGTCAAGTCATTCACTGATTTGTATTTACTAACCTGAATGGCCATAACATTGTCACTGTCTGCATGTTTCATGCTTAACGGAAGTTTTCAATATAATAGACCGACATGCTTGAGACCTATTTCCAGTTCCTGGACCAGTCCATTTTCAGCAAAGACATATATGTGCAACTAAAGATGCAAATGCATATGTCGTCTGTTTCCGATATTTACAGTGTCGAATCAAGCAAAGAAAAAGACAAAAAAAAAAAAAAGGACTTTCACATGGATTTAACAAGCAGTTTCATTATTATGTTTATTTGTGAAAAGGAATACAATTACAAACTGAACGTTATGGCAATTTACAGAATTATCCGGCAGTTACCAAAAAGGATGAATTATGTCATTATGTTCTCAGATGGAAATAAACTGCACTATAGTGTACAGAATATGGTGCAGTGTTAGTATGGAAAGTTTGTTAAGCATGAAAGGTACAAGGGAATGCCAGTATTAGTGTGGTTCTGGTCAGTCAGGTTAGAAATTATAAATCAATGATTCAATTGACTTAGTTATGTGCACATTTTTATCACAGAAAATGTTTTAGTTATTGAAATTGGTAGGGGGTACAAATGGGGATAAAGCATCGGACTATAATTAATGAACGGCTTCAGTTTGTATTTAAAAGAGAAAATTGATGTTATGATCACTTTAGAAGTAGTTACCAAACAAGCGGATAAATACTCTGTGGATAAAATGAGTTTGCTAAACTATTTTTGCAAGGAAGGTAATAACTGCGATTTGAAAAATGTAAATTTGTTTGAAAATGGAGGGATAAAATGTAAGACGGATACTGAGTGTGCGGTAGCTATTTCTCTAAAGAGACATAGCAACAATCAGTGATGGCAAAAAAGGTCAAATATGACACTACTAAGAGACAGAAATTTTCAGCCGCATCGGGTTGAGTTTTATCCCTGGCTTGACTCTCAAAGATGTTTTGCAGTTACTGCAAACAATATCCAAAACTGGCACTAGTGGGAAATTCACCCAGATGAACATTTCTGCAAATGGACCAGAGCTTGATGACTCAAACACGGTTTTCAACTGCTGGCTTAGTGCTGGTGCAGGTGGCAGACATATACATGGGCATAATTTTCAAATCCTTCAGCTAAAACATATATATGCAAACATGATGAAGCCAAATGAATAACAACTAATGTTTTTGAAAATTTAAATCCTTTTAAGAAATAATTGTGTTAAACATGTTTATTATTATGTTTGTTTTTTCTATGGATTGCATACATTTCATCAAATAATGGCAAGTGGTTACTATTTTGGGACCAGTGAAAAGTAAGTTGGGCCTAGGGAAGAGAAAGGTGGGATTAGTGAATTGTCAGACAGTGGTTAAAAAAATATTTGCTCAGCCCTGAGCCCCCAAGTTAAAATTGGCAGCCAGCCATTTAGAAGA
This sequence comes from Potamilus streckersoni, assembly GCA_016746295.1. Classification (NCBI taxonomy): domain Eukaryota; kingdom Metazoa; phylum Mollusca; class Bivalvia; order Unionida; family Unionidae; genus Potamilus; species Potamilus streckersoni. The sequence goes on from JAEAOA010001099.1 coordinate 210,666, forward strand.
TTACAAATATTTCAAATTTAAATCGCAGCTACATCTGGGCTTTGTACAATCTGAAGTTCAAAATGAACAACTGTGCAGTGGCCAGTTGTGAAAATATTTCTTTTCCAGCACAAACTTAGGGAGCCATATTTTTGTTGTTCTATTTTTTTTAAAAAAAACATTTCAGTTTTATCTAAATCTGTAAAAAGAAAACTTTTATTTCTTTTTGGCTTCAGGAAAATAGAATCTTTTCAAGGTACCCAGTTTTCAAGGTCCCCTACAGACCATGTTTTAACTATTTAGCTGAATATAAGGCCTGCTTACCTATTCTTCCAATTTTCATTCCAGATCTGGCCAAAGCTCGCAGTGCTGACTGAGCACCTGGTCCTGGGGTCTTGGTCCTGTAAAAGAATGATTAGGAATTGTATGCTAAAGGAATAGTGTGCAGATGTTCCAATAAATATACCCCATTTTGTACTACATCTTTGCCAGCCAAGGTTCCAATTAGGGCTGTCATCGGGTACCCGTTTACCCGACCATATAGAAAAACCTGGGTATTGAAACGTACCTGTTAAAAGAAAAACGCCACACTTGCCAACCACTTCAAACAGGTATGACAGCTATGGGTATAATTAGAAACCAGATCTCTGCTTAATATAAATAAATACGTCAGAAAGTCTGGATTAATAAAATTCATTGGCATTGTGCAACCAGACAAACCGTTATCTCCAAGGCATTTATATACCAAGGTTAAAACATTTGTTCTACAGGTAAAACTCTTTGTAGACGATAACTATTGAATGTGAGTGCTAAATGATCAGTACATTGCATGCTCTTTTAATGAAATCCAGATGGATACCTTTGATTTCCATACAAACATGTCAAAGAAATCCCACAATCTCAATCTATGTTATGAACAATCATCACCTAGACATATTTGAAATCTTTGTAATGCCTCAAAGTAATCTTTGCTCATTGTTTTTCTAGTCCACTAGCTCTGTGCATTTTCGAAAGTTAGCCATCAAACATATACCCCATATTTCTATTTTCGATACTACGTTTTTACCATAACTATTTTAAGAATTATAATTCCAAAATAATAACACTTATGCTACTGTGTGGTCACGTGGTATAACTGAGCAAGCATGCATTAAAATCTGCGGTCAAAAGCAGATGAATAAACGTGGTCTGTTCTAACAAGGACTTATACTTTAAAAAATGCGAGTGTTCTAAACCTTTTAACGTGGCTGATCACATACAAATCAATAAAAATTTTACGTCCAAAAAGTGAAGTATAAGGCGGCAAAGTTTACATTTTTCACCTACTTCACCTTGTAGCGTGAACTTTTAAGTCAGTGAAATCAAAGTCACATTACACACTTGAGAATTAATAGTCCTCTACGATGGTTTCATTTAAGACTTAGTATGAAATTTCAATCCGAGAATCAATAGGATGTTTATTAACCCAAGCCGTGCAATGTTTGAACAAGGAAGTCAGTGAAGTACAAATGTTTCTCTGCAAAACTAGTTTTTCTTAGAGCCTATATGACCAGGAATATAATCAATTGGCATATTAACACTGATACTGATATTCATAACATGTAATGCAAACCATCCACAAAGTTTGGCAATTCTTTACAGGGGATAACTTGCTGTGCAGAAACAAAACTAGCAACAAACAACATCAATTAGTGCGGAACAACTAGCTTGTTTTACTATTCTAATCTTATAACAATCTTATTTGAAGACACCTTGAAGACACTATAACAGTCTTTTTTGAAGACACCTTGAAGACATCAATTAGTGCTGAAACATCGACCTTGTTTTACTATTCAAAATTGCATAGTTTTACCAGAATCTTATTTGAAGACACCATGTAATGATAACATTATTTACCATTGTCTCCTTTGACTTGAATGAATTATGAAACAAATGCTGTAAACAACTATGATCTTGCAATGATAACATTATTTACCATTGTCACCTCTGACTTGAATGAATTATCAAACAAATTCTGTAAACAACTATGATCCATCAGACTTAATCTAAGTGTTGCTGAATTACTAGGTCACCATTCAATGATACAAATTCAATCAAATGAAATCTGCCCTCATTATATCAGCAAAATTAGAGGCAGCCAATGGCAGTGAAGAATGCATGGAATAACTATTTCAAGGGTAATATCAACAATTTTCAAACATCAATAGAACATATCAAGTTAGGTTAAACATCACAATTTGAGTATGTCCATTTTCAAGATAGACATACAGCAGAGACTGGTAAGATGGTGCAAGTCTGCTTTGTCTTTTGTATGCTATTTCTACCTGTTTCCTCCTGTTGCCCTCAACTTGATGTGGAGAGCAGTGATCCCCAGCAACTTGCATCTTTCAGCTACATCTTGTGCAGCCAACATGGCAGCATATGGGGAGGCCTCATCTCTGTCTGCCTTCACCTTCATCCCACCAGTCACACGTGCAATGGTTTCTCTGAAATATACACAAAAATGCTTCAAGTCTATCATTGTGCTAATTAGGTATTTTGGGCCAGCTTGAGAAACAAAGAATAAACTGGAGCTAGTTGGGATGATTTTAAAGGGCTTCACTCTACATGTTTGGCTTACAAAAAAGGCATCACTGCACATATTGCTTGGCTTCAATCAAAAACTTTTGTTGGAACATCAAAGCTGGTATGTATGTATGTATGTATGTATGTATTACACATACAAATAGTGATTGATTAAGGATAACATTGAAAAGTTAACATACAGAACTGATGAAAAAAACTTGGGAAGAAAAACACTCAGGTATTTTAACATCAAACATTTTCTTCTACAGGAATCACTACCAATTTCTAAATTTTTTAAATTCCATTTAAAGAGTTTAATGGTTCACTTGAAACCATTGATCAAATTATGCCAATCATCTACCTGTGAATACAGATAGGTGATCTAGAAAAAGCCGTTTTCTATTTGGTATCATTTCAAAACAAAGCCTGAAACACGATTCACTAATAGAGAGAACCAGCTTAACAAATTATATGATAACTATCTACAGTATGAATCAAAGCTGTGACGGCTGGGGTTGTAGAATGAAACAGGAATGAGATATGTAGATATGATTTTTAATTTAGCTTTAACAATTTTTCAGTCATATTGCTACAATGTCTGCAGTGTGGCAGTTTATAGTGATGTCTAGCACTGGGGCATCACAACGCAGACATGTAGCATGATGTCCCACCCAGTCACATTCTCCTGACACCTGGCTGACCAGTCCTAACAGTAACCCCCTAATGCTGAGCGTCAAGCAAGGAAGCTGTTAGTACCATTTTTATAAGTCTTTGGTATGACTCAGCCTGGGTTTGCGACAACCTCCCGCATCTGAGGTGGATGCTCTAACGACTAGGCCAACGGGGCAGTTAAACAGGAATGAATCACATACTCAAATATCGATGGTAACAGACATCAACATGTCAAGCATTTTGTATACACTTGGACCAAAGTGCAGCTGATAATGTAAATGATAAAGACTATCCAAGACTATGTGGAATTACTGCTGACAGTGGGAACCAGTGATCTAATGGGATATGTGGAAAATGAAACTCTAAACATTTTACCACAAATGTGACCTTGGCTTGAAGTGTGGAATCTGAAGTCACTGAATAAAAGTTTGATGAAGATGGTATGAACACATGCAGGTGTTTAATATACATTGATTTAAAATGTTAACTGTGCCAATGATGCACACATTTTTGCACCTGCTTTTATTACCCCTTTGATAACCAAGCAAATTTGTTGTTAATGTACATGGTTGCTTATGACACAGTTGGGTTCTATGGCTCCTAAACTACTTTGTCACACTTCACACACACTTCACACACACACACATATATATATATATATATATATATATATATATATATATATATATATATATATATATATATATACACACACACACACACACACATACATGCCAACTGCTTGTGAGGAAAAAGTGTAATCAAAATGGACAAAAACAGCAATCCGCAAATAACATCATAAAATTCAATGAGGATATGACCAAAATGATTTATTTACCTGTTTAGTCTTTTAACATCAGTAACTGCTTCAGGTTTGGATATGTAGCACTTTTAGCTTTACAAAGCAACAGACTCTCATACTGCATTTCAAAACACTTTGTACCAGCTGAGACTATGAATGTTTTGCACAAAGTAGAGCACTAAGTGCTGGGTTACTCTGAGTCTGGATCTAAATTTCTTCTTTGAAACCGAATGTTACCAATCAAAGTCACATTTGACAATAGGTACAAAAACTGCAAAAATATTAAATTTCCCCAGATTCTACCCAAAAAAATGTTGTATGTACCAAATAAAACATTTTGACAATATACCAATAAAAATGAAACAAGGAGAATGAATGTTTTAAATTTATTAAATTTAACTGGATGGTGTAGAGGACATCTCATCCATACTTGCCAAATTCTGGCTAGGAAAAAGTGTAATCCATGTGGACAAAAAGAGTAATCCAAGCAGAAAATGAGTAATCCACAAATAACATGATAAATATTCAATGAGGATATGTACCTAATGATTTATTTACCCCTATGGTCTTTTAATATCAATTACTGCTCAAATTTTCATATGTAGCACTTTTAGATTTAAAAATTCTCATATTTTGTTTCAAAACACTCTGTACAAGCTGAGACAATGACTGTTCTGCACACTAGTAGACAGCTCTAAATGCTAGGTTACTGAGCTTGGATCTTAATTCAGTTTTATTTTTGTTAACAATACTGAACAATTTCTCACAGTCAGCATATAAATGATAAAGAACCAATATTACTTTTAAAATTAATATCTTCCAGTTATCGGTTTTTAGCTGGGAAATATGTTGTCATCGCAGATCAATTCTATTCACAGTAAGTACATTGTCAGGTAAAATGCAAACTTGTTACTTCAGAAGTTCTCCTTCCAATTTATTGGCAGCCTTTCCTGCACAAAGTGCATCAAATGACGGACAACCAGATATGAACAATGATTAGGATATTTTTTAAAATACAGAATGCATCTCCTTTATGAATTCCAGTCATCACAGATACTTTATCAGCTGAAAACCCCATACAGTTCTGCCAACTTGTGTTGATTCAAAGCATTACCAAACAAATCAGCTGTTTTCTCTAGTGGAATCTACTGTTAATTCTGGTAATGAAAGAAGAGCATTCTGACTTTGCCCTTTTCATTGTGCGAGTCTCCTAAACAGAATACGAAAAATGTTTTGCCATCATAATCACTACTCCAAACAAATGACCTTGACCCCTGAGCCCTCAAACTGACAAAGAGTTTTTCCTACCAAGTTCAAATCATTCAACATTTGATCCTGGTCTGTGATACAGAAATAAAGTCACTGTATTACTTTTCTTCTTTCAGTTAAGTGACTTTGTCTTTTGACCTCAAAATAAGTTTCTTCCTGACCACAGCTATAGAAGAAAATAGGTCCTTTTATGTAAAACAGAACAAATTGTGAACAAAACGTTTCAAACAATGCTGATCTTTCACATTCTCAACCAGAACTGATGATTTTTAATGCAATTGCAAGCCCTTCACAGATTGGTCTAAAACCTACCATTCAATCGACAGGCTCCCCTTCAATTTTGTGATGGAATAAGCTGCTGCAAAATGTTCAGAATTTATACTCGTATATGGATAGAGATCAATTAAGTTCTAGTTTACAGTTTTGCTTTTTATAGAGTTAAATTCTTAACATTTCTATCATTTGATTTATGGAAGATTGGAAGCATAATTTGTAACAGTGATGTCAATTTAAGCATTCACTATGTACCAGTCACTTCAGGTATCTTAGCACCGTGCAACCACCTTAGGATTTGAAAGAACACCTCTGTACCAGACACTACAAGTATCTAGTACTGTACAAACTACCTAAGGATTTGAATAGACCTTTGTAATGATTGTGAATGCAGTTTAAGTTATATACCAGATGTGAAATTGTTAATTGACAGAAAGATGGATGGACAGTAGATGCCATGGAAGGGATGGATTTTGTTCTGACGTAAACTAATGACTTACTTTCCAGACAAGTCTGTGACATGCACAAAGGTATCATTAAAGCTTGCAAATATGTGTGCCACTCCAAAAACGTTTTCACCCTCTTTGACTTGGGGCCCAAGAGTCACTTGCTCTTGCTGAGTCTGCTTCCCTTTTCGAGGAGCCATTCTGATAAAAGAAAAGAATATGTCATGTCAGTTCAAAGGTTTTACACATACACACAGTGAACCCACTATAGTATGCAGCATTGCAACACAAATTCAGATGCAACATGTTTGTAGAATTTCTCCAGAATTATGGTTTTCTTGTACAAGAAAAGATATTTTCTTAATAACACTGGAAAAAATGTAAAGTTTATTATCATTTCAGGGGTGAGATTGTGTATGAATAATACAAGACAACCGTGGTGTGGGCTCCTGTAATTTTATTTGTATTTTTCTTGTGCATAACATTTTTTCTGTGTAAAAAGTTTATTCTGCAATTTAACAAGGCTTTGCCAATATTGCAAATTGCATTTTATTTTATTTATTGACAGCAAAATATACCATCTGGCAATTTTTTTTAATTGGCAAAATTGACCTTTCAAACTTGTATAGGGTTCCTACCACAAAGTTAGAAAAAGATTTAATTCCTTTCACGATCAAAAAATAAAACTTTCCAGCCCAAATAATGTCTGCACAGCCAACATGATGCTTTGGACTTAAATGTGTTTATTCTGAAAACTGTCAACCCACAACATAATTATAAAGGAAGACATCTTACCTTGGACGACTATCATGTCCTATCCTTACCCCAGCTCCCAGACTAGTTCTGCTGAAAAGGGTGGGGTAGGGTGTAGCTCTAAGATTTGAGAAAATATTATTATACCTGGAACCCAAAACAAGTATACTTTTGTACTGCACCTTGTACTTGTATGCCAACTTTTCCTGTTATTTAAGTAATGCAAAAACCTTAGATTTTGTGTACGTGGCTGTATAATATTAGTGAATGGATTATGTTACACATTTGCCAAGTCCCATTTTTGGACAAGAAAACTACTATCTCTAAATGTTGGAAATTTTAACAACATTCCATATTTAGATTTCAACCTCTAGTCAGCTAGTTTTTGGTGGAAATGTATAAATATGAAATAATGAGACCAATATAAATCTAGGAACCCATTTTTGAAAATATTTTGAGCATAGGTATAGTATTTGTATGAACCCCATGCCAATTTAAAAAACTAAAAGCATTAAAGATATAAAAATATCCACAAAACATGGCCATTTCACTCATTAATACTGACTTGAAATTCTGTTACATCAGCTTATGCGTGTTATTTTGCAAGCAAATTGACACTTTTCAAGCTTTGTTGGTCCTGTTGGAATGCGATGGAAGCTATGAATACCGAAATCAGTTAAAAGGATAACAATAAAGAAAAAAAGAAAGTTAATCTAAACAGTCGTCAATATTAATACTTTTTTGTTCATGTCATAAAAGTACAACTTGAAAGTTAAAGAGATTTCAGCAATTGCTTGCTTCCATAACTTTCCATCCAACTGAAATATAAAAGTTTGCTTCCAAATACGTGTAATAAGTGTTTCCGAGATCTCTCCCATATTCATTCATTCAGATAGATAAAATAGTTATGGCTCTTCTCTTGAAATGTATGTATTCAACAAAATGGTATCATGGCAAGATTTAATCTGTATAAATTTAGTCCTAAAAAAGCTCTATTCAAAATAATAAAATAATAGATAAATGACAAAAAAAAAAAAAAAATGAGGTCAATGATGATTTGGGTTTGTTTCACATATTTCCTATTCTTCTCTACTAGAAACCTATATTACAAAATCAAATGTCTACAAATACAATCAATGCAATATTTTTCTCCTGAAGGTACCAATTTGAATTCATCTTCTTGCAACTTGATTTGAGCAGGAGCGACTCCTTAAAAAATGTATTTTAAAACCTGCTTGCAATGTGTTTCATTTCTTAACCCTTACCATCATAGTGTACGGCTTTTTTGCCCTTCAAGATGCATGCAAAGCTACCTGGTGCAGTGCGCTACACATAGGTCTGTAAAGCAGTGAAGTGTACGTTACGTTTAACATAAATTTTAACCATCTGGTACACACATATTATGTATGGAAAGATTTAAGAGTAAAACACGGTCATTATAGCTGTATAATTATTTTTCACAGACAGATTTTGTATGTGCTTTAAAATGTTATGAGAACTCATTCACCATCAAGCCAGTGAAATCACGGGACTAACTGTAGCTGCCATTTCAAAAAGTCTAAATTTACAAGTTCTTTTTTGTGTCTACATTACTAAATCAGCTGAATCTGAAAAATTTATGAAACTAAATCAGTATCAGAGCCTTTGCCTAAGTTATTGAAGCTTTCATAGTTGTGATTCTAATCATGAAAGCTCTAGCAAGCACTGAACAATATAGGGAAACAGCTATTTTGGAGAGACACAGGAACGACCTACTTACTTTAAATAGCAAATTTTGACCAGAACATAAATAGCGAACATGTGATCTGATGAAATGGTCATTCACACCAATGAATGTGTTATCTAATAGGGGGGTTTCACCCAAGGTGACGCTATGAAAACCCACTTAAAATGGCAGATGTTTACAGAGGTGTCAAAAGACACTTGTGTGCGTATCAGGTAAATGCATCAAATGGCGCTTGTATGTGATTCTGGTAAAGGTAGAACTGCCCACGCCCATTTCTTTCATGACCTGAAACATGCATCAGCAAGACAGTTGAGACTTCATTTTTATTATTCTTGGATGCATCTCCATTGAAAAAAAAAATCTGGTTTACTTGCAAAAACTAGCGCTTCAATTTTCATATCCTATACCTAGGTGATTCCACCTGGATAAAGATAGTACAGGAAGTTCAAAATATTCCTTAAACTACTACTCATTTTGACATCAGAACATGCAAAACAAGGCCACTAATTTCACAGTAAGACGTATCACTAAAACATAAGTAACTTGTGATATGTTTTGCATTGTAGGAATACTGCATTTCCAGCTTCCATCACATTCCAACCTGCTAAGCATGAAAATGCGTCCATCTGCTGTCAGATTTCAATTCCATCATAATAAAGACAGCAAAGTATAGTCCGATGCTACATCCCCGTTTGATTGTACTTCCCTACCGATTTCAATAACTAAAATGTTTAACATGATAAAAAGTGCACAGAACTAAGTCAATGGAATCACTGATTTATAATTTCGAACCTGACTGTGACCAAAATGGCACTAATACTGGTATCCCCTTGCACCTTTCATGATTAACTGACTTTCCATTCTAACACTAGGTCATATTCGTACACAATGGGGTAGTTTACTTCCATCCAACATGACGTAAGTCATCCTATTCGGTAACTGCCAGATAATTCCGTAAATTAGCTTAACGTTGAGTTTGGAATTTTATTCCTTTGCACACATGAACATAAAAATGAAACCGCTTGTTAAATTCACATGAAAGACTCTTTTCCTTTGCCTGATTCGATACTAAATATCAGAAGCAGACAACATGTACGTACATCTTTAGTCGTGCAACCATACCTTTGCTGAAAATGGACTTGTCCAGGAACTGGAAATGGGTCTTAGGCTATCTACGATGTTGTAGTCTCAACTTGTTTTGTTGTGGTTGAGGCTACGAATTGATCCCATATCATTTAATGAAGCAAAAAAAATAAAAAAATCCTCACTTCAGTCAGAAGCACTTAATAGTTTAGAAATCTGCTAAATAAGTACAATCATTTTTGTCAAAGAAGTTTATTTTGAATTTATTATGCCCTTAAACGGTAAAATAAATTGGCATAGTTATGCTAACCTCACCGTGTCCACCATGATAGATAATGCTGAGACTTGCTGTGATCCCTTTACTACATAAGGCATATATGGATATTTTACACTATGGTATTAGTTGTTGAATGACATAACGCAAGATGGAGAATGGATACTTGCATAAATTGCAGAATACTGTTTTGTTGAGAAATAATTGCTTCTTGGTGGAATTTCAAAGTCACTGGTTAACCGTATTTACTGTTAATGCGCAGAATTTCTCACTTGAACAGCACTTTCTTTTACTACGATCTGTTTACGTTTCCAAGTAAGACATTAACGTCCTTATATGGCACACAAACAAACGAGGCTGATAACGGAAGTAGGCATTATTTGAACTATATGGCGGATGATCAAACGAAAATATCCGATAAGGTAAACAAGATTTTACCACTTTTTCAACAATGATTTGCGATTCCAGTATTAAATAAGAGGACTATTCAATTAATTTAATAAAATATAAAAAAAACATGTTCAAAATTTTTAATATTAGGCTAAAGAAAGAGCCCAGTGTGAAGAATCACACCCAGGTGCTCCAGTAACACACATAGACTCATGTTAGTACCCGTGTCCACAAGGTAGAACTAAGGTACTAATATTAGTACTAGGTCTTAGGCATGTCCATCTATAATATTGAAAACTTCCGTTAGTCATGAAATGCCCAGACAATGACAGTGTTAAGGCCATTCTACTCAGTCTGGTTAGAAAATATAAATCAATGAATGAATTTGACAAAGTTCTTTATCAAATTAGAGGTTTCCGTTATTGAAATCAGCAGGGGTACAAACCAACGGGTTAGTAGGCTCGGACTACAAGAATAATCATTTATAGTCCGAAAATTATTTGACCTGTGATGTTTATGCATATCAGCAGCAAGATTTAGATAGTCATGTGACTAGCAATGTAAATGGTACAAACGCGTCAAAATTCATCAATGCTGTAGCTTCCTCTTGTCTGACAACGGATTAAAGACAAAATTGGTGTTGTGTTTGTAATTTCAGAGAAGATAAGTGATTTCCTTATGGATTTAATGTAAGTATGGGTCAATGTAAGGTCATTTAAGTTTGCTAGGCCTGATTGGCGAGTACCCTATGCCTACCCTATGCCGACACCAAATTGGTGTCAGCAAATTCCAAGTTTTTGATAGGGAATGGACTCTGACCCTACACCCCAACATAAGAAACCAAATATCAAATATGTGGTTTTAAGGGTCAGAGGAAACTGACTAGGCGCCGTGTTAGTACGGAAAGTCCGTTAAGCATGAAAGGTGAAATGGGATGCAAGTACTAGTGCCATTCTGGTCACAGTCAGGTTAGAAATTATAAATCAATGATTTAATAGACTTAGTTATGTGCACCTTTTATCACATTAAACTTTTTGGTTATTGAAATCGGTAGTGGGTACAAACCAACGGGGATGTATTTTCGGACTATAGAGTGACTGTATGGGCTACCAAATGTACGAGATATTCCTGAAAATGTTACCTCTCGGTCTCGTCAGTTGACTTAGGACAATGCTACACAAGGCCGATATTTAAGCAGTAAGACGAAGCACCAACACAAAAAATATAACGTGTTTCGTCTTACGTTGTAGACAATACTCTATCGACCAAATATAATAAAGACGGTGTAAAATAAACATGCAGATAAACAAAAGACCTACACTCCCTTTTCTGACCCACAATTCTAAAGATGTTCAGATCATCATCCATTTAACACGCGGAGTAAATTTAGGTTTTAATATTTCTGGAATGTTTTAGTAAATAAGATCGACACGATGGACCAGTTTTCATATGGAAATAGTATACGACCTAGGTACACTAGAAGTGTTAAAACGTTCTCAATATAGGGAGTATGTTAAAAATTTTACTACTAATATGATCTTCATTGATTTTCTTTTTAAATTGTTTGTCTCCTTATGTATGAATTGTACAAATATTGTGGATTGAGACAAATTGAAATTGGTAGAATATAACTAACCTGCTCTATTTTGCCGGAAGTGGTAGAAAGAAAGTATATGAGATTGGAGCGAGACATGTGCGAGATTTCCGATACGAAAATAGGCGGAAATTCACGGTCACATCCGAGCAGGTTTGTTATTGTTGTGTCGATCGGCATGAATTACAACAAAGCTCTAATTTGACAGACATTTTTTTTCTTTAAGATGCCCTCCCATGTCATAAATTTTATTCAGAAACGTTTTACAAAGTTCTTATCACTTTTAGTAAACTTAAATAGTTGCTAAATATGCCATTTTATTCAAGATTTACTTAAAATTCGCTGGCCGTCTGCTGACTCTAGGCCAACTCAACTGCTCAAGACTACCCAACGACTAGCCGATCGCCACATAACAAGCTTCTTTTCTCCTAGACCGCGACCATGGAATTCATGTTTGACTGGGAAAATGAAGAGAGATTCTCCTTTGACGACAGCGATCGTTTTGATGAAGACTCTATATGCTCATGGATCAGCGAGCCGGAAAGCCTGTGCAACAACTGGCGAGGCTGGAAGAAACAAAATGGTGGTCAAACCAGCTTATTGCACTCGAGAGGCCAGGGTGAGACAAAAAAAAAAAAAAAAAAAGAAAGAAAAAAAAGCAAATCTGTTATTAGTTGTCCACGTTTTCTCTTTTGTGTTACATGCTTCAGCGTATAATTTTACGAATGTTAATTGTAATAGCGGTCCATTTAATGAATTGAACAATTTTTCCTCAAAGTATTCTCAGATTGAACATGTATATTGGTCATCGCAGACATAAAGAGGTGGATACCATTGTAAAACAGTAGTTAAAAAAGTGATGTAAATAACTCCGAAACAAGGATCACATGCATCTTTGTCTGATTTTTTTTTCTTATTGTGAAAAGTGAAATGAATTTTTGTATCCCCCCATTTCAAACCTTTACTGGTAATTTAATTTTTTTGAGTGTACCATCTTTAAAAATTTTTATTTTTAATGACAGAGTCTACATTTCTCCTCCCAATATGCTGCAATGTAAGTAATTACAGCAGTGTTAATGTTGAAGAGTTCTATCCAGTCTTATCCAACCATGATTGGTTTGTAGACTAAAATTCTAAGCTAATGTGGTCATGTATGCACTTTTATTGTTCTTAAATAAAATGTTTTTCCCAAATTTAATACTTCTATAGCTTTACCCAAGTCATTTCTGATGTACCTTTTAATTGTTCTCCCAAAACTTAAGTAAAAGATTACCAGTCATTTTGGGCTTGTACAATAATGGCAGATAGTTTAGAAGTAAATTGGTTCTAAGCATTTCCATTGCTGGTTAGTATTTTTTAATACATGTTGCTTTTATGGCAACATCACATATGACATTTTTAATTTTAAGTGGGTAACACTTCTTGACTGGCCTTGTCAAGAAAGATTCACATTCTTTAACATGGATTTTGTTGCATGTATTTTGTTGTTATATTATGGTTGTTGTTATATTATGGTTGTTGTTATATTATGGTTGTTGTTATATTATGGTTGTTGTTATATTATGGTTGTTGTTATATTATGGTTGTTGTTATATTATGGTTGTTATTTTATGGTTGTTGTTATATTATGGTTGTTGTTATTTTATGGTTGTTGTTATTTTATGGTTGTTGTTATTTTATGGTCTTGGAATGATTTGTTGCATGTATTTTCTGTGGCTAATATATTATGGTCTTGGAATGAATATTGATCAATATGTGACAAAATAAAACAATATTATCCATTTTAAGGTTCTTTCACTCAAATTCCCTGAAATGACACCTAAAGCTTCATTATTCCTTATCACTTTTTTTTATTAGAATCTATTAAACATTTCTTACATGTTTAATTGATCACCCTTTTTTAGAGAATAGTAATTCACAAGGTTAAGTAAGCTAGCTTAGGATATGCTTGATTGGTTTAGTCTAATTAACCTTAATGAACTTTTGTCTTCATAGAATTATTTTACTTACATTGAAATAGAAAAAAATAACAGTCATACTCATCTTTTTCATTATATTGAACTGCAGAAAAAAATTTACTCATCTTTTTGCATTACCTTTCCACACTGAAAGCCTGGTAACTCTGTTAATATCCTAACTGTGGTGTGTTATTACAATCTGAAAAAAAGTATTATGTCATGTTGAATTTGGGATAATATGGCTCCCATGTATGGATAGTTCTAACCCATGGTTGATGATGCTCTAAGGGTGTGCACTGATTTATTTATATATGCAACACTGAAATCCATCAAGTAAAGAATGAAATCCAACCTAATTGGTATACTACTGAAATCCTAGATGCTGTGAAAATATGAGACCAATTTAAGGCTATGGGAGACAATGCACAATATAAGGTATGTAGGAATAAAAAAAGTATGATTAAAAAAAGCTAAAAAAAATTATCAATCATTGCTTAAAAACAAAAATACAAAAACTTAATTTGGAAAGTCTTCGATGAACTCGCTGGAGGAACCTACAAAGTTAACATAAATAAAATTCACTTACTTCTGGCGAATGACACCAGTCACTGATGACAATGTCATTGCAAATGTTTTAAATGATTTTTTTCACCAACAATACCACAAAGTTAAAAGAAACAACTTTAATGAACTGAAAAAGTTCTGCAGCAGCAAAATCTCGAAGAAGGTATGTTTCTCTATCCAACCAGTATCAGAAAACTTTGTTAAAAAAATGTTTCAGTGAATTTGATACCAAGAAAGCAACATGATCAGATTGGTCCATGACTCATTAAATCTTTTGCCTTTGCTATTGTAGACAGCATTACATTCATAATCAGTTCAAGTATTTCAACCTCATTTGTTCCCAAAATATGGAAAACTGCAAAAGTAACTCCTATTCACAAATCTGGTTTTAAGGGTGCTCTTTATAACTACTGGCCAATCTCAATACTACCAAACTTGTCAAAATTGATTGAACAACATGTTCATGACTCATTCAAGTCATATTTAACCAAACTCATGCTGTTATACCCTAATCAATCAAGCTTTAGACAGAAACATTCATGTGAGACTGCTTTGATCTCCCTAACTGATAAATGGCTACAAGCATTTGACCAAGGTAGAATAATAGGATATGTATTTGTAGATTTCAGGAAAGCTTTTGACATGGTGGGCCATGAAATCCTTTTGAAGAAACTGAAAATCTACCAATGTGATGAAAGCACAGTTAGTTTTCTTCATTTTACTTCACACTTAAGTGAGAGAACACATGATTATATAATGTTTATATAATGTTCTGTCTGAACCTGGAAAAGTTAGATATGGAGTACCACAAGGCTCAATTCTAGGTCCATTACAATATATTTTATTTATTGATGACCTACCACTTGTACTAAAGAACTCAATATCATCTACATATCTCTATGCAGATGATAACCACTCCAGTGGCCTAGTGGTTAGAGCATACGCCTCGTATGCAGGATGTCTTGGATTCGATCCCCGGTCGAGTCATACCAAAGATTTATAAAAAAATACTAACAGCTGCCTCGCTTGATGCTTAGCATTAATAGATTAGTGTTAGGACTGGTCGGTTTGGTGTCAGGATAATGTGATTGCGTGTGACATCATGGTGGAGGAAGAAACCGAGAAAATCAGGGGAAAGAACCAACGACCAACAAGAAGCTACTGGCAAGCTTTCTCACATCCACATTTGCTGAATCTCAGCATAAAAACAAAGAACAAAACTTGATAATGATGAACAATGTCTGACATAGAAGGATAGAAATTTGCCAATGTTCTGTTATGATAGACTACTTGGTGTTGTGGTAGACAATAACCTATAATGGACTAAACAGCTCAAACATATCAGTAAGAAAGTCAATTCAAATTTATGGCTTTTCAGTAGGATAAGACACTTCCTGACTAAACAGCACAGAAAGCTATTTTATAACAGTTATATACAACCCTATTTAGACTAATGTAATGAGGTAATGCAAATGATAAAAACTTAGAAAAGCTGGCACATCTTAAAAAAGAGCACCTTGGCTAATTTCAATCCAGAAAGAAAGGAACAATTAGCTGGTAAGTTAAAAATATTACCTATTAAAAACCAAATCTGTTTGAGAATGCCAAATTAATGTACCGGATATCAGTAGTGCTCCTGAATATTTACAATCACTATTCCAGTGTAGATTGGTAATACCCACTCTATTTCCTGCTTCCAAACCCAGTGTATCTAGTGGTTTCCAGTATAGGATACCAGGTAATATTCCTCACCTGTGATCCATGCCTACCAAACCCTATAAAATTCCTAAACCAAATAAGGAAGCATTTTTAAAAAGTTTCCAATACTCTTGAACATTGAACTGGATTGGTAATACCCACTCTATTTCCTCTTCCAAACCCAGTATATCTAGTGGTTTCAGAGATGCAGCTAAAATAAATAAATTCCTTTGTATGAGAGCCTCAAGGTAGATTGGTTCTTAGCTAATTTTATTTCTCTCATTAAATAAAGTCAAATAATAGTATAAAGGAAAATGAACATACAGATAAAGCAGCCAAAACTGCCCAGTAGTCAGTTGCCCATTTCTGAATGGAAGATTCTGTAAGCTGACATCAAATATTGAATACTTGGCAAGGTATGTGGAATGACCCCCCCCCAACAAGCTTCAAAATATAAAATCAGAAGTGCGGAGAGATTGTAATGATCATGTACTATTATACATGCTTGACATGTGGATACCTTCTGAATGAAGAGCCTCATACAGAGTGCATACCCTGTCAGTGTCCACTGACAGTGGAACACAATAATGTCAAGTTTGTTGACCTCTACAGAGTTACTTTGATTCAAAATCCATGAAGAAACTTCATGCATGCTCTAGAAAATATTGCATCTTGTGAGGGAATATTGTTGATATTGTTACGTATATGTAATTTAATTATTTTTGTGTTTTAAATTCTTTTTAATTTTTATTTCATTGCATATTATTGTAATAACTTTCTTTAAATTGATTTGATATTTTTCCCAGTAAATTCAGTTCGGTTATTGTAGCCTGATTAGAACGCAAAAATATTGCTACATTATATTTTTACTTAACCTAGTACCTGACATTTGTTCTGAATTTCTAAACATTGAGCGAAAATGATTGGTCATTACCAAGGTCATGTTCAGCCCACATGTTAACTCTGTTGTAAACTGTTTTTTTTTTTTTTAAATTCACATTTCCTGCATGGTAATTAATGATTCTTGCCTAAGTGATAATTGACTTGTAGTAAGTGAAAATGTCTCAATTTGCATTCTTCGTTGGGTTTAATACTCGTTCTCATTGTTTTTCAGTCAGTCGTGTGTTACATCCTTAGAGCTCAAGGTGTTTTTTTGTAATATTGATACTAGTTGATTTAAAATTCTTTTAATTTTTTGCATTTAATGATTTATTCACTCTGGAAAACATGCACATGATCTTTATCAAATTATTGGACAAAGACATTTATTGGAAATTCTAAAGATAGAATATTATTCTTGATTCATAAAATTCAACAAGGAACTGTTGACACATCAGTACAAAACTGCATTAATCTGATATCATCATCCTCCAAATAGGAACTTTGCCACGATTCAAACCTTGATTCAATTAGAAATGTTTTGTTATATGACTTGTATTTTTAAATTCTAGGAATAATTTTTGGATTATATTCAAAAACTGTAAGTTTTTTTCATATTTTACTTTGTTTTCTAGGGAAATACATTATTTTGTTAAATTTTACAAAGCTTTTTGGCTTTACTCTTTTCTTTGTTACTTTTGAACGAACCTAAACATGTCACACTATAAATAGCTTTGACATATGCATTATGGATTTAAATGCTTTTTTTATATAATTTGTACAGCATGTACAGAATTAACCCCTGGAGGTTTTTATCATTTTTCCCTGAAATGCAAGTAGAAAATCCATTTTGGGAGATATTTCTGAATACATCCTAATACATCAACTTCTAAGACATTTATGCCTATTTGTGTTAGAAACATCAATTTTCATTGGCTCTTTCTACTGAGCATGAACAGAAAAAAAGGATAAAAAAAATTGACGTTATTTTGCTTAACTGACCTATCATTTTGTGTCGAGACCACTCTTCATTCTAAATGCCCATCTTATCCTACTTTTTGCAAAGGTTCACCTGTCTGTGCAGTTTATACTGGTCTGTCTTAGATCTGAGGCAAAAAAGCCTAAAATCCAGACACAAAACTGGATCACAGCCTTGGGCGAATTTCGGCTGGAAAAAAATCTGGTCCAGAATTGATATTTTTTCCTTGTATTTTGTAGTGCAACCAGAACATCCATATTATTTGGTGTCATCGTAAAGCTACATCCGTCTACCTTTTTATAATACAATCAACTTTATTGTGTCACACATAACCTCAATGTTACAGGGCTCAGAAGTAGACTACCACCTCCTGTCCCGTAAACACGGCGCTAGGGGTTGATGAGTTAAACAAAAATTTTGGAAATTTTTACAGATTGTCAAAAATGGCTAAATTTGTAATTTATGTGCAATATCAATGCACAAGAGATCAAATATACAAGGAATATTCGAATTCGGTGACCTCATTAAAATGCACTATTTAAACAAGAATTTTGGAAATTGTTACCAATTGTCAAAAAAATGGCTAAATTTGTAATATGTACCTTATCAATGCAAAAAAGATCAGGGGCCCCGAGTGGCCGAGTGGTCTAAAGCGCTGTCTGTTACGGATCACTGCCATCTCACCTCTGTCTTCGTGTGTTCGAGTCTAGGATTCGGCTAATGTAGATATGTGAGAAAGCTTGCCAGTAGCTTCTTGTGGGTCGGTGGTTCTTTCCGGTGATTTCCCGGTTTCTTCCTCCACCATTAATACTGGCCACCATGAATAGCCTATCTTGTGCTGAAAAATGGCGTTAAGCCCAACAACAACAACAACAACAGCAAAAAAGATCAAATGCACAAGGAAATATTAAAAGTTGGTAACAACATCAAAATGCACTATTTAACCCATTAACCCCTGGAGGTTTTTGTCATTTTTGTCTGAAATGCATGCAGGAAATCCATTTTGGGAGATATTTCTAAATACATTCTAATACATCGACCTCCAAGATATTTTTGGTTAACCTAATGCCTATTTGTGTTAGAAACATCAATTTTCATTGTTTTTTTCACCTGAGTATGAGCAGAAGGCTAACAAAAATGGAATTGTTTTTTTTTTTTTTGCTTAACGGACCTATAGTAGTTTCTTGCAGGTCGGTGGTTCTTTCCGTGGATTTCCTGGTTTCTTCCTCCACCATTAATACTGACTGCCTTGTATAGCCTATCATGTGCTGAAAAATGGCATTAAGCCCCACAACAAGAACAAATCATATCAAAGGAAACAAAAGATAGTTTCTTTTACCTCTGCATTATTTCAGCATATCAGTGAAAGTACATGTAAAACAATTCTTCATATGGCAACTAAACATAACAAGACACAAGTAATGTTGCATTGAAGATTGAAGTATTGAATTCCATAATAAGGAAATTGATCTAAATGGCCAACATTTATTTTGATATTATTTGTTACCATATTACTCACATTTCTTTGTCAAACATTATCTTTAAAACAGATAAATAAAAGTTTTGTGAAAGGTGCAAATACAACGTATAATTTCATGTAAAGAATTTCAGCTAAATTTGTTTTTTGGCTCTAATATAATTTAAAAAATATACAGAATGTGCTTGTACATTAGTGTTTAACATCAAAACTTGTTGAACCAAGAACTGTTGATCAGATAACATTTTCTTGGCCACTACTTGAGCTTTACATAGGTAATATATATGCTTATGTAATGAGGAATTTACATAAATAATTTTTTTCACATCATCACACTTGGGCAGTCATATGTTGCCTGCTGAAGAATACATAGGCATCACATTTCATATTGTTTGAAAGACCCACTGTATCATTAATTGTAATAATTTTGCTAACTATTAAAAGTATGACAACCATGTCACAAGAGTGTGCATTAAAAAAGGTGCTTTGAGGAACAAAAATTAAACCATATATTAGAGTAATTCTAATATCTGTTTGCACAGAATGAATTCTGCTATAGCAATTTGCAACAAGTTAAGCCTATGTGGAAAAGAAAATTTGGCTGGAGGGTGAAATTTGTGTGATATAATTGTTAGGTGTTGGTTTGGTTATCATTTATCTAGAGGATTATTGACCATGGTTGCATCTGGTCTCACCAGCTCCAATGTTGGTGACAAATTAAAGTCAGCATGCTGTTTTCTTCATCTTGCTTTCTGAGTCATCTATGGTGTCATCAGCCATAATATTGTTTGTTCCTCCCTGCTGTCTCTGAATAGTACATATATGGAGCTTTATCCCATGTGCTTTTGAGACTCCCATGCCTCTCTCATAGCAAAATTTCTCTGTACCTTTAAGATTCCATATTCTTCAGACTTCTTGCCTTAGTGCAAATACTTAGACTATATTGTGATGTAGAATTCATGTACTTAAAACATTGAATGTCATCTGCAAAACACACATATTTAGCTTAGCCAATCTTGTTAAAAATTTATCTAAATGTCAAAAACTAACTTGTTAACCAAGTTTGAGTAACGCCTCATGTTTTCACTTTTCTTATTAATTAACTGATTTCTGGAAAGTCTCATCTTGTGACCCATATTACAATTGGTACAAAAATTTATCAGCTTGTTTCAGCCCAGTCATATTTCTGATACTTAGCCGCCAAATTCATCTTGCCTTGCCCATCTGTTTAACCATCAACAAACCCACCACATTCTGGCTATTTAACATAGTGCCTAGACCCGTTCATCATTTTAATTTGTTACTTGTATGACTGACTGCACCAAATGTACTACAAGAACAGCTACAAAATTTTGCAGTTGCAGGAATCAATCAATTCTTGCATATTTACATCAAATTCATATTTAAATGTGCAATTCTGATGAAAAGGAATTCAAACAGAACGTATGATGTTTGGCTAAAACTTTGCAAATATAATTGTCATTGATTTGGTAGTTTTTGGCACAGCAACACCAGAAGGCCATCTAGTGCTGATGCATTTGGGGTAAGTGCCTTGCCCAAGAAAACAAAAGGGTAATAAATCTATGCTGTTCTGGTAGTAAAAATTGAACCTGCACTCTTTTAATTGTGAGTCCAGCATGCTAACCACAAAGACACTGCCCCCTTCAAACTGCAGTGATGGTGTTTTAAGACCATAGATTTAAAGAATGTCACATTTCCCTTGTTTTTAAAAAGACATTCTTTTTGTTGACCATATCATCAGGCAGTCATTGGCAGAAATAATAATCTGGATGTGCACAGTGCTGGTTTAAATTATAATGCAGTCATACCCCAAAAAGCAACCCTGCTCCAGATGATTACATAATCATCATATTGTATGATTATTTCCTTTCAGAACTGCAAGTTTAACACAATTTTGAACAGAATATAAAACAGGTTTCAAGCTGGCCAAAAAATCCTAGATGGATCCCAATCATCTGGTTCGATAAAGTAGACTTGAATAAAGTATTATAACACAAGATCATGTATACACATTCACTCATTTTAAATTAAATATAATTTATTCTTTTAAAATTTAACACTAACGTTCTTTAATCAAAGTCTGTTGAATGCCCTGCACCTTAACTGTCATCAAGAAACTTCTGGATAACAATTATTTATGTAGTGGTGGCCATGTACTAAACTTTGGACATAATAAGAGCATATGAAGTGGAATTATCACAGTCAAAGGTAGTTCAGATTCGTTTATCAATATGCATCATGACATCACAGCATGCAACATTCAGTCCTAATTGTACTATATCACACTTTTAGGTTCATTTTGTCCAAACATTTCTACATACTTTGACATTGATTTTGCCATATGCATCTCATGGAGTGTCTAATTAATGATCTTCCAAGGGAATAGGGATGTATATGAATCCAAATAAAGTGAGTAATTGCCACTTAAATTCACGTAAAATTAAATTCTGAAAAAGGACACCCATTACTGAAATAGTCAGTGTTGAATGCCTACATGACCCAAGTTACTTGTACAATGGTTGATTGTCTTGTAAATAATCAGGTCACTATAAGTGAAAATATTGACCTGTAGTTTTGTCAGTTTCGGTTATACAAAACATAATTTAACCTGTTTTCTTTTTAAGTAGTGTTATGTATCGGCTTGTTCAAAGTAACATAAAGAAAGAGTGAAGACAACAAACTTTGTAAATTTCAACAAAAATAATTTATTTTCCTAGAAAACATGAAATAATGTAAATATGTTAAGCAAGATATACAGTTCACAAAAACAATCCAAATGGTTTAAAATATAAACATAAGTTCTGTTAAAAGTTCTAAACACAGTCTGAACTTTAGTTCTGGTCCAAAATGGCGGATGACCACATCAGACGAAGTCTAACAGAAAATTCCAGAATTTACACAATAAAGCACAGTTTGTGTTGTTCCATTCCAATTTAGAATAGTTTCGGAAAATAAATGTCTTTGTCCAAATCAGTAATGTTGTTCCCCAAGAAAACAATTATTCAGATAAAAAGCTTTTCTAAGTTTTTACTTCTAAGTAAAATTAGCTTCTCTAACAAAATGTGTGTTGTTCTACGTAGACATAAGAACAAACAACTTTTGGCACAAAAATACCTTTTTTAAGGTAATAGAAGTTGTGTAACTCTAAGATATTACAATAAACTCCACCTTTGTACGACTGCAACTGTGTATGACTTTCGTTTGCTTGCCTTGTTTGAATTACACGGCATGGAGGATGCAGCATGCAATTTCATAACACATTTGTACATTAGGAAAGCCTGACCAAGTATCAGCCAATTGTTTTTATAGCTATTCCTGAATGTTTACTTGTAATGAATTTGCCATCATACACAGCACATGCTCACATGAGTCACATTTATGACTCGAGTAAACATGATGTTTTTCAACAACATATTAGACTGATATTAATATAATCATAATAATTACATTTAATGAAATAAAAAGATTTATACAGAATTCATTCCTTAACACACACTTAAACTACTGAGTCATAACAGTAGTTATATTGTTACATGTGCCTATCAGGTTCTGCATGCATTTCTTTCTTTGGACCTAACAAATGAGTAGCTGTGTTCTTTGTGTGAAGCTACATGTACTTGTATTAATCTAAATGTGGTTAGGCTTTTGTAGTCTTGTGCATTTAGAACTGCTTGAACACATCACATTCTACACATTTTTGTCTACTTGGATCTTTGGTAGTCAAATTATCTTTGCTATTTATGTATTGGAAGTTAGTGACTTTCAAGTTTCAAGCAAAATATGAGCAATACCCAGTTGGCAACAAAATAATCCTCGTACATAATATGATATATCAGTGCAAATTAACTAATGAATCACACCAACTAAAAGGTCTTTAAAAGATCGAATGACAAAAACACACGATTAATGCAGGAATATGTTAATCAGTATGCACTTGTAAACTGTCATAATAATTATCATATTTTTATTGCTTGCCATATAAAGATTTTCTTGGGGATAAATTTGATACTGCAAGCATACACATGAATCTATATTAATATATACACAGTCCTTGCAAAAAAATGAAGTAGTAAAAGACTCCATTGCTTAACCATTAATTGGTGTCACTTGTCCTTTAACATGCTGATAGATGTATGCATGCATTGTTGCTATTCTGTGGTAATGATGATTAATTAAAAAAATAGAAATCAATTCAGAAAGTAAATTTTTGCAAAATTGTGTGACCCACAATTACTTAACATGTATGTACCTTTTTTCTTCTAAAATAAACAATTATGCTCCCAGAAATGTAATTATAGTGCCTTTGTGTTTATAATTGGATCACAAGGAAACCAAACCTATGTGCTCTATCATAAAAGCATATAAATACTTGACATACTCATAGGTGTCTACCACTTGAGATGAAAACATGTACTCCTGACCAATAAAAACCTTACAAAAACAACAAAAAAACACTCACATGAAAAAATTTATTCATACATCAGCATTTTTAAAATGGCTAATACTTTACACAGTATTTTTATACATGTTTACATAATTATTTAGATTTCTGAAACTTTTATTTCATTCTTTTTACTTATAACATTATCATCTTCCTGCATTGTCTGAGCAAAGAAACTTGTGATGGATGCTCCGCTCCCTTCATCTTTTCAAAATTTCTTTCATGCAGTTTTGTCCTGAAGTGATTCTCCAGATCATATATGCTCAGCACTTAAATGTCTTTACTGCATATTTTACAAAAAGCATGGGAAGATCCTAACTTGGATATATCTACAATGCCAGGAAAATCTTTAATCCAGTCAGACTGAAACTTGCCAGGACCTCAGTCAGTGTCTTCTTTGAGTTAGGCTCAGCCATTTGATGGATAGAATATTTTCACACCATAGAAGAAATTGTATCTTTAATAATTTAGATTTGAATTGTGATCTCCTGATTACAAGTGTTATGAATTTATATTTTCTCCATAAAGACCAATATATTATGCCAGCATCTATCCTAAAATAGAAATCTAAAAATAAAAAAAATTTTGACAAAGTAGCAATTCAGAAGTTTGTACCTCATAAGCTTTTGCTTGTTTCTATAAAAAATGTGTATCTGGTGTTTGAAAAGTTTTTTATGGTGGGCCAGCTTTGGTTGCAAATGAGATATAAATTGGCAGTGTTATATTTTTTTGAGCCATGAGAATGTCGTCTCTTGGTATCTGTAACTATGGCAATGCATCTTCCTGTTTGGGTTACGTATCTGACAGACTTAATTCAAAACTGTGACAGCATGATAAAATGCCAGTACTAAATTCAGCAGACTAGTTATTTTTAATTTAGTATATTAACAATTTTAATAAATTGACTTTATCTCCACACAGAAAGGTCAGATTATTATTATTATTATTATTATTATTATTATTATTATTATTATTATTATTATTATTATTATTATTATTATTATTATTTTATGTAAAGAGGATAACAAAATTAGCTAAGACCTAGTCTACCTTGAGGCCCTCATTCAAAGGAATTTATTTTAGCTGCATCTCTGAAAACACTGGATATAATGGGTTTGGAAAAGGAAATAGGGTGGGCATTTCTAATCTCAGTTCCAGAGTATTGGAAACTTTAAAAAATAATTCCTTATTTGGTTTGGGAATTTTGTAATGTTTGGTAGACATTGGTCACAGGTGAGGAATATTTCTGGGTAGACTATACTGGAATAGTGATTGTAAATATTCAGGAGTACTATTATTGGATATTCTGTACATTAATTTGGCTTTTCTCAAATAGATTTGGTCTTTAATAGGTAATATTTTTAACTTACCAGCTAAGTTTTCCTTTTTATTCTTCTGGATTAATATGAATTCAAATCCTCTCTTTTGGAGATGTACAGGCTTTGCTAAGTTTTTATCATTTGAATTACCCCATACTGTATTACAGTAGTCTAAATATCGTGGTATGTAACTCATTTGATTTACCCCATACTGTATTACAGCAGTCTAAATAGGGTTGTATGTAACTGTTATAAAATAGTTTTCTGTGCCTTTCCAGGAGAAATTGTCTTACGGAGAAGACATAAACTTGAATTGACTTCTTTTTTTACTGATTGAGCAGTTTAGTCCATTATAGATTATTGTCTACCAAATCACCAAGTAGTCTATCATGACAGACCATTTGCAAATCTCTATCCTTCTGTCATACTTCATCACTATTAAGTTTTGTCTTTTTTTCATGTTGAGATAAGTAATATTTATTTTTGCCAGTATTAACCACTGTGCCATTGCATGTGCATCAGTTGTCCAGTTTGTTTAAGGTATTCTTTAGAAAAATTTTGAGTTCATGCTTTGTTTTGGATGTCTGACAATGTTGTGTCATATGCATAGAGATCTGCAGATGATATTGAGTCCCTTAGTACAAGTGGTAGGTCATTAATAAATAAAATAATTTGTAAAGGACCAAGAATTGATTTTTGTTTTACTTTACATCTAATTGCTACAGGTTTAGACAGAACATTATTTATATAAACATGTCATGTTCTCTCACTTAAGTACCAAGTAAACCATCTGTTTTCATCACATTGGTAGATTTTCAGTTTCTTCAAAAGGATTTCATGGTCCACTGTGTCATGTCAAAAGCTTTCAGGAAATCTACAAATACAGGTCCTATTATTCTACCTTGGTCAAGTGATTGAAACCATTTATTGGTTAGGGAGATCAAAGCAGTCTCACATGATGGTTTCAATCTAAAGCCTGATTGATTAGGGTATAACAGCAGGAGTTTGGTTAACTAAGAATGAGTCCTGAACATGTTTTTCAATCAATTTTGACAAGTTTGGTAGTATTGAGATAGGCCAGTAGTTATCAGCATCATTCTTAGGACCAGATTTGTGAATAGGAGTTGCTTTTTCAGTTTTCCATATTTTGGGGACAGATGAGGTTGTAATATTTAAAATGATTATGAATGCTATGCTATCTATAATACCCAGAGCTTTTTGAATTCTTGTTTTTAAAAACAACTTATGCTTAGAGTCCCAAATGCACACTAAACAAAAAATCTTTCTACAATTATTTAAAAAAAAACAACAATACAAATTGGTTGTAAAGCTCCAAATACTGATGAAAAAGGGAAAAACTGTACAAATTACGGGTAAACTGTACAAGTTGATTCCTATGGATACTGCATGCCATTGTTGCTAGCCATTGATTCACTCTGTTCTTAGTGACATGGAATGAACTGGATTAACAACACTTGGCTACCTGTAACAATTAACGCTTTGTAAACTTTGTATTAATGTGTTTTTCTTTAGGTGAGACCTGGAAAATCTAAAAATGAAAAAATTCCCAATATTTGCCAATTGGAAATTACTTAATGGATAAAGTTATTTTTGATGGCAGACTAAACAGCGATTTTTTTTAAGGGTTTGGTTAGATAAAATTCTCTTTTTTATACTCTTAAGAAATTTTTGTTTCCAAATATTTTTCTTCTCTTTTCTAAATTCTGAATCCTGATCCCATTCTCAATCATTATGGAAAAATTCTAGTGCAAAGGTCTAGGCTTGAAAATTATGTGATCTACAAGGCAGAGCATATCAATAAAATGCCTCTAGAGACCAATGTGAAAAGTTGGAAAAAAAATATAGTATGGATGAGACCTTAGGTAAGCTGTCTTGATCTTTGTAGCCCATAGACAAATTTGTTTTATTGAATAAAATTTGTTCATGAGAATGTTCCTTGTTGATGACTTGCAAGAATAATAAAGAAACCCATAGACTGGTTTTGGCACAACTTAGTGTGTTAAGTGGCTCCATAGAGTACTATTAACTCTACTTTCTGCAAGTACTTACTGCCTGCTATGGCTGATATGCAGGCTGACTTCTAGATGCTGTTGGTAAGCTGAACCCCAGAGCATCATAATGGGAGCCAGAGAGTTTCTCAAGTTAGTGTGCATGCCATCTTCATTTTCTATATCAATCTTGTCCCAAGCAAACTATGTAATTTAATGAAAATGAATATTTTAAACACTTAGCAAAGTTTTGTGCCACTAATTTTCCCCAACAAGTACATATAATCCTCAGGAATGAAGGTTTATATTCACATATCCTAAATAAAAAAATATCTCTATATTTATTTTGTTTATAATGTATATCAGACTATTTTTCTAACCACTGTTTTGCACAACTGGAATATTTCTTAGGGAAAAACTGTAAAAAGAAATCTCCCTTGCATTTTTATGTAAATTAAATGTTGCTCCTGAATTAGCTGGAAAGTCATCCACATGTAACTGGTCCCACGTGTTCTAACCCAAAAAAAATCTTTGTGCATTTCATTCTCATATACGAATAAAACTTAAATGACAGTTGTAGAAACAGGACTCATACTAATGTCCCATTCTTCGTCTTTAATCGGATCATTCAAAACTTTTGTTGGAATCGTCAGAATACATGAATGTTGCCATTTTGTTTCAGTTTGACTTGTGACTTCATTTCAAAGGTATTTATCGCTAGTATTGTTTTAAAAATGTTGACTATATACTTTCATTTTATGTAAGGACTATTATCATTGGCTAAATGTTGTTTAAAAGACCTGATGCTTGGGATTTTATCCATTGCATTCCTTTAATACAAAACAGCTATGTGTGTCAGAGGTTTCCCAACACTTGACCAAAACACATGTATGGGCCAGCTAGGACAGTAATAGTATTATTAGCAGCTTGTATATATGTCTCAATGCTATAATATTTAGCATCACATTTATGGTTAGCAGAAGGTAAAGAGTTAAAAACAGGGCTGTCTTTTTAATGTGCAGTTCACTGCTTTTGATTTTTTTTTTGTTTTGTAGTTTTATAGGTTTAACACCAGTTTTTAGGAATGAGGAGCCATATATGTAGCTAATAGATCTGGTTGAGTAAGACCAAGTGAAGAAACACTGGCACACAGGAAGTTAATGGCAAGCTTTCTCACATAATCACATTAGCTGAGCTCAAGATTCTATCTTCTTTAGATAGAATTGAGATCTGTAAAGCCCAGCACTTTAGGCCATTGCCAGCTGTGGCCAGTTTGTTTGGGCAATGACATTCTTGTTTACTTGTTAAATGAATGCAGTGCACATTATAATCCTTCTTTTCATTCCTTTGGCATTAATAGGGCTATGTACGTACCAAATGACAGGATTACTACTCCAGCAAACCAACTTGTGTTGTAGGACAAGTGGCTGCATTTGTTTGTGTGATCAAGACAAATTGAAAATAGCTTAAAGCAGTTGACCTTCAAATAGTATCTGCATACATTTCATATATGTTTTTGCATCATGATCCATGTTACTTTAATAAATTCCCTTTTGATAGATATTGGTAATGATTTTATACAATTTTAGATTTTTTGATTATCATCAATCAATTGTCCACCTATTGGTTTTATAGCACTTTTCTTATCTATAATGGGCAACATTATGTGCATGTTTACTCTGAATTCTTAAAGTCTAATGCATGGGATTAAAAAAAAAATTAAAAATTGGAGCTAATTGATCTGTCAGACATAAATGTTGTCTCAGAATTTGTCATTGTACAAGAAACATTGCATTTCAATTTGTTACTGTGAATAATAAAGTCATTATGTTAAACAGTTTTATCATTGTGTGAATAACATTGCATTAAAGTTATTGTGAATAATAATAAAGTCAATAATATGTTAAACATGCCTTTAAAACCAATGATATAATATACATACTAGCATACAATTCATTGCTTCATTTTTTTTGTCAGGCCACTTTGGTGGGATGCAGGAAAGTCACCTGTCCAAGGGCTTCAGCATATAAGTTTATTTAGGTTTTGTCTTTAAGTGTTTGCAATTAGTTCCTAACCTCAGATAGATTTTCATCATATTAACACAATCTTTATGAAGCTTAGACAATTCATTCTTCAGTATGTTGGCTCACTCATTTTGCCTTGGGTTAAAGGTTAATATTGAAGATGTACCTTAAGGTTTTAGGTTAAGTTTTTTCTTTTGGTTTTCTAAACCATTTAATGAATTTTTTTTTCATAATCTGAATGAATCATTACAGAGCTAAGTTTATTCAGTTACATGCATATTTGTTCTTTTTACTCTAATGAATCATTACAGAACTAAGTTTATTCAGTTACATGCATATTTGTTCTTTTTACTCTGATGAATCATTACAGAACTAAGTTTATTTAGTTACATGCATATTTGTTCTTTTTACTCTAATGAATCATTACAGAACTAAGTTTATTCAGTTACATGCATATTTGTTCTTTTTACTCTAATGAATCATTACAGAACTAAGTTTATTCAGTTACATGCATATTTGTTCTTTTTACTCTGATGAATCATTACAGAACTAAGTTTATTCAGTTACATGCATATTTGTTCTTTTTACTCTGATGAATCATTACAGAACTAAGTTTTTTCAGGATAACAGTTGTAGAACATTTGTGCTAAAGCTATTTGGTTAAAGTTTTTATCATTTTTTTAAGTTTCCTAAACACCATGATGAATTTTCTTTTTTACTTGGGGCTAATCATTAATTTGATGATAAACATACTTACCCCTTTTGTACCTTGGAGTCCAGGTCACAGCCATAATAATTTCTGTTCAGGTTCTGGTTCTAGTTTTTCCATTGGTCTATATTTTTGTTTACCTCTGATGAGATGACTGTATCAGTGAGGACTCATTTTTAGACCTAATTCTTTAAGTGACATGCAGAATTGTCTTAAGGCATATCTTCAATATTAACCTTTATCTCGAGGCCTGGCCTTGTTTAAATGGTCTAGCTGGAACTAAATGAGGACAAAGTATCATTAAGATGTGATACATTTTGTGCATGTCTATGGATTGTCCTTGATGTGTTCACTTCACACTTGTTAGTAAAAATCTGACAGTTTTTATTGAGCTCATGAATGAAACTATGAATCCATTATGGAAAGGTAAAAGAAACTCTTGTTCAATTTAAATCCTGTATTATGTAGAAATATGCAAATATATTGTGGTTTGGAGCATGGAAGCAGTACTATTTGAGGAGATAAAACGAAAAATGTCTTGTAAACATTGCTGCTTATCATTGCCTGCAGATTGTAAAGCCATGATACCCACGGCCCCACATCACCCTTTACTTTTGATAGCTGAGGGCAGATATTGCTTGAGACTCCAAAAAGGGAGAAATAATTATCAGTCCAACTTCAAATTGAAGAGCTAATTTTCTGTTTCTGACTTAACATATGGCTTTTGTATATATTGGTGAAATTGAGCCTAGATTCTTAATGTATGCATTAATTTTATGCATAGTTTACTTGCCTTTTTTTGAGAGAAATCCTCTTGTTATAAACAATTGTTGTTTTATATTGAAATAAGAAAGGAAATTAAATAGTGTGCAATACCTAATAATACCCGTATAGCCACTATTATTATAACAATGATTACACTA
This sequence comes from Potamilus streckersoni, assembly GCA_016746295.1. Taxonomy (NCBI): domain Eukaryota; kingdom Metazoa; phylum Mollusca; class Bivalvia; order Unionida; family Unionidae; genus Potamilus; species Potamilus streckersoni. Next base: position 241,493 of record JAEAOA010001099.1, read on the forward strand.
TTATTCATGGTGTACCAGTTTTTATAGATTTCATGGTTGTTTCAAAGAACAAATTTAAAGTTCCAGCATCTGGCATCAATATCCAGAAAATGTTATTTTTTCACAAAACCATGGTAATTAATACCTGAGAAAACATTGCTTCACTGTGAGATGAATAATGTTGCTGAGTTAGTAAATATTTTAAGCTCAACTCTTAAAAGACTGGACAGGTTTATGGGATGGTCTTGTATCTGTTGTCTATCCATCCATCTGTTAGCACAAGTCTTTTATTGTTTTCTTGGAATATGGCTGTCACAGTGGCCAGCGAGAAAATTGTGTGTTCCTCCTGAATGTATGGTCCTATCAACATTAAATAAAAGACTTGTTATCGTTTGTAGTTGGTTCTAAATGAAAATGTTATCAACCTGATTTCCAGTGCAGGCACCATAGTAGCCACTAAAAATCTTATTGATACTCCTCCTTCATGGTTTGTCATATCAGCCTGGTCTTTCATTAAAAAACTTCTTATGATGTTTAGTCAGTCCCAAAATGAAAATAATACTTATCTTTCAACAAATATGGCAGCCACAGTGGCCATTTTGAAAATCTTCCTTTTGCTATGCCTTCATTGATGGTTATATAAGGATGAGAGTTTTACTAAAATACATGTATTGATGGTCCTAAATAAAAATGGCACCAATCTGTTCCATATGGCCACAAAGGAAGCCATCTTGAAAATCTTGTTATAATAACTATTCTTGAAAAGAAAGTCAGATTGATATATGGTTTTCATCCAAGGAAATTGTTAATTTCTGGTTGGTCATAAATGAATATGGTGCCTACTATGTACAGTAACACCGTCACATCAGCCATCTTGAAAATCTTACACCTGCATCATTAGATGGCCATAAAACCATGATGTTTTTACTAAAATCATCTTTTAGTCTAACCGGTCCTAAATGAAAATAGTGCTGATCTGGCATGCAATATGGCCACCACATCGACCATCTTGTAATTATTCATATGGAGTTGTCACCAAAATTTCTTTTTCATGTGTTTGCATAGACCTAAATGAAATTGTTGCTGATCTAAGGTCTAATATGACTGCCACAGTAGCCTCTTTAAAATGGTGTTTTCACTACTTCTTCTGAATGAATGGCCATGGGGTTTCCACTAAATAACTTGTTGTTTTGTTGTTTCAAAATTAAATTGGTCCTGATCTAACATCTAATTTCTGACATCTTGAAAATCATTTTTCACACTGCTCTTAAATTAAAAGTTGGTTTGACATTGGGTTTTCATTAGGGAGAGTTCTTATGATGTCTAATTAGTCATAAATTAAAATGACTAAACATATTTATGGTAAACCTTCAAATGGATGGCTATATCACCATGAGGTTTCCATCAACAGAATTGATGTATATGATACCTAGTTAGTCTGAAATGGTTCCACTCAAACAACGAATATGGCTGCCACAACAGTTGTCTTGAAAATCTTGTCTGCCTGCAGAATTGATTTATGACCATTAGATGATATAGGGTTGTAACAAAAAGACTTCTAATTTTGTCTACTTTGTTCTTTATGAAAATGGTTCCAATCAGCCATCCAAAATGTCTAAAAAGCTAATTTGAAAAAAAAAATATTGCTGAAGAATATCAGAGATGATTTTTACACTAAGCAGTTAAAATTAAGATGTGGTCTTATCTTGAACTCCTGGAAATTGTTTTATGCCCATTACAACATCAGTCTCTTTGAAGGGCACTAATATTTTCTTCAATGTGTGAAAAAATAGTGATACGTCTTTTACTTTCTTGATAATTGTGGTTGCTTTGTTTTGGTAAGTAGTGTTACAGCATTACAGTTTTGTGTTATATACCTAGTTTGTGATAGTAATATACATCGAAGAGTGATTCAGTGACAATACATTGTAGCATGAAACCATATATATTTTTACTTGTTAATCTTCCAGGTTCTGTGTCCTCTTTGGTTGAGCTGGCATCACAGGCTGTAGCCTGTCATATTCCATTTGAAGTTGTGGAGCATTTTCCCCAGCCAATCCCTGAACAGTTGCAGCTTCGCATTGCCTTCTGGAGCTTTCCAGAAAATGAGGAGGATATAAGGTGAAAGCATGTAATTCTGAAATCAAGGGGAATAGCTTTTCTCTTTATTATCCCTCAGAGATGGGGACTTCTAGCAAGTAGTTTACCTATTTGTGTTTGTGTTCATGTGTCCAAAGGTGTAGGTGAGATTTTGGACAGCTTTGCTTCCAGTTTCATCCAACAAAATTTAGCTCAGTAATTCCAGTTAATATTTTAAAATATAATATCTGCACAGCATCCTTTTCTCACGGTACCACCTTTTCCCCTGGCTGGAACTTTGGAGTTGAAAATTGATATTGCGGGCACATTTGGATTATTTTTTTATTCTTACAGTGCTTATAATTTTATAATCCCAAACTTGGTTGCTTCATATTTGGACATAATATTAACACATGTTCTCCTTATCACAGTATTACTTATGTCCTAGATTTTGCCTTTGACAACTGAGTCCAGAAACATAATGGGGATTCATTTTGGTTATTGTTTTGTTTAACAGCACTTGTATCTCAGTAACCTCCTACCTAATCCACTTTATGTAATGTCTTTACATACTCCCTTCTAATTGTAATTCTATTGCCTTTGGTTTAGGCCATTGAGATAAGAATTGTCATTGAGACACATCTTTGCTCAAGTTTGGAACATGCCATCATAACATACTCTCCATGGATCAATATACCACCTTGGCCCAGGATTCAACCTTTGGGGTGGAATCCTGTGATCAATAATTATAATTGTGCCAGAGATATTGGTTCAACTTTTTTCATCACTTTGGAATATAATATTATCTTATGCCCCACTTCCCTCAATACCACTTCTGCCCAAGGATGAGACTGTTGGGTCAAAAATTAATCTGGGGACATATTTTAATTAAAGTTGTTTTCTTTCATTTCTGTAATTCCTTAACCCGGACACATTATGTGTATCGTGGATTAGAGAAAATCGACATTCCATCGGTGGAATTTAGTCCATTCATAGTGTTTCTGTCATAGACCTGATATATTTGTCATCATGGGTTGTCGGTGTTGTGGCTTGTAGTGGCTGATTAAGTTTTATTAACCAAGTTTGAAACTCGCAGCAGTATAATTACATTAAAGTGGACATGCACTATGTGGAATTACTTGTCAACTTTCACAGTACAGATGGTCTGTGTAAACTTAGTTGTGAGATCGGTATCTGTTGTAGATAAGTTGTATTTACAGTAAATATCTTCCATTTTTGTACTTTGGTTTAATTTTAGTATTATATTATTGGAATTTCTTCTTGCTCATGCCATGGTTTTTCTTTGTTTAACTTGTACTGAATTACGTGTAAGTTGAATACATTATATCTGTCAGTAATGTCATATATAACTGAGTCATGTATTTGTCAAGGCTATACAAATTTCTCTAATTATATTGATTGCTGTTAATATGTAGCTTCATATTTTTTAGTCTTTATACAGGTATCCCTGGTAAAGCATCTATATCTGGAGGTGAAGAGGTTTTGGCTTCAAAGATTGTAAATTCCAATTATGCCATTTTCGTTTTGGACCAGTCATATTATTTCTAATTTCATCCTGAATATTGTCAATTTCTTTTTCAGTTCGATTATTCTAATAATTCTGGTTCACTTGACTTTCAATCTATTAGATTTCTCAAGCATTACGTTTTTATGTTAATTATTACCAGAATTCACCATAGAAAATAGGAAAATATGAAAAGAACACCAATATCAGGTTAAATATAACAATTATTGGTATAAATTCATTTTAAATACAAAATAAATTGCCAACAGGAATTTACTTAATTACTTGTTTTGAGTAAGGATCAGTTTAAAAAAACTTTTTATTTCTAAAGATTGTGTCCCTAGACTGATTCCAAAATAGGATAATTGCAGTTCATTACAAAATGCCTAAGGTGAATGATTGTTTCAGAGTTAACAAGTAAAGCTGGGTGTAACATTGATCAAAAATTAATATGCTTAATCTCCCCCTTTATTAGCTTTGTGGATTACAAAGAAAGATAAGTTTAAGTAAATGTATTGTTATGTCCAGCATTGAAATGTTAATGGTGAGAATAAAAATGGCATATATGGTTTAATAATTATATTGCTAGAAACCAATTTTATGCAAATATTTCATAGCATAGCTACATTGTGTTCTTTAGTCCATATTATAAGTCCAGAATTCATTTTCCCACAAAAAACCCCAAATTAAAATTAAAAAAAAAAACGTTGGTCTAAAATATATTGAAACTCAACACCTTCCTCATGGCCATTGTTAATGAGTCTAATTTTCGATATGTAGTTGCATTGAGCCCACACCCCAACCAAAATGTCCAAATATGAAAAATGGAGTAGGAATCTTCAGAGGAAACTCGGATTAGAAGACTGACTTCTATTCATTTTAAGCCAAATTTGTTCAAATTGTTGAATTTCGGACCTGAAATTGTCATCCCTTGTATTATATATTAAAAAAACGATATGAGTTCTGTATAAATACAGGTTTTTAAACTGCTTTAATGAATTACAAGACAAGTTGATTTTACAGAAAAATCAGTCCTTGTTTATACAACAGTATATAATTTTGAAGGTCTTTTGTCAAACTTTAAATTAACCCTTTTGACAATGTTTTTTAAATGATGGATTATTAAACAGATCATCTTAAGAAGATAAGGTTGTTTGAAAACTCTTGATTGGGATTTTATTGGCACATATAAATTCAGGATTAAACTCTTTATTATAAGAAAAGATTCTAATTATTTGCGTTTATTGTTTTTTTTTACTGTAATAGGAAATGTCACTTTCTATGAGATGCATATATATATATATATATATATATATATATATATATATATATATATATATATAATTCTTTAGAATTAAAAGTTTGAAAGGAAACAAAACAATTTATGTTTATTTTGTTGTTTCCGCTTAGCAATGCAATACAGTCTGCAAGATAAAGTTAGAATATTTATTCTATACACGGAAATGACTTTACATGCCAATTTATAGGAATGTGATCAAATTTGTTTTGTGTGATACATTTTGGGGTTTTGTACATGATCATCTTTTCTAATTTGAGATATTTAGGAGAGTCTTCAAAGAGAAAATGTAGTCATTTCAGTTTCCCGATGAGTTGGTCGATTGATTGTAGCTTGTCAGTTGCATGGCTCTTACAGCATACATTACCAAGACCAGATGTCAGCATAAGCAGATTATGTTAAAACAATGCACTGTTAGGGTGGTTTGTCAACAGGAAACAATTGTGTGTTTATGTAACAATAGATTCCAGTGCATTTTTATATCCAAGTTTGTGGTTTTCCTGTCATGTTGCTTTTTAATTTCTCAACTCCAAACCCAATACTGTATATACAGTTTTCATCAGCCAAAATTATCGCTAGGTGGTATATTTTGTCAAACAAAATCGTAATTTGCTACATTGGCGAAACCCAGAGCAATTGTATCCATATAAAAATTGCAAACTTAATATCAAGAGACCAGACAAAATGCTGTTTGAAAGTTTGGATAAGTATTTTGGAGATAAACTTTTTTGGGGGTAAATTGCCACTGTATGGTCGACTGTAGTCATTTCATGTTTCTGCACTCGGAGACGGTCAAATGTAGCTAGTCAGTTCAGTTGCATGGCTAGTTTGATTGTATTACAGCATACAGTATCAAGGCCAGGTATCAGCATAAGTGGGTTATTACTTAACAATTAACTGTTAGGGTGGTTTGTCAATATGAAATAAGGATTTATTTATGTAACAATTGATTCCAGTGCATTTTTCTAAGTGTGAATTTCTCCACTACAAACTCAAGACTGTATATACCGTTTTTATCAGCCAAAAATGTTGTAGCCCAAAATATGACCAGATGGTATATTTTGTCGCCAATATGTGAAACATAATTGCAATTTGCGACGTTGGAGAAGTCCAGCGCAATCACTGTTATTCATTTCATTTCAGGTTATTGCCATCTACAAATTGTCTGCGAACTCGAAATCAAGAGACTTGGACAAAATGCCATTTGCAAATTTAGACAAGTGTTTTGTTGTTAAATAGAAAAATGATGAAGATTTCAATGAGATTCAGAACTGTGCTAAAGTTGCTAGAACTGATAGTTCAGATGCGACTGTAGCCAAGTGTAAGAAAGTATGTGATTTCTGGCTTAGTGGGGACTGCAGCTTTTGCTGGTGGGACTGCAACTTTTGCTGGTGGAACTCCTATTTTTACCAAATTAGGAGTCCTGGACTCCTATTTTTAAAATCCTAGCGAGACCTGTGCTCACAACAAAAATAACAAGGGTATTCATGTTTTCATTTATTATTTTAAGCTAAATACTATTAAACAGTCTGCACCAAGAAGCTTGAAACCAGCTACAGGAACTATATTTAAAAAAATTGTTTAGTGTATAAATAATTTACTTATTTTTTTTTTTGTAGGTTGTATTCATGTCTTGCAAATGGCAGTGCTGATGAGTTTCAGAAGGGAGATCATTTGTACAAGGCTAAGTCAGTCAAAGATGTCTTACAAATAGGTAATAAGTATGTCAAGATGCATATAAAATTATCATTTAGAAATTAAAAAATTGGCATTTGTGTTGATGACCATCTGGAAACCAATATGTGGCAACTTAATAATTGCATGAACACTTGTTAATTATAAGTACAGGGCATCAAGATAGATATTATCTCTAAAGTCATTTGGACCCTGTGTGTTTTTGTAGAGGGTTAGAGTGGTTGTTAGACAGTTTAACACCATTTTTCAGCACAAGATAGGCTATACATGGCTCCCATTATAACTGGTAGAGGTAGAACCCGTGAAAACCCCAGGCAACCAAGAAGCTACTGGAAGCTTTCTCACATACTCGCACTAGCTGAGCCTGAGACTGGAACCCATGCATACAGAGGTAAGATGGCAGTGATCGTATTAGACCACTCGGGGCCCTGGGTTAAAGTGGGAAAGTTGGAGTTGTATTAGACTAAATATAATGTATATAATGGATACAAATCAAATGAAAAAGAATTTCATATAACATGTTCCAGGTACAATAATATAAACAGAATGATAATTAATGATTTTTTTTCTCATTAGTGATTAGAAATGAATTTTGACTAGATTATACTCTCATTTAACTGTAGCTTTAGTCTTTATTTACTGATTTCTCCTTTGAATATGTTCCCAATCACATTTTGTTAGGAATATTAGCCTGCTAGCTCATGAATTCAGCCCTACTAAAAGACAAAAATCGTCATATTCTCTATTTTTAGATAGACAAAGGGAATTAGCTATTGCCTTTTACCTCCCCTTGATGCAACTAGGCGTTGCCAGTTTTTAGCTTTGCTGTGTTCTGCGACATGCACAGAACCATAGCCTCCAACAATACAGCCTGTTTTTGTGTTCCTGTGCACCCATCCAATGTGAATTTTGCATTTATAATACAGATTTATCACTTTAATTTACAATTTTTGTCAATATTTTGAGAGATTTATCACATGTCGGAACTTCGTCTTATAGGACCACCATGCCACCATGATGTTGTTGACCTTACATGTGGTCATTTCACTTCAGCATACATTAGACTTTATTTGCTTACAGATACAGTTGGACCCCAATCATTACCAAAGGCTACCGCACTATGATAATGAACACATTTTGGCGTCATGGCAACATGTGTGGGATATAGACCTGTTAAATGTTTTTGACACTATTGGTGTCCTTTACCAATATCCCTTATTTGTCTCCAGAGGGATCCAATTGGACCTTTTAATATAGTTAGATTTGAATCGTTTAGAACTTCTAGCCTACACATCACTAAAGTCACTATTGTGCAGACCATGTTTACTGATATCTTTAGTTTCAGCATGCAGGGTGCGATGGCTGTATTCTCCTTTATGTTCACCACAAGTCTCAGGATTCATAGTCCAAAATAAATTAGTGTCTGTTGTTAGTCAACCATTATCCCTGGTCACTTTTATCCATAGCCAGGTTGAGAACAGCAGCCATGCAAGATTCTGTTCCGTGCCCTCAGGGATCAATGATGTCAGACACATTCCGACATCATGGCAGATGTGACATTAGGCATGATAAAGATCTCTCAGATATGTTAGACAATTTGATTTCCAGTAACCAAAATCTATCACATTATTTCCAAAATGGATTTTGTTCCTGTGTTCTAATTTGGCTCTACTCTAGAAAGTTTAAACCTCTTGCTCATGCTTTGCTATAGTTCCTGTCGTACAAGGCATGCTTCCTGATAGTCTTATCTTTCACATGCAGAAACAGTGAGCTGTATGCGTTTTCAGTCAAACCGAACTATCATCTGTTTAGTTTGGATCATTCAGTAGTCCTCCTTACACAAGCAGGCCTAGTTGCCAAGAGTCAGTTGCATCTGTAGGTAGCCAGTGAGTCATCATTTTCCCTTTCTTTCTCATAGACCTGTCTAGAGAGGCACCCATGCAAGATACTGTCTGCACCCTCAAGCACTACTTGAGATGCACAAAGACCTCTTTTGTGGTTTATTGCTCCAAAATTTCAAGCAATCTCTGTGAGACAGAACACAGGATATCATGCTTCACACACTTTATTTCTGGCTGAAGGGGGTCATATGCTTGTTGTACTCTGACATCTCACCAGATCAGAGTAGCCTCATGTCTGCACCCTCAAGCATTGCTTGAGACACACACAGACAAGTTGTGACATGAGCAGATATCACTTCATCCTGGTCATGGTTGGAAAACAAGGCATCACCCTTCAAGACTTTGCTTTGTGGTTGGAGTGGGTTATACAATATGCGTACTTTGAGATCTCTCAAGATCAGAGTTGCCTCATGAGGGTTACAGCTCACGAGCTTAGAGCCATTTCTGCAAGCCTTGGTTTGGAATGCAATCTCTAGATCCAAGACATTATAGAAGCTGTGGGCTGGCATGCAGAGTAAACCTTGTTTTTACCTCAGAGATTTAGTATTGCAGAGACAGACTTTATATCTGGTAGGGTCAGTGGCAGTAGCATAGATGGTCACCAGATCCCACTAGACCAATCAATGCAGCCCACTAGCTTATCTGCATTCACCAGTGAAAATTTTGGTAGGTGAGAAGATCTCAACTACAATTGTATGTATGTATGTATGTATGTATGTATGTATGTATGTATGTATGTATGTATGTATGTATGTATGTATGTATGTATGTATGTATGTATGTATGTATGTATGTATGTATGTATGTATGTATGTATGTATGTATGTATGTATGTATGTATGTATGTATGTATGTATGTATGTATGTATGTATGTATGTATGTATGTATGTATGTATGTATGTATGTATGTATGTATGTATGTATGTATGTATGTATGTATGTATGTATGTATGTATGTATGTATGTATGTATGTATGTATGTATGTATGTATGTATGTATGTATGTATGTATGTATGTATGTATGTATGTATGTATGTATGTATGTATGTATGTATGTATGTATGTATGTATGTATGTATGTATGTATGTATGTACAGACAAGAGTTCCAGATCAAAGGATCTCTGGCTGTGTTGCTTAGGTCATTAGGAGAATGGGTTATCTTTCATGTATTGGGAATCCAGCCACTCTTCTCCAAAAGGATACTCGAGGTATATGCCATATGTTCAGCATCCCCTTCTTCTATTGATTGTTCTCCTAATGTAATGCGATTGGGGAATGTAATTAAAGAAGAAAGCTAATTTTTAAAGTAAATTATGTTTCACTGACAATACTATTACATTACTTAACCCCCCCACCTGCCATGTGTTAATGTCTCACTCAGTTAGAAATGGGCAAAACCTAGTGCTATCAAAGGGAGGTAATGGGCAAGAGTACTTCCCTTTGTCTACCTAAAAATAGACAATAAGAAAATTTTTGTCTTTAAGTAGGGATGGATTTGTGAGGTAGCAGGCTAAAATTCATAACAATGTAATTGGGTAAGTATTCTTGGAGAAACATAATTTACTTAAAAAATTTGATTTCTTTAATAATTCTCCCCAATTTGATTTTTTTTCAGACTGTATGTATACCCAATTCTTCAAAATTAAGTCACTTCTCACAGCAGTTTAACTTATTAATGAGGGGTACTGGTGGTCATAAGTCATTTTTGATGGTAGAGTCTTAGAATCTGCATATAAAAGAAGAATTCAATTTTTTTTATTGGCATATTTTTTATTTTTTTAAGGTAAACGATGTTTGAGAAATTGGTCATCTTTTAGTACTTGAGCTTTCACTACCATTAGCAGAACATAGGCATTTCTTCAAATTTCATATAATTATCAGTGACACTGATCAGCATGCAAGTGCACAACTGTCTTTACTTGTAGTTAGGTAGCTTTAAACTTTTGTTAAATTTTACTTATCACAAATCCAAGTAACACCATCTTTCTTGTAATTTTCTTGTATCGTTTATAAAGTTGTCTCGTAATGGAATAGTGTATTCTTTGACAGGTCTAACTTAACCGGAATATCAGTTGTTGATATCACTACAACAGAGATCTCGGAAAAGCTTAATTACACGTATTTGAATGCAAATTTTTTATTTGGGATGCAGAATATTACTCACACACGAGTCTTACATATGCAAGATTTTGATGCATGGAGGGAATTTTTGCCGCAAAATAAATATGTTCTAATCACTATGAAAACTGAAGCAATGCTTTTATATTAGGTTGTTGCTGACTTCTTTGATCAAGGGTGACCAGCTTGGTTTGATAAAGGTGCATGTGTTATTAAAGGCGCCGTTAAAGGCTTTCTTTGAAAGACAAAATAAATAATCATTTGTTATTGCTGCGGCAACATCAAATGAATTGTATAGCATTGAAACAATTTTTTAAAAGAATTTCCTTAGTATATATCGGTGCTTCAGAGGTAATCAGTTTTCATTTGAATTGTACAAAACTATTTTTTCTGAGGAGGTTGTGTTTTTTTTTTTCTTCTTTAAATTGCTGTCAAGTGGTCGACTGTAGTCGTTTCACATTTCCGCCCTCAGAGTTGTTTGATTGTAGCTAGTCAGTTGCATGGCTAGTTTGATTATATTACAGCATCCATTATCTAGGCCAGGTATCAGCATAAGCGGATTATGATTGTAGTTAAATGGAAAAATAAAGATTTTAATGAGAATGATAACTGTGCTAAAGTTGCTATAACTGATAGTTGCTATAACTGATGCGACCATAGCCAAGTGTAAGAAAGTACATGATTTCTGGCTTAGTGGGGACTGCAACTTTTGCTGGTGGGACTCCTATTTTTATCAGAGTAGGAGTCCTGGACTCCTAGTGTTAAAATCCTTGCAAGACCTCTGCTACAATTTTTTACATCCTGTGTGCATACTATACTTCAGGTATCATGCAACATTGTGATTGGATTCATTTTAATAAGTACTGCACCCTCATTGCTGTTGAAGCAGATTGTAACTGTTGGCATATTTGTCTGACAGTTCAGGTTATGCGAATAAATTAACCTTATGGTATTGAGCTCTTCTGGCCCAAGGATTGGTGTGGTTATAGTACTGTTTTTTTTCCCTCATTACATTGTTAGTCCTTCCATCCTTCAACACCTGTTTGTGAACGATCTAGAGATAATATTGATCAGATTTGGTATGTAAGCTAATATTAAGAGATCAAAGGAGTTTTGATTTTAACATTGTTTGTACAGGTTAATAAGGTGATCTTGCATCTTAGCAGCTGAACTTTTCAGTACTCTTGAAGCTGGATTTCTAATTAAATTTTAAACAGGTTTGTCATGTGTATTTCATTTGAGATCTTGGATGAGTTTGGTTATGAGTAAATTCACACCAATTATAATTCAGGCTATCATGAAGCGTGAATCAAATCAGAAGCTTTCTGATTATCCACTGTGCCAATGCATATAACCTAGTTTGGAAATCTCACATTGGTGTGGCCACAGGTGGATCTGGGAAAAAAAAATCTGGGAATTCATGTCTGCACAGATTAATTCCCCTGATACTGGAATGTAATTGTATTTACTTAAAAGGTCATTCTATGAATAATTTAATAAGTTATGGACCAAAGTCCATTACTCAGGGTTAGGGAATGATCAAGGTTAAATTGATTGATTGTATATGCCAAGAAAGTGTGTTTGTGTGTGTTTATGTGTGAGCACAAACAAGTGGAATAACAAAAGTCCAATTTTCAACCATCTCCTGTTGTGTGGGCAAATTTAATTTGGAGAAACAAGAAGAAATTTGTCAGCTATCCCAACTTCAGATAAAATTAAAAGAATCTACATGGTGCAAATTAAAATTAAGGAGAGCTAAATTTCACTTATGTTACAAAATTTCTTGCTATTGTTTTCTTTTATTCTATATCACTGCTAAAAGTATAACAAAATTCAATCTTAGTTTTTAAGAAATTTCAGAAAATCAATTTCTATTCATCATCCATGTATGCTACATTTTTGCATGAAGATTACAGTGAGTTACAATGCCAGCACTTCTGGTGTTCCATGCAATAAATGAGCAAATATGCTGGTCTCTGGTTGTGTTAGAGGGATGGCTTATCTTGAGGGGTACTTTTGAACACAAACTTCTGTGCCAAGGTATCCTGCCTATAAAAGTGGTGGGGGCCACTGATGGGGGTTGGGATGGAAGTGCTGTTCATGCGGGGAACCACTGGGTTCAGTGAGTTAATAGACTCTATAGTAAGTGTGTGCTCCAGACTTTTCATTTCCCATTTCAGTTCAAATATATGAGCTGACATTTGTCAAATTCCCAGGTGAGAATACAGACCTACTTGGGTTGCTTGCTTGTAAACTATTTTTAAATTTGTTTTAGCTGAAAACTTTACATTTGGACATGGTAGCATGCAGTTTGAAATGGCCACTAAAGTTTTTGAGTAGTTCACCATATGGGTAATAAAGTTTGATAGATACTTGAATCTCTTTAATGAATATTACCAGTTGAATTGGTGTGTCATATATCTTTAATGTGAAGCTCTCCCTCATTATAACGTGGTAGTCCATAAACATAGACCACATTGGGTACTGATCCGCATAATACTGAGAATTGTTTGGAACCAAAATATATTGAGTATAGCTGAATACTAAACAGTGGTGTAGCATGCACTATCAAAAATGTTAAAATTTGGCATTTTGAAATGACATTAAAGATATGATACTAAATTTCACCATGTTTTTTTCAATCCATATTGTTGTACATTGATGTGATTTGTCCATGGGGTCCATAGCATCCCAGCATTTTATCTGAAATCACATTTTAACGAGGCACAATATGATGTTGGGTTATATTTACAGCAGCAAAAAATGAAATTGCTTTAAACATACCCCACAAATGTCTAAATTGTAAACATGATTAATTCATTGAATTCAGGCAATATTGATTAACATTTTGTTGCTTCATATTAAGATGCAAATGTGGTATGAAGATTAAAGAAAATGGGTTGTAATTGCAATAAATCTCAAGTTAAGCACTTGTGTTTAAAGTTATTGGTATTAGGCTTAAGCACCTTTATGCTTTTATGCCCAACACACTTGCAGTATAGTTTTAAGAGCTTGTAAAATAAGTGTAGAACAAGGTTTGTAAAAAGGGTAAAGAGTTTATTAGAATTATTAAAGTGATAATTGTCTTTTGAACTCTGCTGTCTTTCTAATACACATTTCTAGCAGAATTTTATTCAAATGTTTAATTTCAGGCTTCCATCTCAGTGGCACTGTTGTCCCACCCCAGAGCATCAGTCAGACAAAGGGTAGTTTTAGTGTGGCTGTGATGTTTGATCGTCGAAGGATCTCTTCATGTATCTGTACATGTAGCAGCACAGCATCATGGTGTTCCCATGTGGTGGCTCTCTGTCTGTACAGGATTCACCAGGTTAGAGACCCAAATACAGCATAAGTTGCTTAGAGATGTTAATGAGCAGAATTTCAAATTGGTTCAGCAGGTTCCTAATTGTAACTTGACATATGAAAGTCAAATTTTCTCATAATAAGATCTGTCTGCAGAGAAGTTAATGTTGTTATTGTCTCAATTAACAAATTTTTTTTCTACAAGAAATAAATATTGATGCAGTTTCTATCCAAACATCATATTCTTTCACCCGATTTCATTGTTATCAAAAAAGTTGAGGTTTTTCTTACAGTGCAGAAATGCAGTGATGACAGATCATTGAACCAGTTTATGCACTCGTGTAAGATCAGTGAAAATTGGTTAATGCATTTATTGAAAGTATTTTACAAAATCATTTAAAGTTATCAGGATTAGTTTTCCGTCAATAGTTCCTTTCAGTAATTTTTTTAGTCCTATACTACATTTACCCACTTTTCAAAAATGAAATTTAGTTCAGTCAGAAGCATGGCCAATGTTCAGACAATTTTAAGAATAATTATTTGATAGAAAAGCACTGAAAAAGTATTTATCCCACATTTTTTATTACATCCCCAGTTTTGACACCAAGCTGTTTTTTTTTTTTTACCCTCAGTTTTACAACCCAGGAGGATACCCTGCTTTTTGTCATTACTACTGTTCAAATGGGCATTTCAGGATAGGCTTTTCAATAAAAAGACTTTCTCTGATGTCATCATGGCAGCCATCTTATAATGTTTGTTATTGCTACTCCAGAATAGAATGTCATATTGACATAGAGTTTTCAACTGAAGACTTACAATCATGAGTTGAACCTAAATGAAAATGGCCCCAGTCTGAATTCTAAAATGGCTACCATCAAGGCCATCATGAAAATCTTATATTACTACTTTCGAATTGTTGGCATCAATATTGGCATTGCACTAAAATACTTTGTATGTCCGTCTGGTCATTGCACTAAAATATTTTGTATGTCTGTTTGGTCCTAAATGAAAATGGTGCCAGTCTGATGTCCAGTATGGTTGCCATACCAATTACCTTGTTAATGCTGCTTTTTCTGAACTTAAAGACATATTGACTTGAGAGTTTTACCAGAAGATTTCTTATGATGTCTAGTTGGTCATAATTGAAACTGTGTTGCTCACACATCCTATATTGCTGCCACCTTGAGAGTATTATTGCTACTCCATTTGAATGCATGCTTGTGCCAACATTGGGATTTTACTGAACATTTCTTAGTTGATTCCAAATGAAAATGGTTCTGTTACGACATCCAGCGAAGTCACCATTGGCCATCTTTAGAACATTATTATCACTGCTTCTCCTGAATGGATGATTCTATCAGCATAGGTTTTCCCAGAAAGATGTGTATGATGTTTAGTCGGTTGTAAATGACCATCTGGAAAAAATCTTCTTATAATGTATTATGACTTTTTGGTCTTGAATTAAAATGTTTCAAATCTGCCATTTAGATATGGCTGTCTTAAAATCCTATTATTCTTATTTCTTTTAAATCTAAAAATACTTTGACATCAGGGAAGAGTTCTTGCTGTGTAAGTTGGTCATAAATGAAAATATTGTAGATTGATCCTTAATATGGTCACAGTGGTGGCGGTCTTGAAAATATTACCTCTGCTTCACTAAAATGGATGCTTATATCAACATATCTAGTTGGTCTTGAATGATAATTGTACGGATCATATATTCAGTATGTTTGTCTTAAAATACTTGTTGCTACTCTCCTGTATATATGGCCATATTGACATGGGTTTGTCACCAAAAGACTGTGATAATATTTGCTTGGTTTTAAATGAAGATGGCACCAATCTGACATCCAGTACCAATCTGACATCCAGTATCCAGTACCAATCTGACATCCAGTACCAATCTGACATCCAGCATAGCAAATAGTTTGAAACTCTTTTAATTGCAGAAGAAAATTATAGATGGTTTCAACTCATGGCAGCTAAGAGTAAGAAATGGTCTTAAATTCTTAGAAATTCTTTTTGTTCCATAAAGCATTGTCCCTTAAAGGGACTATTGTTTTAATACTTCTAATGATTTCAGTGACCTGTAAAGCAGTACTAAGAGCAAAAGCATATTTCATAGAATTAATTGTGGGACATAATTTGTCACTCAGTGTTTCTAACAACGTATCCAAACTGTTTTAAAAAATGTTTCCAGATTAGAATTAGCAGTAACAAATAGCTTTGGAGTGAACAACTGCATTTGTTTACAAACTTGCTAAAAGAAGAAAAGAAGAGGTTTTTGAAAATTTGAAGCTGACTCCCATTTCATTTGCAACTGTCAGCTGTGAATGTTTGACTGCAAACAATACCTTTGTCTTGTTAGAATTTGTATGGTGATCACCTGATAACCTTACAGTTCTAGCTGTACTTATTTGTGATGCAAAAGCTACAGATGAAATATTGATCATTTGATAAAAGAACAAAATTCTGCATCATTTAATTCTATGCAACTAAAAAGACATTGTCCATATGTGCAGACTGCTATGTAAGTGGATAGTGGAAGTTGGAAATGTATACATGCACATAAAACAAGCAGTTTTTAATTGAATTAACTCAAGACAAGCAATAACCAAAAGCTGGACTGATTCCTGCTCCTGTGAAACTAAGTTTAGTAAATCAGTTTAATGTGCATAGCTTACTGATTATCAAGTAAGGCATTACTGTTTTGTTATGTAGGTGGTAGGCAGCACTGGTATAAGTCAGAGATAGAAACCTCTATGCAGTGCAGTCCAATTCACTTTTTTATATCCTTTATGAACTATAAATAAATGGCTAACATCTGTTAAAGATATGTGACAAAAATATTTAGTAATATTTTGCATTATATATTTTTTGTTTTATTCATTAAATGCATTTTTTTTGGTAAATCATTCTACATTTTTTCCAGGCACATGATGTTTGCCTCAGAGCCCCAGTATCTGAATCCTTGTCAAGACTTCACAGAGATCAATTGCAGAAGTTTGCCCAGTATCTCATTAGTGAACTACCACAGCAGGTGGGCATTCAGTTATATTGTTAGATATTTTCTGTAACTTTTCTTTAAACTTCATAAACCTATTACCTTTCTGTAGTTATAAATATAATAAAGTTCTATATTTTATGGACATGAAAGTTTCCATCTTAAATTTTCACTACAGGTTATGGAAACCTACCAGGACATTGACATTAAAAAAGAAGATATCTACCATGGTGTAAATTTGGAATGGAGTCACCTATCCTAAATCAGATAAACTGATTTTTTTTTTTCTGCTTTTGTTTTAGGACCCTGAATTGAGATTTGGGAGCCAGTAATAGTAACCTTTTCTGAAGATATATCTGCCCTCTGTCCTTCTGCCCATTCATACTTCTGGTAATCAGCACATCTGCAATGCTGACACATAATTGGATGAAATTTGGTACATTTCCAATTTTGATAAAAGAGTTATTACCATTTTTCTATCAGTTTGAAATTTCCAGTACAATCAGTCCTAATAACCGGCGTAGCTCAAAAACCATTCAAAATATTCTGATGTAATTTGGTATGCATATCGTCTAATGGACCTAGATATGCCTTGATGGGTTTTTTCGATAAGTCCATTTTGGATGGAGTTATGACTCTTGATAAATTACCTAATATGTTCCAAATGGGATGTTGCTTTTAACTTGACGAGCTCAAGAACCATTGAACATATTTCTGTTGAAGTTTAATTTGTTTACTTTTTCAAAGACATGTATGTGCACCTGTGTGTGGTCTGGTCGGTTCCAATTTTGGACAGAATTAAGCCCTTTATCTGTCAACTTAAATTGTTTGCAGTTAGAAGATTGTTTCTTTGATTTAGATGGCCAATAAAAGGGTTTAATCTCAAGTTCTCAGTTTTGGGCAAAGTTATGACCTTTGCCACTTGACTTAATATATTTACATGGGATTTTACTTGTAATGAGTTTAGCTCAAAATCTTTTTACCTTTTACAGATTTTCCAGATTCTTTAATGTTTGTCCCCATGATCTTCCTTCAGATGTCTGACTAGTATACATGCTGTCCATTACGCTTTTTTCATAAAATTGCACATTGCATGTAAATGTATTTGGATTATGCTTTCTTGATGTAACCCCCTCACCAAAAAATTTATAATTTCTTTTCTCATTTTTATTAACATCCCACTAATCACACAGAATGTATTATAGAAAAGACAGCTTCAATGTAATTATGACATAAAAGTACTGTAACAAGATAAACGAGTTTGGGATTTTTGGATTAATAACAAAACACCATTGATGGGAATGCAATACAATGTTTAATGTTATATGGTGGTATAAAACGAAATATAGACATGTGCTTGCACTGGGTCCCAATATGAGACTAATTAACATAATAAGCACGATCTTTAAATGCAACAAATATGTTACTGAGACAAATGAAAAAAACGATCCAAGGTATATCACAAACAGAAATATGATCGTAAAATACGAATAATGTTATGTTCAAAATGACGAATTGATATAATGGCTAAAGTATGATTGTTCGTTCAAAACTAACGAATTGCAAGTTTTACTCATACTAGTAAAACGAATAATGGTTCGTTCATAATAACGTCTTGATAGTTCTACAAACAAATGAGATTTCGCTCAAACTAGCGAAGTGATAGTTTTTACTCACGATAGCAAAAACACTGGATATTACAAAAAACCCTGCATTAGCCCATGGCTAAAATATTATGTATCTGGAGCAATGTAGACACTCCCTGATTCCAAGCAAAGATTTGTAGTCACCGACCACCATTGATTCCTGGGTTAGACTATCAGTATCCACCACGTTGGTCCGCTACGCTTGATCAACCTCAACCCGACTAGCAACATTGAAATATTCGAAGCACTCGAATACACAAGCACAGCACCCCTCAGCACTGCACACATAGCTCTACACTGCTGTACGACACATCACAGCAGCACAAAACAGCATACGCCCTCACAGTACAGACAGCTGCACATGGCACAAACTGCTGCACCCGGCACAAATGGCTGCACACTGCACGAACACAAACACAGACAGCTGAAAATATATCCGATATCATGTACTACACATGACACTAGTATATATGGTAGTATACAACGACGGTATATATGGTAAGTCGTATACATTCTCAGTCTTGCCTTTAAAAACTACAATAAACAGGTTAAGTTGGCGGGTTATAGGATTCGTGCTGCATTAAACGGAATTTCGTAGAATTCTTGCCAAATCACATATACGAATAAAACATTATCATTTACTAAGCGGTATTTATTAAACTTGTTGAAGCGACATAACTGCGGAATTAAAAATGATAATACAATAGACAACTTTCAAGCCATATTAACGAATAAATTAACGTACCTCTATAGCTGGAGATTTAGGTCTCTGTAGACAGACATCTGATTGACAGAATGGTCAGTAATGTAATATTTTCATTACAGTTTGAATCATATATACACAGGCAATGTAGCTCAACATTGTCCGTGTAATCCATGTATTCGGTTTTTCCAGCCCGAAGCACTTCGCACGTGCCGAGCAAGGAAGAACCGAATTCACTATTTTTCGAAATGTATAATATACATTGATCACCTTCGGGTATCATTGTACACTAAAAGCGAAACCTGAGTATGTTTACTTAATTTAAAAAAAAAACATTTATACAATTCCGTGACAAGTACATTTGTCTCTAGACTAGGGGTGACTTTCCTAAGTGTTATGCTTTATTTATAGCAGCTGCCCTATTTCCAAGATACATGCCAGTTTGACCTCTATTTCTATTTATAGTAGCCATCTGGCTTAGAACAGAACAGACTAGTTTTCTAATTTTTAATCTTTGCTCAGATATTTTTTGTTAAAAGTAAGGTGAGGTACATAACCATTCTGTAGGAATTTGGTGGTAAAAGTCATCCTATTTATTTTAGTCAATGTGTATGTTACAGCAAAAATGTGTCTCAGATGATTTCATAGATAGATTAGAAAAAAATGGAATTAAAATGACTCGGAGATGAATAAATACATGAATAACACAATACAGTGCCAATCTAGGGTAGCTGCATGTCCATTGCAGGATGTGGAAAGGACTTTAATATTGGTCATAGTGTAAAACAAAGATGCCTTGAATTATCTCATTTTGCTAACTCCAATACTAGGGTAACTTTTTACAGCAGAACTAAATTGTGGAAATGAATTTTATAAATGCAGGGGCATTATTTACTGAGTTCCTTATAGAACACTGACTACAACTAGTGGTAGAATATAACTTTGGTCCTTTGTTCAAGTGGATGCTTCCTGACACCATAATTGCAGAAAATATGCATGTGTTTTGTACATATGTGCATTGAATTTTATCATGTTATATGTGGATTACGCTTTTTCTTCTCAAATTACTCCTTTTGTCCACTTGGATTATGCTTTTTCCTCACCATGGGTTGGCCTGTATGGACTAGTCAGTTAAATCTAAAATGGAATTCATTTAGCAAACATATAAGGTTGACTATTCTTTAATAATAAAATTGCCCTCAACAAACAGAAACTAGTTGTTGTTTACTGGCAGTCATGGGATTGACATGAAGAATGTGGATATTTATCATTTTCAGATATTGCCTACAGCACAGCGACTATTAGATGAACTGCTCTCTTCACAGGAAAATGCTATGAATAAATTTCGTGGAGCACCAGGTATGAAACTTACAATTATTGAAGGTAGTATTAGTTTTTGATATGCACATCACTTTGTATTCTAATAAAATAAATTGTTTCGTGACTTTTAGCAAACTGTTGGTTTTCAAGTCGTATCAGTGTTTAAAACACTTACATTACACCGTAACTGAACCAATAAGAAATCATTGTAGCACAGATGAGAATTTTCCAGATTTCCAGATTTCTGCAATTTCTTTGAAAGATCATTCTTAAGTTGTGTCATTTTGTGGAGAAATTGAAAATGGGCATGCAGGCAAGCAATACTTTGAAATCAGAATTTGGTCATTGAGGCCATATATATAAGAATACCATTACATTCATTGAACTACATAAATTATCACTAATTAAGGATGCCTGTTACTTAAGCAATTGGGACATCTTACCTGTTTTTTTCTTCATGAATAGCTTTGTGACATAGCTGGAAATGTTGTGGCAGATTTCGCTGTATAGTGTTTCATTGGTTGCTATGTTTAGACTATTTATTTTCCTCCATTCAATATGTGGTGAGGCTCAAGATCTTCCAGAAATAATTGTATAAATTCTATGTTCAATTATATTTCATTGAGAGGTTGAGAATACAATTTTCATGGCATCAGATTGTAATATTTGATGAAAATAACAAAACAAATTCAAGAAAGGATTGAGGTAACTTGCACCCTTGTTTCATTAACATTTTTAACTAAAAGAAAAATAGTATTCTGGTTATTTTGGTAAGCATGTACTTTTAGACACATGGTAGGACCTTGATGTAGCAGCAAGTTTATGATTGATAAAGGTGATGTTTCATAATTAGTTGACATGGAATGACATAAGAGATTTCTTTACCCCAGTGAAATTAATAAAAATACCTGCTGATATAATGACTCCACTGAACAAGCTTGTAAAACTCCCAATGACCAAGATAAAAGTCAAACAGAAAGTTACAGTTTGGATGAATTGAAATCCAAAGTGGCAAGACAAAAGATAAAAAACACTATCACACTCTTAAGAAATCACTTGGAACCTTAAACTTTGCAAAGACTGATGACTAATGTTGGAGGAGCATAAAATTGTATACTTTGACTTCTGCCTTTAAATTAGGAGGCATCAAAGAGGAAAGTCCTAAAGAGAAGATGGTTATTTATTTGGTTTTTCATGCAAATAACATATAAAACGGACATTGTATATCATTTTAACCCTTTACCTAATATAAGCGCCTTTGGCCCTCTGCTGACATATTGTACAGGCGCCTTTTGGCAATTTACCCAATGACACACAACTCTGTAAACAACAGCCATTTTGAGCGGGTTTTTGTAGCACCACCTTCAGGGAAAATCCTCTGTTAGGTACTACATTCATTGGTGAGATTGACCATTACTTCAGATCTCGTGGTCACTTTTGATGCTCTGGTTGCAATCTATTTAAAGTAAGTAGGTCGTAACTGGGTCATATTCTCCATTCAACAAAATGGCGGTCTCTGATATCATTCATTACTTGAACCAGTAGAATCACAACTACAAAAGCTTCAATAATTTTGGGAAAAGCTCTGAGACTGAGGTAGGAAGCCCTTAGTTTTTGTAAATTATCAAATTACACTGATTTTGTGATGTAGACGCAAAGAACTTGTAAATTTTAAGTTGATCACACGGCTTGACTGATTTGATAGTGATGTTGTTGAGCTTAACTTCATTTTCAGCACACAATAGGCTATTCATGGCGGCCAGTACTAATGGTGGAGGAAGAAACCGGGAAATCACCGGAAAGAACCACCGACCCACAAGAAGCTACTGGCAAGCTTTCTCACATATCCACATTCGTCGAGTCTTAGACTCGAACCCATGCAGACAGAGGTGAGATGGCAGTGATCCATGATTTTATAGTGAACAAAGTCTCTCATGATTTTATAGTACATACAAAATTCTTTTGTTAAAAATAATTATACTGCTATAGTGACTTTATTTTACTCTTAAATCTTTTCCTACATAATATATGTGAACCAAAAATGTAAAATGGTTAAAATTGATGTTAAACGTAACATGCACTTAACTGCTAAACAGGCCTATGCGTAGCGGACTGCACTGTGTAACTTTGCTACATGCGTATTGAAGGGCTAAAAAGCCATACACTCTATGAGGGAAAGGGTTATAAGTTGAGATTGGTCTACTTTTTCATATGAAAGGTGCCAATTTATTGGCAGACCTGGCAGAAACATTGATTACAATGTGTGACAATAAGTTTTTGTTCTCAAGCCAATGATATCAAAATATATGAGGTGGACATAACTAAAATGTTGCAGGCATTGCTTCAGAAGATGGTAGACATTTTGATAGTGGTGAAATGAGAACTTCTTCACTGTCATCATTTTTAAAAAAGTCATCATTCAAAAAAAGGCTGTGTACAGCTTTTGTGACGTCTGTGGTAAAGGATTTGAGTCTATGATGGAGCTTATCAGAGAAATGCATTAATAACTTGGAATGAAATTTCTGTTGCAGAACAAAAACCTAAAACATTGTCAGCATATTGATTAAAGTAAGACATGTTTTATAAACATCATGCACATCTTCAGTGAAATTGGCTATGTCAAATATATCTGAGTGAAGAAGTTAAAATACGGGTTTTGGAAGAAAATAACTGATAAATGTAGTTTTAGTCTTTCCATAACTGTCCATGTTTTATTTTAATTTGGGCAGAATGAAAGTAGAGATGAGGTTGTATTGTGTGAATCGCATATAGAACACACATCTACACGACTTGTTGAACCTCAACCAGATTGCATACCCTATCAGTGTCAAGTGACAGGGGAAAAATTCTTATTGATGATATTGATGTCCACACTGTAAGATGGGATCTTTCTGATGTAAACACAATTGAGAAAACTTTTTATGAAAAACCACCCAAAAAACTCTTGGTTTTCATTTTTAAAAAATTTGACACAATATTTTAAGGCTTTTACTTTTTTTAATATGACACATAGCATTCCATAAAATTCTGGAAATTCCTACCTGAATATTTGTTTAATATAGCCTTAGTTTATTTGCGTATTTTTAATTTTTTGCAATTTCTTTTCATTAATATTTGTTGTTCCAGATCCAACTGCTGGTCCATCAGCAAGTGAACAAACTTCCTGGTGTCTTGATGAAGCGACTTTGCATGAAAATGTGAAGAAAACTTTGGTCAAGTTTTGTGTACCAACTCCTATTGTATTCAGGTAATATATTGTCAACGTACATTCAAGCAATCATATATTCATTAGGCTGTACCAGAAAAAAAAAGTTTCTGGGGGCATGGGGGATGTAGAAGGTATGTTTTTTCCTCATGGACTTTCTGACAGTGACTAGCAACAATATAAAAACAGTGCCTTCCATTCCTTCTCCATTAATGATCTTGCATCTGGATTATTCATGTTTACAGCTGATTGCAAAAATCATATTTAACAATTTGTCTTTTATCAAAGTGCTCTGAGAAAATGTACTTAATGTAACATAAAGTGAAAGAAATGTAGCTGCGAGAAGTATCAGTTATGCAGTGCAAATAGACTACCTTTTTGCCTTGATCTTGATAATGGCAAATTGCAAAAAGAGTGAAAAAAGTATTTAAAGATATATGGTACACTGAATTGTTGATGAGAAGGTTCTTTGGAATGTTGAATTATAGTAATATATAAAGATAGTTTTGTGCGTTACATTTGTTTCGTTCTTATTAGTAAGCCAGATTTGATGTAAGCTATCTTTCCTTTCTGGTAAGTTTTAAAAATGTTACTAGCTAGCAAATCTTTGACCTTTTTGTTAAGAATTCCAGCTTTAGCCTGATTTGTGCTATTGTTAGTGATGTCTTTCAAAATTAATATTATTATTTTTCAGTGATGTAAATTACCTGTCAGCCACAGCTCCTCCTGCTGCTGCAGAATGGCAGAGCTTGCTACGACCTCTTCGTGGTCGTGAACCAGAGGGCATGTGGAATTTACTCTCCATAGTTCGGGAAATGTTTAGAAGGAATGACAGCAATGCCATTCCACTGCTGGAAATCATTACAGATGAGGTCCTTCAAGGTGAACAGGTATGGTACTTAGTAAAGAAAACAAAAATAATTATTTAAAAAAATAAAATTAAACAAGCAAATTCAGTGAATATATGTCTGCTGTCTGTGGTGGTTATGTTACCAAAAAAGTATTCTGTGGTGAAATCTTTAGAGAGCTTGAAAGTTATTGGGCAAGCATTTCGTATATACAGTGGTGAAATTTTGTGACAGCTATAAAGTTATTGGGAAACATGATAAGTAGATAGTCTTGTGACAGCTGTAAAGTTATTTGGAGACACAGCAAGTAGACAGTCTTGTGACAGCTGTAAAGTTATTGTGCTGACATGGTAAGTAACCAAGCATCATGCTCCATCTTAAAGACATTAAATGCAGGAAAGGGGTCAAGATTTATTAGCAGACTTGAAATCGGTAAAATTTTGAGTCATACATGAGGTGACATCATATGGAAAAACCTTTTTTTTTCAAAGATATAAAGCAGAAGCAAGAGCAGTTATGCAATAAAAACCTGTGACCTTGGTCTTGAAGATATGACCCCAGATATGGAATGCAACACATTTTTTAGTGACATTGTGCAAGAATAACATTTAATAAATTTATCTTACATTGATCCTAACCTTGATGGTAGAATCCCAAATGAGTTACATAAAGCAGTTTTCTATAACAAGATGCTGTATATCAAGTTTCATCCCTTAATCTAAAATTGCTCTAAAGTTGTGAGGTGAAGCTAAGATATTGACCCATGTACTTGACCTTTAAGACAGTACCCATAATGGTATGCAGTACATCTAGCAATGATGATATATGACTGAAACCAAATCAACCAGTTACAGAGTGGAGGGGAAAGTGTGACAGAAAACTTTAAATATTGAACTTGGATCATGACTATGACGATCACACCACAAATATGGTTGTGTCAAACACTTTTGAGTGGAAACAAAAGTATGACTGATGGGCAGAATGATATGCAAATGCTATTTGCTTCACATTTTTGCATGAAGATGGAGAAAGTGTGTTATCATAATCATAATGGACAGAAATTATTGCAGATACTGATATATGTTATTGTTCATATTGAGGCAAAAACAAAGATTTGCAGTTTTTTGAAGGACTTCATAGCTCTAAGGCAGGAAAAAAGCTAGCCAACCAACCCTGTTTTTATTGCCAACCATAGCACTCCCCCCATTAAATTTATTTTCTCAAATTTTAAGAGAAAAATCAATTTCCAAAATTAACTTGTGCATCTAATTAATTGTTGTTTTTGTACAGTACTTTTGAAGTTATTACACTGTATATACTAATTATTATAATATAATATATATGGATTTATGTGTGTCAAGTCTATTACTTTCACTATAAATTAATGAAAACTTGATTGATTCAAATTGATTTAAATTTAGATGAGTGCCAAGTTTGTCAGTTATTATATCTAGTTTAAATTAATATCTAATGTCATTTTTGCACCAGTGAAAGAAACGGATGCACAAAAGTCACATTTGCTCAGCTTTCAGTCAGTCATTGAAGAATGACAAGAAAAATGGAGATTAAGTAAAGTGCACTGTTCTTTGTATGAAAAAGACCATACTCTTTGCTAAATACTACTTAAAATATTCGAAAACTACAATTAATATTATTAATAAAATTACTTTAGTATTTTGTTGGTAGCTAATGTTTAACAATGTTGATAGTGATGGAATGTATCTATTGATAACCAACCAGTTGCAAAGAGCTTTCTATAGCTTATTCAGATGCTATTTTCAGATCCTAATCTGGTGGTTCACAACCAAGGTAGCATCCAATAACAACAACATCTTAAGCAATCGCAACAGCAGTAATACTAGTGCCAATGCTACACAGCATGCAGCCTCCAGCTTATGTGATGAGATTGTAATACTTTGGAGATTAGCAGCACTTAATCCTAAATTATCCCCTATACAGAGAGAGGATCTATGTTCTAAATTCAAGGAATGGCACATCTCCACAGTTGAAAAGGTCCGTCGTGCTAGGAATTCAAATAATTCAGGAAATGGTATCAAGAAAACTGACATTGAAAATTTTGCTGGATTCAAACCAGGAATTGAGGCCTGTTACCTTAGTTGGAATGAATACCCAATCCCAGGAATTACATACTCAGATAAACAGACACTCTGCTTAAGATATCGATTTAATCGGCACAGTGATATTGAAGCTAAGAAACCATCACGCATACAACCTGTTACAATTTGTTCAGAAAACCTCATTAGTACTGATGACAAGACCACTCTTGCTCAAGCAGCAAACATGCTTCAGGATCATCATTCGTCTCAGGACATCAAGGGTAAACGTCATGTACATTCTAGTCGTCTTGATGCTAATAACGATGGAGCCATCAGCTCAGGAAGTGAGGGATTTTGTGAACCCGAAAGAGGTAGTTCCTTATTCCGAGATTCAGACTCAGGGTCAGAAATGAAAGACATTAACTCCAGAAGTAATTCCCTGGAGGATCAAGATTTAAGTCACTACTCAAGCAATGCTTCATACTCAGTCGAAAACTTCAAGACAAAGTTAAACACTAGTGACCCATTTTCAGATCATACCTTTGATGTTGATAGCTTCATGGAATTAGATGGTCAGAATAAAGATGTACCAGGTGAGGCAATCCAGTCAGTGTCTGTTTCAGCTGCTGCAGTTGAGCACTCTTCAGAATCAGATGAATATCAGATGTACTTCTTTGATTCCAAATCGAAACAACAGGATACTGAAAACAAAAAGAAACGTGACAAAAACGAGGAGCCAAACTATTTTTCAGGGTTGAAACAGTTGGAAAATAAACAAGAGGTAAGTGACCACATTTTTTGTCATTGCGATAATAAATTAATACAATTGTTTCTTCAAGCTTGAGCAAGCTACATGAATTTTTGTATAGCTTTCCTGGTTATGTCGGACATTAGAAGACACTTTTTTATTCAACCAAATATATTATCTGATCATATTAACATTAGATCCTGAATCTAACCCTCCTGGACAGAAAAAGCCATTCCTATATTTACACTAATTCTCCACCATCTAAGGTAATGAGATTTTGTAGATATTTTGCACTTGTGGTAGGGAAGAAGCATAGCAGTTTTGGGTCACAATGTGAAAGGTCATCACTGTGACTGAAACAATAAAAATTATTTCCCTAAAATAACACTTGTTGTGTATACCAGACCTGGACTAAATATTGTGGATCTTTTCTTCTTAGGGTAAGGAAGAAATCTATCAATGGTGAGGTAAAAAATATATCGAAGATTAAGATTACTGAGACTACAAGAATACAAATTGTTTATGTAAAGTAACATTAGTTCTACATCACAGACTTGGAAGGCTTGCATTTGGAGTAAGGAAGAATACTGATGTCAAAAGGTCAAAGGTTAAGGTCATTGATTGAAAGCAGAAATATTATACAGTAACTAAAGTTTGTTGATATCTTACACTTGGAAGAAGCCAAAAGTTTATCAATTTGTAATTTTTAATGTAGGAATCTGTAGTTTTATATATTTGTTTTTTATGTTGAGACTGGATGTTCCAATTTATGTATCTCCTGACTATAATTATTCTCTTTGACTCTTAGTTTCCTTAATCTCTCTTATTTTTGTAGTTTAATGTTGATTCTTTTCCCGACCATATATATTTTAAAAAAATGAAATTCACTTTTAGCTTTTACTCAGTATGTTGCAGTAAATATTTTAGTAATCAGCCTCAACTATGGGCAAAATGATACACATCTACTACATATCATTCCTTTAATGCTACACAGCGATCAATATGAACCATTATTGGTAGTCTTTTCATTTTTAGAAGGTCTCTTAATAGATAGGGTCATTTTTATATGTTGACATGTTAGTATTATTTCCAGTATTCAGATTACAGATGGACATAGACTTATTATCTTTCATATGCCATTTTCAACCTTGACAAAAAAGAAAATGTACCTTCTGTTGTCATTAAGTTTTATTTAGCCTCTTTGGTGTTTTTTTTTGTTCCATTTGGTTATGAGCTGGACTTGCCTTGATCACCATTGATTTTGTTTTACATTGTATGAATGCTTTCAAATTGTCTTGTTACCGAATTTGGAATGCATTACTGTATCTTCAAAAGAGAAGAAATAGTGCAATTTCCTCATGCAAGGAAAATCCTGGTATTGCAGCAAAGATGACTAAAATCCAGATCCTTCATACTGTACTTCATGTAGATGCAAAACAACTACAGTGACCACAGGTACTAATTTCTCTAAGTGGAAAAAGGCAATTATTGACAAGACAAACTTCCCTTTTACAAATTAATACGTAGAACTCGTGCAGTTTTAAATTGTTCCCTATGCAGATTTTGTGCTAAAAAGTTTAAAAGTTATTAAATAATCTTTAATATATGTTTTTAAAAAAAGAAAAATTGGCTCATGATGCATTTTTAAAAAAATCCTTGTTTCCAAACATAATGTTTTTGGTATTGAAAATTTGTAGAGTTTAATGAGTCTTTATCCTTTAGCTAATTTGCCTGCCAAGATACCCTACCTCATATATAAAGATGAAGTCTAGACATTATGGGATTCCTTTTTCTTCCTGGCTGTAAGACCAAGTGAGTTTCTGGTAATACCCTACAGCATGCATCATCCATTCATCAACAATAGTGGGTTATCATTTTGGAGACCATTTTTTGATCTCATGTTGTCAGATTGGAATATGAGCTTCATATCATCAAGCTTTCAGACAGGTTTGATAATGAGTGAAATCATCTGATGGGCTTCATCCACTTTAGATCAAATTTAAAATATGGGTTTGAATGATTAACAACTTAAACAGGTTTGATAATGAGGAAGAACTGTGCTTCCAATAACACTAAAAATGGTGCATTAAAACCCCATCTTTTTGAGTCCTAACTTACTCTTTATAAATTTATGGCCGAATTCACTTTCCATCTTACAGAAAATGTAGAGGTTTCTCAAAAAAGCAACACCTTGTCTTTAAAGCGTAGTATGATTCACGTTTTCATATTCTTCATTGCACCCCATTATAGGTGTACAGAGGTTTCTGAAATGCTTAATCACACATATTTGTAAGTAAATCTTGTAACTGGGACACAGAAAATTACTTATGTTGGAGTCTTCCGCATTTTTCTTGAAACACTATCAACATTTGCATTACAATACATGTATTATGCAAATGGATTTCTGTGACTACTAAAATTACGCTGTTATTTGGATCAGCCAATCAGCACTTAGAAGGTACATTTAGACTTATATTACTTCCTATTTGCTAAAAAAATATGCAGTGCAGATCATGGTGTTTATAATAACTAGATATTTTGAAAATATTGCAGACATGTTTGGCTATTTTGTCATAAAATACTATAAAATAAATTGTCATGATATTACATGAATATGGAACAATTTACTGACTTTTGAATATTCAGGTGATCAGCAATTTTTCACCTGTATATTGATTATTAATTTAATTGTATCTCCTTGATCTGTGTTTCTTTTATACATGTATTTCTGAACATAATTCAGATCTGAAATGTACCTTAAAAAACAAAAGGGAAATGATAAAATACACATGGTACTGATGTCTATGATTCTGCGTTTTCCTAAAAATAAAGTTACATTATAATTTGTGCACACTCTTGTCCTTGTAAACTCTTGAATATTTTATGTAGTAAACATGATATATTCTTAATAAACTAATTGATTAAGCTACTCTTAGGAACCAAAAATAGAAAGAATGCTAAATAAACAAGTGACTACTGCCATAACTTACCAAAATTGTGCATGAAAATTGATCACTTTTGCTGACCATTTCTTTTATAATTTCTGCAAGATTGACATTTAAAGGTTGCATTTTGTCCACATGTCACTTCTGACCGAAGCTTATGGCCTACAAAACTGGGTTATCAGCTTAACAGGTTGATATAAGTGAGGATTCTTTTGGGGATTGGACCTAAAACAATCAACATAATCGGTTAGGAAATAACCAAGGTCAAGATAAGTGGGTTTGACTGTTACAATCATTTGTAGTCACGTTTCACTGAATACTTCCCTATGATAATCATAGTTGGCAGCAGCACGTGTTTATATAATTATCATTTACATGGCACATATACATGTACATCAGTTAGCCTAGATTTTGGTATATGTGAAAAAAGTTTATGAATTCTAGCTGAGGCTACCAAGGGGATGAGGCATTTTATATTGAAATATAAACATAGATAAACATTTTAATAATATTCAGTAACATCTTTGCAACCAGATATCATGTTTCAAAGGATTTTGAGAATGCCCAACATGTTTCTGGGTAGGGACTACAATTTTTGCTGATGGGACTCCTATTTTCTTACCATAATAGGAATCATGGATTCCTAGTTTTAAAATCAGTCAGACCTCAAGGTAAACTCTGTTGAAATTAAAATGTTCATGAAGGCAGCCTGATTTTGACCAGGAAGATTTTGTCACAGATGCTTACATGCATTTTTACACGTACAAGCAATGGATAACATATTTCAGTTACTGCAAGTATGATGATAAAGAGCTGATAAGTGTCTATTACATTGCTGCATGGTCCTACTCTAGACACTTTGTCATGGGACCCTTTAACATCTTGTAAGGAATATTGAAATGTTTGAGCCCTCTGGACTAAATAAAATATGTTAACATAAGCCCTGAACAATCACTACACATGCATATTAATGAAGAGCTCTTTCATTTGATTGACTGAACTATTTACATCTCAGTAAATTATAATTCTTGACCAGAATCAAGAATTTGTAGGAGTCCAGTTGTGACTCAAGCTTCATATATTAATATGCCTTTATCTTAATAATTTTCTTTTGGCCTTTAGTAAAACAAGTTAAATATGCATGATATATAAAGGTCGGGAGATGGATTGTTCTTGCAGTGAGATATGTCTACTCAAGTCTCTTGTTTCTCCCTCAGATCTTGTTTTCCCGAGCAGAAGCCCTGCATGCCCATGGTCATACAAGAGAAGCTTGTAAACTTGCTGAACAGCTTGCAAAGGAAATGCTGGCCAGTCCTCCTGATCTGCTGTCCGAGTCTGCCAATGTGCCCAATGTAAAAAGTAAGTTGTGCTGATTGTAAGGTATATTTAGTGCTAAATAGCACTTTTGTAAATATGTACAATTTGGATCTAGTATAGTTTCAGTCTTTTAAGTTTTCTTTTCCTTTCTTAGCATAAATGACAGAAATCTCAGAAATGCTTAATTACATGTATTTGGGATGCAGAAAATCACCCACACACGAGTCCTCCATACACACGTTTTTGTAGCAAACATGAATGTTTTGTGGCAGAATAAATATTTTCTAATTACTTTGAAAATTGAAGCAATGCTTTTAATTTTGTGTATTGCTGATTTCTTGATCAACGGTGACCAGCTTGCTTTGATAAAGGTGCATGTGTTGTTGAATGTGCCACTAAAGGCTCCATTTTAAGGACCTAATAAATACCCATTTGTTATTGCTGCGGCAACATCAAATGTAGAATATTGAGACAATTTTTAAAAGAATTCCTTTGTATATATTGGTGCTTCAGAGATAATCGGTTATCATTAAAGTTGCAGCAAAATTTTTTTTTCAATTGCCGTGTGGTCAATAGTAGTCATTTCACTTTCCCGCCCTCAGAGGTGGTCGATTGTTACTAGACAGTTGCATGGCTATTCCGATTTATATTACAACTTACAGTATCAGGGCCAGATATCAGCATAAGTGGATTATGATATAACAATGCATTGTTAGGGTGGTTTGTCAATATGAAATAGGGATTTATATATTTAACAATGGATTCCACTGCATTTTGGTTGCCTTGTTTGTTGCTTTCTGTCATGGTGTCTTTAAATTTCTCCACTCCAAATCCATGACTGTATATACTGATTGTATCAGCCAAAAATGTTGTTGCCAAAAATATCGCCAGATTTTATATTTCTTCGCCAAGTTGCAATTTGCAACACTGGCGAAGCCCAGCACGATCACTGTTATTGATTTTATTCTCGATTGTTGCTGCATAAATATTGCCTGCGAACTCGAAATGAAGAGACTTGGACAAAATGCCTTTTGCAAATTTAGACAAGTATTTTTAGGTTAAACAGAAAAA
This sequence comes from Potamilus streckersoni, assembly GCA_016746295.1. Classification (NCBI taxonomy): domain Eukaryota; kingdom Metazoa; phylum Mollusca; class Bivalvia; order Unionida; family Unionidae; genus Potamilus; species Potamilus streckersoni. The sequence goes on from JAEAOA010001099.1 coordinate 274,257, forward strand.
TGAAGATTTTGATGAGATTCAGAACTGTGCTAAAGTTTTGAGAATAGATAGTTCGGATGCAACAGTAGCCAAGTGTAAGAAAGTATGTGATGCCTGGCTTAGTGGGGTCTGCAACTTTTGCTGGTGGGACTCCTTCTTTTACCAAATTAGGAGTCCTGGAATTTTAGTTTTAAAATCCTAGTGAGATCTCTGAATGAAGAATAGCAGTTTGTAAAATGAAATCCAAGATTAGAATTAAAGCCAATGGTTTATGCAAGAATTGTTTTCCAGCTGTCTCTGTACAGTTTTCATAAATCAAATTAATGAGGCATTATACATTGAGTTGGGTTTTCATGTCATATTTCTTGTAGATGCAAATCAGTTTCTACCATGACTTGGTCTGTAATTTTATTTAAAGGATTTAGATTTGTAGTAAGGTTTCAGAATTTCTGTCAGATACAATACCTGTTCACATTATTATTAGGAAAACTGTCTACCACCTCCAGATCACATAGACAAAAGGTAGGAACTCTTGTAGGTTGCCACCCTATTTAAATTTGCTAGGTGTCTACCCTTATGCCCTTATAGAATCAGTTGTCATTATTTTTCTAATGATTTAACTAGGATGTAGAGGATCCCAATCTATCATATATTTAAATTTGACCATCAATTTCTAGAGTTCAGTGGTATAGTAAGTCAAAATGCTGCTTTATATTCTGCATGCAACATTTTTTGAAATTCTAATAAATTTACTCAGATTTTCCATTTATCATACTGTTATTTTTACTTGTGATTTTGATTCATAAAATACAATTGAACTATTGAAAATTTTTTATTGCTGAACTTTTCAATGATTACACATATAAGTGATTAGGTTAATGCAAGTTTGAGTTTATTTCAACAATTTTGTCTATTTGTTGTATGCACTTGTTTGCTTTTTTTCTTTATTAAGGAGATGATAGCAAAGTGTAAAAAGTCTACATTTGTTCAAAGTATTGAAGCATATACACAAGTCTTGTCTTCAGTGTGCTAAGTGCTCATCATCAATCAACACAAACATGCAGTGTGTTCTCTTGTTGGAAAATACAGTCTAATATTTAAAAACACAATACAATTCAAGGGTTGCTCTCCATTTTCTCACAACAGGAATTCTTAGCTTAATCACTATATCTGAATTGCTGATTAATCACATACTTTTGGCCCTGTAGCAAGCATCACAGCATATTTTCATCTATACATATAAGAGTAGTTTTACAAATGCTTTTGAGGGAAACAGGGGCCAAATCAAAATTTTGCTCAATGCATGAGCCACCAACACTGCTTTGAATTACTATTAATCATTGATATTGAAAATGTTTTCCAGGGTTCCTGCAGGTCATGGAATCCTGGAAAAGTTTTGGAATGTAAAAAATAAATTTCAAGGGCCTTGAAAAGCTATGGAATTTGTCAAAACCTTGCAAAGTTTTGGAAAAGTCATGGAATTTGTGACAATGGAGTTAAAGAAATTAATTACTACAAATTTCATAGAGCACAGTGAAACGATTAAATAAAATGGTAAAATTACAATTGATAAATAGTTTCAATTCATATAACAAGAGAAGTTCCCTTAATGGAAGTATCACATGATTTCTGGTATAGTTCACTAAATAAAAGAAAGCAACTGGAAAGTAATGTTTTGTTAATATTGTAAATAGGAACACATACAAAGATTACATTGATCATTGGATTATAACATGAATTACAACATAAAGTCAAAGTGTAAATTTAAAATGTACATATTAAAATTATTTGTTGTTAACTTTGTTATTTTAGACTGAAAGATGTCATTCTTTATGTTCATTTACTTGACAATGCAAGATAGCACTGTCCTTGAGTTTTATGAAATGGCCCTGGAAAAGTCATGGAATTTGTTTTTGTTAAGTCTGCAGGAACCCTGGTTTTCACCACCAAGGAAAAAGAAAATGCACAAAAAGTGAAGTTTAGTCTGGAATATGCCAAATATTGGCAGTGCATTCAGCCATCAAACAGTGATATACATAATGCTTTTTGCACAGTGTGCCACAGATTTTAGCATTGGTCATAGTGGCAGAGATGATGTGGAAGCACTTTGGTAGCAAAAAGGACATTTAGGTTGGGAAAATTAAAATCTCCAGCAGATTTCAGCTCTGGAATATTATTTTTAATCCATCAACTGAAGACTTGCAAGCTACCAAGGCAAAACCATTGTGAGTTTTCTTTTTGAACACAATCTGCATTTATCAGCTGGATCCCATGCTAGACAATTGTTTCGACATATTCCCAGACTTGAAGATCGTTTCACAAAATCATGTCAAAATTCACAAATTTGTAACCCTATTTTCACTATTTGCAAGCCTGGAGGGTTGGCAACTATGCATTAGGTGTGAGAATTTAAAAGTATTGTGAACCCATCCATGCATGGAAAAATTCAAGTTGGTTAGGAATATATAGATACAAGCTTGTATGCATTACTGTTTGAACTAACTGAATGACTTTTATAGCTGACAGGCTAGATAGCCAGCTGAACCAAGCAGTACAAAAGGTTTTCAATTTGAACTATACTGTAAGCCAGACCACCTAAATTAGTATGGCAGATATTGCATTTTATATGCTTTCCTAACCACTCTGGTGGCCTAGTGGTTAGGGCATCTGCCTCAGATGCGAGAGGTTGTAGGTTCGATCCTCGTTTGAGTCATACTAAAAAATGGTATTAACAGCTGCCTCACCTGACACTCAGCATTAAGTTAGTGTTAGGACTGGTTGGCCTAGTTTCGGGATAATGTGACTGGGTGAAAATGGTATTAACAGCTGCCTCACCTGACACTCAGCATTAAGTTAGTGTTAGGACTGGTTGGCCTAGTTTCGGGATAATGTGACTGGGTGGGACATCATGCTACATGTCTGCAGCATGATGCCCCTGTGCTAGACATCACTATAAACTGCCTCATTGCAGATATTGTAGCGATATGACTGAAACATTGTTAAAGCCACATCACATCATATGCTTTCCCTGACTACTGAGCCATGTACTATTACAGAGGTCAAGAGCTTTTTATCCTAGACTGGTGAGCCAGCTGCCCATCTTTATATGCTGATAGCAACAGTGTCTTGCACAGAAAAGACTACACAGATGGATCGTTGGACAGACCAGATAGAAGAGGGGTGTAAGCAGGCGTCACAATAGTTGCTTCTCTACCTTTCAGCTACCATATCAGCATGACCCCTTCAGGAAACATATCAGAGATGAGGAAAAGTCATCATCAGAGGCAATTCTCAATGACTGCAAAGTTGTTGTGGCCAAGCATACTAGAGGAGGTTGTATGCTAATACATTTCACACGTCTCAAGCGACCCATCAATGACTATGGTCCCTCCCACCTGCTGTCAAATCAACATGGGTACCAAATTTCTTTTCCACCCAGTTTGGATTAACTTATATCCAAAATACAAATGGGTGATCAAAGTTGTGTAAACAGGTCTATGGATTTTATTAATTTAACCCCATCTATGAAAACAAGACATAACCCAAAAAGTGATAACCACTTGGTTAGGCATACTTTGAACTTACTCAAAATCAGGCATGAGTAATGAAAATTTGTACTCCTGAAATGCAGGTCATTCTTCAAAGCTGGTATTTCAGTGTAATGTCCTAATTAGAGACCTAGTTGAGTCACTTGGATTGCATGCCCAAACTACTTTCTACAACTTCTGCCTGAACAACATGGTTTTGCAAAGGAGAGAACTGAAACTCATCAGGTCAGTGGTAGTTTCCTTAACATTGAATATTACCTGATTACAGAAAGTGCGAACCAGCAAGAATTCATCACTTTTTATATTTTTACAATAATCAAATGTAAAATAACATGGGATTTCTCTCATAGATATACTTACAATTGTCCATGATTATACTAAACTAGTTTATTATAAATTCATCTTTAAGTAGAACAATCATCTTCCTACTAGGTGGCACATGTAGACATACAATGCTCATGATTTCCTTCTCTTATCCATTCTGTTAATGTTAATATGAGTAGGTAATGTATTTTGACGAAGAATGAAAAAGTTTTAGTAAATTTCTTTCTCCAATAATGCTTACCTGATCACATTACTAAACATCACACTCACCCATTCCCTACATTGCACATGTACAATGCAAGTATCTTATGATAGACTCACTAAAATGAAAAGTAGTTGCATTTTGATACAGTAGTAACCACCAAGCACATAAAAAGGACAAGTAACCTATGCAAGAAAAAGGAGAAAAGAGTTAAGAGCTGATATTGGAACTTGTGATTTAGAGCCATCAAATTAGTACTACAGATGTCCAACCATATAAGCTGACTGTAGCTAGAAATTGGCCATATAAGTGAGGTGGCCCTGCTATTGGAAGCTTTCTTGTGTATAATTGATTCCATTCCAGGAACCTTTTTCATTATGTTTTAGATAAAAAATTTGTTATATATAACTGGAGTGAGGTATACCTCATTATGTTTTAGGTTTCTTTCTTTATCGTTAAAATTTACATGCAATTTATGTTGTGCACTCTCACAGGCAAGAAGAAGAAGGTGTTGACTAACATCAGCTTGCTTGCCAGCACCATTCTATCTAAGGCTGCATTTCTGTGTGGTGTGCTTCAGGAGGAACAAGAATCCTGCCATTTGGCTTTCCAGATTGGAATGTTCGGTTTAGAACTTCCAAGACCTCCAGCATATTGCAAGGCTTTAGAGGTAAGATCTGATATGACTTAGAGTTTCACTTTCTGTTTTAGTATTACCTCCAAGGGTATATAAGTCAGTCATTAAATTTATTGTCTGAATATCAGGTGGAGTAAAGTGAAAGAAAAGGCAGTGGATTTAACATCAATAGGCTTATTTTGATTTAGTCCTCTCTGACCCACTGTCTTTGACTACACCTGAATGTCCATGTGTTCAGAGAAGCTTGTTAGTAGGATTCTGCTGAATCCACTCTGTGTAGACAACTACAATTTGTTGGACAATTTATGGACATATGTAGGTAAAATTCACTTGAGTTGTAAGAATAAAGTTTGGTTGACCCATTTAGAGATGATGATTTTATGCAGAAAATTGATTCACTGGATAATTTATTTTAATCAGTGGGGAATTTAGGTCATCTCCGGTGTTGCCCTTTGAGTGGTTGATACCAGAGCCAACTGTGTATTAAAAAGTGCACATTTTGCTTCCATAAGAATGGTGTGCCATTTATCAAACTATATTTTGTTACCAAGGATCTTTGGAAATGTGGGAGTTGATTGATGACTTCTTTATATTCATGTCTGCTCATTTGTATTTGATACAAACTTATTTCTGTTCATAGAATTATTCTTTATATCCCACTATACAGTAACAGTGATGTAACACATTACCAGATATAAAAATAAATAATTCAGCTTAACAAGCTCTGCAAGTCCAACATTTATATTAATTCTTGGTTATGAAATATATATGAATACCACACTGTTTTCAGGCATCAAAATATGTACATTCAGAAGGCAATTGATTCTGACATTGTTTGTCTTAAAAAAAATTAACAGTTATCAGCAGATTTTTGTATAAATTGCTTGAATTTCTCTGTAGTAACAATTAATATACATCTGTATCAAGCAGCAGCATTACTCTAACTCCCTTTTTTGGTGTGGTAGGTGAAACTTGCCTACCAGGAATCTGAGCTCTTGGCTTTGCTGAAGAAAGTACCTCTAGGTTCTACTGAGTTGTCATGTTTGAGAGAGAGAGCAGAGCAGCTGAAGGATGGAACAATCAAGTCGAGAGGAGATGCACTACTACCCTTGACTCTAGCAAGCTTTATCTTTGATTCTTTGTGTTTGCCAGGTATTTCTCACCTCATTGTATTTTACTTTAGCTCTGCAAATCCAGTTTTATCCAGTAATATCTTAGAAAATATAAATACAATAAATACTGAATTTCTGCAAAATTATTTTTCAGTGGGCAGCATAGGAAGCTTGAGGCAGTGACTGGCACTATGTCAAGTCTAAATTCAACATTTTTCAGAGTCAATTGTTTGGCAGTATAACCAGTCATATTAAAGTGTAATGTGCCTTTGTTGGCAGGAAACCAAACAGTTACTTTGTAATAAACTTGTGGTAATATAATATGAAAATACATTCAGTTTCTAGCCTAATTTTATTTAGGCAAACTTTAATAATGAGGTCCCTTCATACTAATACATTTTTATAGTGAAAGTACACCTTGGGATAATTCAATTGGACTTGTCAATTATTTCAAATTACTGTATCTTGTTTCATAGTGCTTTAGGGTGCAAATATTGGAATATAGAGTCAAGCTGAAGAGTTTGAGTGTACCTACAATAACTATGATTATTACAAAACTGAGAAAAATTCTGATCCATTCTAGCAAGCCAAGTCTCAACCTGCCAAGGAAGATCTACAGGGAAGTCTGTCCAGGTATCAACACGGCAGCAAGCAGATGAAAAGCTGGGATTTGAAGGAGCTGTAGCTGCTCTAGGTATGTACCTATCAATAATAATCAGTTGTTCAGAACTGTGATGTGCCCAGAAATTTGAATCTGCATGATGATAAACACTATAAATAATATTGTTCGGTGAAATAAATGTTGCTCGCTCTTGAAGAGAAAAAGGAATCTTGTTTCATGGTGTGTCAACTGTTACTCTAGTTCCCTAATACTTGGATTCCTGACTTGGCAGTATTCTGTTAAATATCACTCTGGGAACCAGACTAATCAACAAAACATAAAGCAGTGACATGTTTTTGTGTACAAGTGATGATTGTTGAAACCAGTTGGAATAATATTTCACATGTTGGACATTTTGAAAATAAATGTTATTTTTATAGAGAAATGAATAACTTTATTAGAAAAGGGACATTATTAACAATTTTGCCATGATTGTAAACCTGAATCGGTCATTAAACAGTCCAATGCCCCCCTTCCTTTGAATTATAGCCTAAGTAGATTTCAGTGACCATTTATTTTGAAAATAAAGTTACTTTATGCAGAAACGTATTTATTTATTTTGAAAATAAATGTAATTTAAACAGAAAAGAAAACACCTTAATCAGATAAATTATTTATTGACAATCATTCCCAGTCAGATGAGTATTTAAACATTTAGCCCACCCCATATCTCTTCTTTTTTTAATATCAATATTGATGTTGACATTTTTTTGTATTGTTTGGAGGTCACTTAGTAATTCATTTTATGTGTAGTATGTTTTTTTTTAGACCCCATTGTGCTCAAATTATTGAGTGAGAGGTGTATGTCTGGAAGTAGTCCACTTGAAAGCTCACCTAATACAACTTATGCTCATTTTAAAGTCTGTCTCTGTATATCATATGGCCACAACCTTAGGTTCTAATCTATAAACACATGCCAGTTGGTGCTAGGGATGATGCAGGTCTCTCAGGATGAAGTTTGTTGTGCTGCATATGTATTATTCACATGGGTTTTTAAACAGAGAGACTTCCATAATAAAAAAAGCTCTTTCAGCAAAATTTTGCTAAAATTTTACTTTGTCAAATAATCAGCAAGGGTTTCATGTGCATTTAAAATTAAAAACAAGACACTGGTATTTCTGCCAGTGCAGTATGATCTAGATTGATCCTTTCAGTGCAGGTAACTGGAATATATTGCATCATATTACATATTCTAACAGGTGTGAAAACCTTGCCAGGTGGGGCTGTTGTTGATGGCTCAATGCCCTTTTGCAGCATATGATAGTCCATATATGGCAGCCAGCATATCTAGTGCAGAAAGAATGCAGGATAGCTCTAAAAGAACCACTGGCCCACAGGAAGCCACTGGTAAAGATTTTTTCACATACCCATGTTGGCTGAGCTCTAGACTCGAACCCACATGGATAGAAGTACAGGCAGTTGCCACCTTAGGCTCTGCCAATAGGGGTAGAACAAAATGTTTTACACAGTAGAGACATTTATGGGTAGAACAAAATATTTTACACAGTAGAGACATTTAGGGGTAGAACAAAATGTTTTACACAGTAGAGACATTCATATGCTCTGATATTTCAATTACTATCTTACCTTCTGGGCAATAATGTTGGATGCTTTTGTTCAGAATTTCCAAGTCCTTGAAATGACCAGTTGAATTTTGCTTGCTTGGCTGTTAAATTTCACATATTTTTGTGCTGATCCAGACCAACAGTAAATCCTCATAGCTTTTTTTAGGGTTACTTGAGTCTTTGGTAAAACTTTCATTACAATATAATTATCTTGTTAAGATGGTAACATCATTTAGATCTCCAACACTAAATAAGTTAATGTGGTCAAAGTTTGTAGCCCCCCAACTTCCGTACCATGTTTACTTTCTTGCTGCCTGTTGACAAATGGTACCCACTATAATGCCTCACTTATTGTGTGAATGTTTCAGTAATAATAACATGGACTTTTATGTTATTGCCAATCAGAGGATGCTATTGGAAGGAGTAATCTAAACTGAAGTTCTGTCATACTGAGATTAGTGTTGCACTTTGGATACCAAGAACAGGGAACACTGTCCAGATGGCTTCTGAACTAGGGTACACATAACATTTTGAAGGCATATTATTGTAATGAAAGTTTTACCAAGGGCTCAAGTAACCTCTAAAAACTTGTTCAGTATAAATTGATTAAAAGTTATGTCACCCAGAGTACTTTACATTGTATGAACTCTTCTTACACTAGGTATGAAAGCCAATGTATCCGAAGCAGAGCATCCATTGCTGTGTGAAAGCACTAGGAGACAGAGAGGAGAGTTGGCAATTACCATGCTGGTTCACTACAAAGATGACATGAACAAACTTAGTAAGGTAAGGTGTGCCCAGCAGTTTATAGTGATTCTCTTTCACACATATTACTTTCTTTTAGACAGAAAGAATGACTGTATGTACATAATGCAAAACTATTTTGATAAACTTTTCCTTGATAATGTAAGCACTCTCAAGACTGTTTATTTTCATGGTCAATTAATTTTGATCATCTTGTAATATTCAGTAAAAGTAACAAAAGAAGATATTGAATGTAATCTGTTACTATGATCTGTTAATAATTTAATATTACAGTATTTTTCTAATGAAAAGGTATATTTTTTCTGTTTGCCATTTTTAAAAAGGTGCCACATCACATCAAATTTAGCTCAGCATGTCATACCAGAATAGCTTCTGGGCTGGGATTATCTTTCTCTCAGTTAGTGCAAGTTTGTTATTGCTAGTCGTCTAACGGATTTGAAGGATTGGAATGAAACTTTACAGAACACTTTTATCCAAATGTCTGGTTGATCCCAAATGAAAATACTCCTCAGGCATCTAACATGGCCACCACAGCAGCAATCATGAACATCTTGTCACTTCTGTTGAAGGAATGGTCATAATTGTATGGTATTTTCACTGAAACACTATTTGTCTTGTTGGTCCTATGTGAAAATGGTGCTGGTTTGAAATTATATTGTGATCTACTTCTCCTGAATGGAAAGTCATATTGACATGGGGTTTTCACTAGGAGACTCTTTATGATGTCTAGTTGGGTTTTATTTAAAATGGTTTCTGCTCAGACATCAGATATTTGTGCAACAGTGGCCATCTTGAAAATTTTGTTATCACTATTTCTGTTAATGGTCATATCAACATAATGATTTCACTAAATGACTTCTTATAATATCAAGTTGTTTCTCTATGAATATGGTGCTGATTTGATGTCCAATATTGCTGCCACTGCATCCATCTTTTTGACAATTTTGTTATTAGTTCTCCTGAATGAAGTCATATTATCAAGTGGTTTTCTTCAGAAGACATTTACAACATGTTTTTCGAGTTAAAAATGGCCCTACCTGGATATCAAATATTGCCACCACAGTGACCATCTTGAAAATCTGGTCGTATCATCATGGCTTTTTCACTAAAATGATTTTATATTATGTCTTGTTGGTCCTAAATTAAAACGATGCTGATCTGACATCCATCATTTTCAGCACAGTGGTCTCTTAAAAACTTTATTGCTTTTCGTCCAAAGTTTATGTATATGGGATTTTCACTACATTGATTTGAAAGTAAATGTTGCTGATCTGACATACAAAATGGCCACCATGGCTGTCATCTTGAAAATGTTGTTATTGCTACTCTTTCTGACTTGATGGTCATATCAGCATGGGTTTTTCACCAAAAGACTTTAATAAGATGTTTAATGGGTCATGAGTGAAAATGATGGCAGACTGACATCCACTATGCAACCATGGCAGCCATCATACAACTCTAAATGAACAGAAAGTCATGAAAATCTTGTTATTACCACTCTTGAATTGCTGGTCATATCAGCATGTGCTTTCACAGAAGACATCATATCATGTTCAGCTGGTTTAAATGAAAATGGTGCCAGTCTGACATGTAATGTGACCACCATACAATGACTACAATTGAATCTCCCAGATTGCAGGTTTATCTTCCATGATGGGGGTGTCTACATTCCCTCCTGTAACTCACTGAAATCTCTTTGTACCCAAAATTAAAATTGCATTTTTTATTTTCTTTCCATTTTATTGACACATTTTTTCCAGTGTGTATTTATAGTAACACAGCTTGTGATTATGTGATTGAACATCTTAAACAGTGCATGCTGATTTTATTGCTAATGTCAAGCAGCATAAAACAATTAACATTCCTTTGATTCTCTCAGAAAGCTGAGTTGGCTAGAGTGTTTGAATTTTGTCAGAATGGATTGTACTGTGCAGGATCAAAAGTAATTTCAAAAGGTTTATAGATTTATTGATTATGGTTGGATTACCAAAAAGCTCATCAGCATGAAATGTCAGTTTGACTTTCGTGTCAAAAATTTGTCAGGTTCTGTTTTCATGCTAATCAGATTTTGAACTCTGCAGTGCTGGCAAAAATGGCATTACTTGTCATGCTGCATTTTAAGGCAATAAATGCTACAACAAATAAGTCATTACTGAAATCCATGTTCACAGATTCTGTATCAAATGTCGATGAAAGATATACATGCAATGACGCTATTTGCTAACATTAAATAGAATATAATCTCCCATTTATGGTAGCAGATCATTTTTCTGATTTAGTCAAAATAATGAATCTAGACATAGAAATTGCACAAAATTTCTCTTGAAAAAAGGACTAAAATGGAGAAATGCTACTCACAGTGACTGAAGCTTTGAGTCTTTATTTGAATAAGATAGTCAAAGATGTATGCTGTAATGGAAAATTTGCCATTTTCATTGAAATTTCTACAACTTTTGAAGTCAAAACTTGGGACTAAAGTTTGCAAATACAATGATTTGTCCTAAGCCGATTATTTTTTTTTCTGTCACATCTGTGCAATGGCCATCTTGAAAATCTTTTTATTGCTACATCTGATTGTCATAAGGTGTTCACAAAAAGACTTCTTAGGATGCTTTATTGAATGAAAATGGTGCCAATCTCACAACCAGTATGGTCACCACATGAGCCAACTTGAAAATCTTGTTATCACTACACCTTGACGAAAAATATTGTTATTTCTACTCCTCCAAATGGGGGGACCAAGTGGTCTAAAGCGCTCTCCGTTATGGATCATTGCCATCTCACCTCTGTCTGCATGGGTTCGAGTCTAAGACTCGACGAATGTGGATATGTGAGAAAGCTTGCAAGTAGCTTCTTGTGGGTCAGTGGTTCTTTCCATGGATTTCCCGGTTTCTTCCTCCACCATTAATACTGACCGCCATGTATAGCCAATCGTGTGCTGAGAAATGTCATTAAGCACCACAACAACCAACCAACTCCTCCAAATGGATGGTAATATTAGTATGCAGCTTCCACCAATAGATTTTTTTTTATGATACCTTGTTGCTCTGAAAGAAAACGGTGCCAATCCTACATCCAGTACAGCTGCCACTGTATTCAGACCTTGTCACTATTTCCCATGAATGGATGATCATTGTGAAATTGGATTATCATCAAAACATTTTAATGATGTCTGCTTTCTTCTAAATGACAACAGTACAAAGCAGATATCCAATATTTGCACCACAGCAGCTTATTTTAAAATGTTGCAGAAGAATTTGAGTCTTGGTTTCAGTGCTTAGCAATCAAATGGATGAAATAGTCTTATCTTAAATTGCTGGAAATTCTTTTTGCCCAGTATTTCATCTGTCCCTTCAGAGGCCTTCTGTTTTTATATATGAAAGTCTTAAGCATGATAACACACACACACACACACACACACACACACACACACACACACACACACACACACACACATGTAAATGGATATTTATTGAACCCAATGTGTAGATAAATTGAAAGAAATACCTTGAATGATGCATGTTCAGTAAGTTGATATTTTTTAAGTAAAAAATTACAAAAATTAATTTTGGATTCAGCCAAATGACTTGGGACTGTAGATCTCAGTAATGTCCTCACAAATAATCAAACTTTTTTATTTTAAAACCTTTATCTTTAAAAATATGGTGTATATTTTAATATTTATTGCATGCAATGACATCCATGGTGCCTGTGTGTGAGATGTAAACTGTGTAAAATGTGAAAAGCTTAGTTGACGATATGTATTTATGAATATTAAACCATTCCTGCAGATATGATACAACATGAAACTTCAAGAAGATTTCCTTATTAGATTAATTGAAAACTCTGAAAGTTTTACGTTATTTCGTGTGTGGGGTACTGACAACTGAAAGTTTTACATTATTTCATGTGTGTGGGGTACTGACAACTGAAAGTTTTATGTTATTTCATGTGTGTGGGGTACTGGAAACTGAAAGTTTTATGTTGTTTCATATGTGTGGGGTACGGAAAACTGAAAGTTTTACATTTTTTCATGTGTGTGGGGTACTGAAAACTGAAAGTTTTACGTTATTTCATGTGTGTAGGGTACTGAAAACTGAAAGTTTTACATTGTTACACTTGTGCAGGGTACTGACAACTCTGAAAGTTTTGCATCATTTTACGTGTGCGGGCAAATTTGTTTTGAAAGAAAATGCAAACGTTTTAAAGCATATGTTAACTATGCAATCTTACATATGAAATCAGTCGTTGAAATGTCTTGTTTCTAGTTTATTTATGGTATGTGTTATGGCTGTGCCATATCCACTATATATCAGTTGCAAAATATGTATACTTGATATAGTAAAATTTTGTTCTTGGATGGGCTTGTGTTGAGTAACAAAAAAACTAACATTTACCAGATTTCAGTCTCTATAAAGTCCTTAAAACCTAACTGCATTTGACAATACAATAATTTTTTGACAGAAGGTACTTTTTTAACCATTTAACACATCTAAAATTGCTATACATGTTCTGGGCTGTTCTCAATAAGAATGAGCAGAAAATGAGTGCAAATATGTACATGTGCCAGTATAACATCTTAGGGGATCACTAACACATGACATTTCATGTTTCTTTAAGTAAAATTGACATTCAAATATGTTTCCAATTTGTAAGGACGATTGTATTTGTTCTCTTTCTCTTTATTGTTTTATTTTATGGTATTTTTTTGTGCAAATAATAATTGAAATATTTGGATGAGAAAAGCTAAATATAGAAAAGGCACATTGAGGAATGATGTTCACAGCCAATAAACCAATTTTTGTTCTGTTAAAATAGATAAGAACTATAATCTGTTTTTTATTACCTGGTCATATTAAGTTGCATTTATTATTTATATTGTACTCTTCCACAATTCCAAATACATTAGCATCCAGGGAAGTAGGATCATAATATGCATATCACGCAGAATTGGTTATGAAATTAGCACAGAATAAAAAAAAACAAATGAAGTTTTTATTAGTATCTGGTATTCATTTGTTTTAATTTCATTAATTATTCTAGTACCTGGCTTAAATAATCATTTATAGATGAGATTTAAAATAGACCGCCACTGTGTCTGCTACCAACATATTTTAGTACAAAGTATTGATTGCAGCAATTTTCAAAGAAATATTCCTGGAAGAAAAGAAATATTGTACAATTTGTTTACTTCTAGTGCAATGATGTGTTTAAAATCTTTTTTTAAAAAAAATAAAATAACAAAATGCAGATGATTGAAGTTTTGAATATATATCTATTTCTCATAAGGAACTTCACCAGGCCACTTGATGTTTATACATAGTTGTGGGCGTGTTATGTAATCGTGCCAATTGTGTATAGGTAATACAGTTTTGATGTTAACACTAATGTGTCAAACAACAGCTGTTTGAGTCCAATTTTAGACTGATTTTTATTAAAACAATTTTAAAAAATTTTGTTTTTTTAAAAATATAAATAGTGTATATTTATTTTTCCTTCTCTTTTTTATGCACATTCTGTCCACAAAATTTCTTTACTTATGTCTTACATTCAAATTGTGATATGTTTGGATGAATAACTCTGTTAATCTATAGAATAGCTTGAATGAGAAGCTGAAAAATAACTTTTGAAATAATAGTTTAAAAGTAACTCAAAGAATTTTTTTCTTTAATATATACCAATATGAGCTGACTGCTTAGACACATACATTGTAAAATAATGGCCAGGGTGGATGGATGCAGCTTATTGTCATAGATGGTTTAAATTAATGATACCAAGGAAGTGGAAATTAAGTGATTTTCTAATCACAGGGTTGTGGCCTTTGAATATCTCGCATTAAGGGCTCCATCAAAAATTAGTCTGAGGTGAGAGTTGGCAAACATGTAATGGTCAGCTATTATTATGAATGTAGAATGTGCAAATACAACTTTGAAGGGGCATATTAGCCATACTGTCAGTAACCATGAAAATAGGTTCCACAGCAGAGAAGACCATTTGCTAACTAATAGTCCAATTGTCATTATTAAATATGATCTTCAATAAGAATTAAATGCCTAGTTTGGGAAGAGAGCGTTACTTTTATCTATATGAGTTTCATAGGAATTTGATTGGGGTCCAAAATCGACCCTTATTGCACCTTTTTATTTTATTGGGTATATCTTGCCAGTATCAAAGACATATTTCAGTGAGTTGTGATCTTCTCTGTCTATGATATAAGGTTCAAGGTCAAAGACAAAATAAAATTTTATACTGCACTTTTTTTCACAACTCGGACATAAGAACTGCTACAAAATTTGAGTTTTTTAATAATGTCTGAGATGATTTTATTACCAATAAAATAAGATAAAATTAGAGACTTGTGAATTCATACAAATTGTTTTTGGCCTTTAGGGCTTCGTTCTCTTCAAGGAACTTGTGTTTACAATATACTGTTTTGAATATTTCAATCAGGCTTATATGAAAAGACTGGGGCTCAGATTATATGCAGGTATTTGATCATTTCAGATAATGGATAATCTTCTGGACAAAGAGGTTCATCAACTGTACAAGGCTCCGAGTCTGGTCAACTATCTTTCCAGCAGCAAGTCATCATGTCATCAACTAACCAGTACATCTACTGCATGCTCACAGGGCCATTCTAATCACCCATCCCATCGTACCTCACCAGCAAGCCCATCCAAAGCTTCAGAGTTGGATGAGATTACAATTGATGAGCCTCCACTAGAGCTCCGCTTTAGAGATCAGGGAGAAACCCAGGGGACTGCCACACCCACTTCTAATATGCAGAAGAGTTCCTCTCAGTCAGGAATGTTATCATCCACTGTTGGGGCCAGACCTAAAATCACATATTCACTGAGGTACAATAGGTAATACATCACACACATTGTTATTGTTTCATATTACATAAATGGTGTAGTGTTAGATTTTCAGTCATAGTTTATCCATTGTCAGGTGTCAGTTTTGGTCTAGCCCACCTTGACAAAAGTTGGATTGGCAATTCTTTGGCATATATGTGCATATTGGTCCATATGCACATCTGATCACACTCTCTATTAACCTAAATGTTAAATGCTACTCTAGTGGATTAGAGCATCCATCTCTAATGCAGGAGGTTGTGGATTCAAACCTCAGCCGAGTCATACCAATGATATTAACAGCTGCCTCATTAGACTATTTGCATTAAGGGGTTAGTGTTGATTCAACTGGAGAAAACATTTTTGATTTGTTTGCTAATGCTTTGAATAAACATAAGTTGGAAGAACTGTATGGATGTTTTCAGTTGATAACACATCAGTCATGACTGGAATTCATAAAGGAGTTGCATTCTATATTTTGATAATTGTTTGCATCAGTGTTCCTGTCATTTGATAACCTTGCTGCAGCAAAGGCTGCCAATAAATTTTGAAAGAAATCTTGAAGTATTAAGCAGGCATTCTACCTGACAATGTAATTTATGCAGACAGGATTTTTGTGCAATTGCACCTTATTTCCTAAATAAAAGACCAAATATTTGGAAGATGTAAACTTCCTCTTTTTTTGTCTGGTTATGAAAGGATTATTGGTTCTTTACCATTCTAATGCTGACTGTGAGAAATTGTTCAGTATCATTTAAAAAAATAAAACTGAATTCTGATCCAGGCTCACCAGCCCAGCATTTAGTGCTGTACTAGTGTGCAGAACAGTCATTGTCTCAGCTTGTACAAAGTGTTTTGAAACAAAATATGAGAGTGTTGCTTTTTAAATCTAAAAGTGCTCCATATGAAAACTTGAAGCAGTAATTGATGTTAAAAGACCAGAGGGGTAAGTAAATCATTAGGTACATATCCTCATTGAATATTTATCATGTTATTTGTGGATTACTCATTTTCTGCTTGGATTACTCTTTTTGTCCACATGGATTCCACTTTTTCCTAGCCAGGGTTTGGCAAGTATGGTTAAGATGTCCTCTACACCATCCAGTTAAATTTAATAAATTTAAAACATTCATCATCCTTGTGTCTCTTTCATTGGTACATTGTCAAAATGTTTTATTTGGTATATACAGCATTCTTTGGGTAAATTTGGGGGAATTTATTAATATTTTTGCAATTATTGATCTATTGTCAAATGTGATTTTGATTGGTAACATTCGGTTTCAAATTTTTGGTCACATTGCATATAAAATGTTACACGTCTAAGTACCACTTTGGTGGCCTAAGTAGTTAGAGCCTCCGCCATAAATGCAGGTGGCGGTTGTGGATTCAAACCCCCCAGCCAAGTCATACCAACGATTTATAAAATGGTGCTAGTAGCTGCCATGCTTGGCACTCAGCATGATTATATATATATATATATATATATATATATATATATATATATATATATATATATATATATATATATATATATATATATATATATTAGTCTATGAACTCCTACATAACAAAAGGTAAGGGAAAATAATGAAAATCTTCTGCTTGCAGTGGAATGGATACTGACAGCTCAGCAGTAGAGGAAGAGGGTGATGACCTGAGAGCTTTGGAAGCCAAGCTGAGGTGTATGACAATGAAGAAGAAACCTTCACAAGGTAGAGCATAGTCATTCACAATAATTGGATTGATCATTTATTTAGGAACACATTTTCTTTTTGGTCTTGATTGTTTTATTATTTTGGAATAGGAAAGTGAGAATTGATCATAAAGAAACAGTTTTGCTCAGTCAGGAATGGAGAATTAGTTTCATTTTCCATAAAAATAATTAAGGACTTAACTGAAATTAAAATAACTTTCTTTCAACCTGCAGTTTTATTTATGAGACAGCTTTATCTCCCACCCCATTCTCACCACTCACCACTCAATCTACATATATTTTTTTAATTTGCAATCTCAACTATGGGATAATTTGGTTTAGGTATGCAGATGTTTGAGATTCAAAAACTTAAGAGATGCACTAAAAATTTTTGTTTTAATTCATTACTGAAAATGTTTGGAAAGAATTGAAGAGTGTCAGTGGAAGACATTTATAGTTCAGCTGATTTTTTGAGAATAAAATTTCAGATCCAAACACAGAAATAGTCCACTAAGATATCCATAAAGTAAAATGTTTTTTATGTTATGACCAATAATAATAATAATACATAATAATAATATATTATGTCTGAAAGAACAGTGCCCTGACAAATCTGGTATGAAATGCTATCTTTTAGTTTTGTTGAAAATTATTCTTTACACTTTATTCTTGCACTTTTGAAGAAAAATGTCAATTACTTTTAATATTAGCTAGAATATTTGGTACGAGTCAGAGCTGTTTTTTCACAAGTCTCACTACAACTGCAAGAAAAATATTGAGATATAATTGTATATATAACGAGTATATAAATTTGTATTTAGAACCTTTGTACTACAAAAGTATGTGCCTCCATATTGGTACAGGCATGGCTGCCATTGACAGCAGTGCTCCAGAAACCACATCAAGTGACAACTCTCCAACTCTTGTGCGTAGAATATGGAGTAAACATCAAGGGCCTGGGAGTGATAGTGGCTCCAGTGGAGACAGCGACTCCCTAGGGTCCAGCAGCTCAGGAGATAAAGATTTGCGGGGGAAGATCAGAGATAATGAGAGGTACTGTAATCATATTAGAGATAACAAATGAAGATTCATAAATGTTCAGCATTAAGAGGTTAGTGTTAGGACTGGTTGGCCTGGTGTCATGATAATATGACTGGGTGGGACATCATGATATATGTCTGCGGCATGATGCTCCAGTGCTAGACATCACTATAAACTGCCACACTGCAGAAATCATAGCAATGTGACTGAAAATTTTTAAAAGCTACATTAAAAAATCCAAGTATACACACAAACACATACACACCTATATTTTACATTTTAATGGCTTAGTAAAGTATTTGTGTTTAGCTCATGATTAAATTGGTTTCTTGCACCCTGTATATACTGTTAACTCTGGATTCTTGAAATTTGCCATAGATGATTGTTTCCATGAGTACTAAACCCTTACCACAAATGTAGGTCATTATGATTGCTATTTTATGACAAAGACTTTTGGTTCAACCTCAATCAGTTTATGCCAGAATCATCAAATTCTTTTTATCTAGATTTAACCACATCCTTACAACAATAGGGTGTTATCTACATTATTTGCCTTAGTTGATTACTGCATCAGTATTTTTATCTACTGTTTATGTTATACGAAATTTATGAGAGGATGCATTGTTATGAAATACTGGTCGCTGTGACCCATATTTACATTGGTTCAATTTGATGTTTTTTCTGCTTATGCTTTAATCATTAAACTAGATGATTGTATGCATCACTGTTAGTACTTTATCCATGCCAAAATGGTCATTATGATCTATGTTTCACATTTTATTATTAGAAGTTTAAATGCTTGCATTTAGCTCGTGACTACTTAGCATATCGCTAAATAGAGAAGAATTTTTGATTAGTCTCTTGGGTTATATCAAATTCCAACTCCAACTACCATGAAGACATGCCACAACATACTGTCTCCATGAATACAGTAGAATTGTTATAATAACCAATACACCATCAGTGAAGATGCTGAAACAGTGCTAGAACACACTGTTTCCATAAATACAGTAGAAAGCACAGGTAATTCTAATCAAGACATGGAATCATATATGATTAGTTAGCCATCCATATTGACCATGCTGCCAGTCAAACCACTAGGTATATACCATGATGTTATGCTGTTGCAAATGCTGACCAACTTGTCCTGCCTAATAAATGTGCTGTGTATGTTTACAACTGTAAACTACTCTTGTCAGAAGTTAATTATGTCCATCAGGTGGGACAGGCAACCAATCAATCTGACATTTCCTATGAAATTCATAGTGGACTGGCATTACAGATGAAACCAGCCACATTAAACCAGCATGCCATAATGCGATTACTATTGATGGCATATAAAAGTAAAAGAAAAGAAGACAAAATGGGATAAAATAATTATGCATATTGTGAACATCTGATCCAATTATGAAACATGTAATTCAGTTCATGGCAGCAATAGAAGAAATTTTTTTGATTTTGTCTCCATTAGAATGCATTGCTCCGCCTTCAGTCCTTTTTACCAACCAGGCCATTGCCTTGATAGATGAAAACAATGATGACATTTCATCATTCAGAATCTTGCCAAATTTGTTAAGGATTACAATTTTTTTTTTTACCTGGCATCACTTATAATATTCATGATCCTGGTGACACAATAGCTTCTTTACGGTTACCTTGTTGCATGCAACATTTTCATCCCTCTGGTAAATCATCACATACAGAGATATTTTATCCAAATGTACCTTGTTTAAGTTTTGATGAATTGAAGTCTTTAATGCCGTATCAGAGATGGTCAGGAATGTTGTGTATTCTTCTTCCTTATTTGATTTTGCATATCTGACAAAAATATTTTTTGTCTAGCATAAAAGGTCATTAAGGATCATTGCTGTCTTTGTATGCACTCCCTCACTTTCAGTTTTTCGCTTCTATTAAACTGTCAAATTGAGGAGGTGAGAAAGCAAGAGGCACAGGATTTTCCTTTCAGCTTTCTACTAACTTGGCACGAGCCTCTTAGGGAATGTACAGGAAAAGGAGTAATTCTTGCCAGAGAATTCAGTGCTTTTAAGCAATGCTGGGTCATTTGGTTTTGATTTTTGCAGGCAAGCAGAGAGGGAGTGTGAGGAATGCAGCTTTCTTCTTCACCAGGCCTTTGGTCAGTTGTCAGTGATGCCACATTCTCAAGGTGGCTGACCAGAGTTTCTAAACTATTGTTTTTTCATTACATTTGGACCAACCATTCTGGCAAAATGATGGGCAGTCCAAACTGTTTCAGAATGTCTTTGGATTTTGTTATCCAAACCCCTCCATTTTCATTGTACCTTGATGTAGGAAATTTCTCAAGTGTTACTAGGAAGGGATATGATTTGCAAAGAAAAATTGAGTTTTTCTATTGTAAAAAAGCAGTTTTAGATATTACAAAAACTGCATAAATGAGGTTTTACTCCAGAGCATTTCTGGTTATGAATCCTGCTGGCAGTTGACACCTGCAGTACAGATATGACATGTGTGATTAGTCTTGACAAGTGTGACACATACTTTGATGTATAAGTTCATATGGCCCCAATCTGAGCTCTTGGGCCATCACCAAGAGTTCAGAAAACTTTTGCAGTGACATTTCTGTTCCTGCATGACACATCCCATGACATTTGGCAAGTTTGGTTTTGATTTGTGACAGCCTGACTTCCCTGATTCCCTCAGAAGGATCAAACAAGATGCTGAAGTGGTACCAAGAAGCCATTACATCAAGTTACATCCTGGATCTCAACAGCTGAGAATCTTTCACTTTCAGGATGTACAAGCAGAAATCTTGTGTTGTCAATGACTGGTGTCAAATCAGTGAAGTCACATCACTAAGTACCTATTCCACCAACGGAAAGGTTACCTATTTTTCTCTTGAGAAAAGTTAACCCATATAGTCATGGAATGCTGTTCTACGACACATGCAAACTTAATGAAACAAACAATATTGGCCACAACAAAGTAATCTCCAAATTATAGTTCATTTTTGACACATGCAGATACCTGGGGTTTGTACCTGATCCATTTCATATTACAGTATCTGTCACTGGATGTCCAGCTATCGCCATCCACCTAGCATGGGGGACCTTTTGAGAAAATAGTCCAATCAACTAGGATTTATGGGATCTTTGTGACAGATCTGTCTGTTTAACCATACAGTTGGCAACATAACCTTACAGTGACAGATTTCAGAAGGCTTTCCAGTTAACGGAAAAGATATCCATCCCAATCCTTTGCACATCTGGGCATGGTGTTTATCATCAACCTGAAGCTAGTATGGCTTCCTGTTGTTCACATAATCAGGATTGTCATATTCATCAAGTCTGTTTTTAACAGACTTGGATTTCTGCGAGAGAGTTGTTGCAATTCCAAGGATTATTCATTGTGGCAATGGACTTAATTTTACACATTCACCTTTTTATATGCTCCTTACAAATGATGTTTCTAGCTGAAGGGCACCCCTTTTTAAGCCCCCACCCCACCTTACCCCACCCCACCTGAAACAGTCATGATCACATCCAGTATACAATCATTCCTGCATAAATGGTGCAGTCTCGGTTGGCTGACCATGGAGAACCCATGGAGGAGCCCTAGAGAAAAAACATGTACTAACACTAGCACACATAGTTGGGGTACCACCTGTTGCAAAATTGCACTGTTAGCATTGCTTGAGAGCCAGTAGAGCAGCTTCTACTTAACAGCCTTTTAGAAATGAGAGCTGTCATCAATGCCTTTCACTTTTGGAATTATTTGACTCTCAGGCAATATGATTCTCATTATGTCTGACAAGTCTGTGGTTGTGTCCTACCTCCTCAAATGATGGCACCAAATCACCTGACCTGTGTATTCCGATTTGGTAGTTTGTACATTGGTCCAACAAATTTCCAAATCAGTATATAGTGTTTTGGCCAACACTATTCAGGAAAGGTCAGGTCCGTAACACAGAAGGGTCTTTACTTTGCGCATTATAGGGGTGCTCAATGATTGATCTTTCAGTGACATGGTGGCATCACAAATTTTCTCTCCAGTTCCAGACCCAGAAGCTTGGAGTTTGAATGCTCTGTCAGTCAATCAGTTGGGAGGAGATGTAAGCATTTGCCTACCATACCTTACTCCAGCTTGGTACACCAAACATAATCCTGGATGTTACAGAATCAGAAGTGCAAGATAATTCTGATAGCCTCTCTGAAATGAGACAAGTCCTGGGTTACTGATCTACTCGATCAAGTGATAGATCTGACCAGGAAGATTATGGCCATCCTGTATCTTCTCAAGCCACCACTGTCATGGGTGTTTGATTTCAGCCTAAATCATCTTTTTTGTAACAGTTTGCTCTTGTCTGGACAGCCGTGTGAGGCAAACAATATAAATCTTTGTTTTTGGATAGAATCTCAAGAGCAAGAACACCTCCACTCTGATAACTTACAAGGGATAGTGACATGTTTTTAGGAAGTAGTGCCATATCTATAATATCGTTCCTCTGATTGTCTCAGTCCCTCAACTTGCCAACTTTTTCTTTGGCTCTTTGAGGAGAAACAGTGGGCCCCAGTTTATATCAGGCTACTGCTCCATGATGTCAGGCTCATTCTGGCCTCATTTTGATTCAAGGCATAATAGAAGCTGTTGGCTGGCATGCAGATTCAACTTTTGAGGATTTTTGTCCCAGAGATTTTGCTTTGCCAAGGCAAACAATGAATCTACTATTTCCAGTGGCGGCAGCCAAGATGACTATCAGACCAAATTCAAATAATCAAAACAGCCTGTTTGCATTGCTAGATTTTGCCGGTGAAATTTGGTAGGTAAGAAGATTTCAATAATTATCTATATGTAAGAGTCAGATCAGGTGATCCTAGGCTGTGTTATGTAATTAGAAGAACTACTTATTGTTCACATCTTTCTGTAGGATACCTGAGGTAGAGATTAAATGTTCAGCATTCTCACCTCCAGTTGCCTTTTCTCCTAACATAATGTGATTTGAGAACTTATTTGAAGGAGAAAGCAAAATTTTAAGTAATTTGTTTCTCCTAGAATACTTAATCTCAAAAATTCTTACATAACCATATTACTTAAAACTCTCCCAGCCACTCCATCATGTGAGCTGGTGTATTGTTCAGCTAAAAAACTAGTGATACCGGACTGTGGCAAGGAGAGGTAATTGGCAAAAGTTATTGCCCTTTGTCGATGTGGGACAGGCAGAAAAATCTTAATTTTTTAGAAGGATCGAATTTGCAAAATAGTCGGCTAATATTCCTAATGTATTGTGATTGAATAAATATTCTTGAAGAAACATAACTTTAAAAATTTCCTGTCTCAAAAATGGAAAGTGCTAAAAATCCAAGACAAAGAAGATGGATGACACGAACACATAGCACTCTTTCCTACATGACATAGAGAATGTGTGGCATTACTCAGCATGACAATACATATAATTGGTGCTGAACCATTTGTGCATGAAACCAGGCTGGTAATTTGAGCTTCATTTGAAAACACATGAAAAATTCATTTAGAGACTGATGTGGATATCAGTTGTGATGCTGAGCTGTGTAAAATATAGGAAAAAATTAGGTAAGTTATGTATTTTGAATTTGCATAAGTTGTATGCTTTTGAATGCAACAGTCATATGAGTTATTATTCTATATATTTCAGTCCTCCAACCTCACTTACCAACAGAATTATGGCTGCTCATATGATGCTTGATTCTAGAAATGGAAGTCCAAACTTGAAGGGTCTCAGGTAATACAAGTTCTCTGTTTGTTGTTTAGGGTATTTTCCTTTGTCGATGTGGGAAAAAACTGTTCATTATTTTTTAGAAGGATCGGATTCGCAAGATATTGGGCTAATGTTCCTAATGTAATGTGATTGAATAAATCTTGAAGAAACATAACTTAGAAATTTTCCTGTCTCAAAAATGGAAAGTGCTAAAAATCCAAGACGAAGAAGAAAGATGACATGTACACATAGCACTCTCTTTTTTACATTTCTTTTGAAAACACATGAAAAATTTATTTAGAGACTGATTTGGATATCAGTTGTGTCTTGCTGTATGTACACTTTTTATGAAATCATGAAATATAGCTGGTTATAGTACATGTTGAAGGTGGTGAGTGATGTTTCTCAACAATTTGTGTCAGGTTGAACTGCATAGTACTGTAAGTTGGAGGATTCTTCTCACTTGTTAGGATTGTATACTCCATTTATATTTCCAACTTTCTTCCTATGCCAACAATATTCAGCCTTCACATTGTCTAACTCTTTGTCTTCTCAGATATAATATCACTTACATGGATAGCTGATGCAACTTCTCCATAAGTTCAGGCTATACTTATTTTTTATATGTGTGCAAGTCTCTATGCTTAGAGAAAACACTATATATGTAAAAATTCTTTACAACCAGTTACATACAGGTCAGTCTTATACCAATGCATAGCTCCCTCCATCTGTTACCTATTTTTACAAGGTATTATGATTGAGTAACATATTCAAAGAATAAACTAATTTGTTTTTTTATAAAATGTTTCTTCATGAATACTAACCCAATCCTAATACACATACACCCATCCAGCCTCCCCTCAGGTACATACATAGAGAGCATGCCTTCCACTCTAGTAGTAACTGAGGTATTCTTAAGATTTGGTGTAAATTCTTGTGACAAGTGGTGATAACTCTGCCAGACCATCACCTAGATGGGCAGATAATTTTTAGCTTATAATCTAAAAGTTTTTAACCTGGAAGGGTTGGATTTGCAAGGTAGTAGTAGTTGTTTTAAGGTATTATGATTGGGTAAGTATTCATAAAGAAATATTTCCAAGAAAAATATTTGTTTTCCAAGGACACAACAAGGGAGCTCTTCGTGCTTTCACCTTTAATTTTAATGTTTTTGCTTTGTGGAAAAATGAGATGTAATAAAATAAAAACTTCATTTTAGATTTTCCTTTCAGTTTAATGCAACTCACCAAAAACATGGGTGAATAAAATGTTTCTGTTAATCTTTTGACTTTCTGGGCACTGAATGTTTCTAAGAATGTAAAATTACATTGTTCGTAACATTCTAGGAAGTTACAATCCCCAATCAAAATTAATGGTTCTGGTGAAATAATCATTGGTCTTTATATTTTGACTCATTTACAGCACTAAAATTTACTTTTACATATGTAAGCACAGGTAATAAATCCATGACCTCAAGGATCCTTTAAAATTTTATAATTGGTAGCATATTGTATGATAAGCACTTTAATAGTCAGTTCTGCAAGTTTATCTTTAAAAAAGATTTTTCATGTGCATATTACAGTATCAACATTTGTACAAATTATATACAGAATTTTTATCATATTTCAGGTTCAAAGGCAAGACCAGAATTATGCCTACAGTGCCTAACCAACCTAGTGAGGCATCAGCACACTTTATGTTCGAGTTGGCCAAGACAGTGTTGTGTAAAGCTGGAGGAAACAGTTCTACATCCCTTTTTACACAGCCTTCTAACAGCACAGCACACACAGGACCCCATCGCAACCTGCATCTGTGTGCTTTCCAGATAGGATTGTATGCCCTAGGGCTGAACAATTGCGTGTCTCCTAACTGGCTGTCAAGGACCTACTCCTCTCATGTTTCTTGGATTGCAGGTTGGAGTTTCTCCTTTGGATACATTCTCAATCATATTAACATTAAGGATTTTAAACCTGCTACCTCCTAAATCCAGCCTAAATAAAATCCCAATAACTGAACCACACATTTTTCTTTGAATATATATATATATATATATATATATATATATATATATATATATATATATATATATATATATATATATATATATATATATATATTCAAGGTGGGATGCACAACCAGTATCTGTGCAGATTATACTTCTAGCTAACTAGCCATCTCTGCATGTGTGACAAAGTCACTTGACAGAATAGGCTTTCCCTGTTTTGATTGCCTACCCGCAGTGTATTAACAATGTTTTATTTAATGATTTGGTCATTTTTACCTTTACCTTTATCCCCAAATGGAAGCAGATGACGATCAAGAATATTCATACCCTGAGTGTCAAGATATATCTGGCCAACAGCCCTTCTCCTATCTGACCATGAGAGTTTATTTTTAAGGCTTTTGGCAAGGGGCTATTTCTGTGTTGCTGCTTTAGAATGACCCCACCCTTTTCTACCATGCATGACTATAAAGTTGAAATATTGGTCGACATTGATGATGAAAAAGAGTATCCATCTTTCTGCCATTTAATCCTTTCAGCAAAACTCTAGGAGATTAATGATAGCTGTCTGAACATATGTGACCCTATAATGATAAAACTTTAATTTTGAAAGTCCAGTCATATTCTCATCGCACTGGTACAAGGGCGTTCCACTATATATCATACTGAACTTTATGGCATTTGATAAAAATGTAACGGCAGTTAACATGTCTGTTCCACCATATTATAAGATAAAGTAAATGTTTTTCAAGCTAGATCACAGCTGTTTTGAACCATTTTGTTGACATCTCTTTGATGCTGTATCTAGCTTCGTTAGCAACTTTCTGACAGGCAAAAACATCAGCCAAGCACATATGGGGGAGTCAATGAGCTAAATAGCTTTGATCATTAACAGGCTTTTGTTGACAGTCTCTGCTGGTCTTAACTTTATAGGTTTTAAAGAATGCCTATTATCAGAATATTGTACACAAAACAGATTTTTTTAGGTGACTAGTAGTGTTTAGTAGCGTTTATATCTGGTATTCTAATCATAATCAAATCATCCATTAGAACATTGGCAGAGCTTGGTAAACAATTGGGATATGAAGGAGAAATCTTACATCATTTTATTCTGGATGAACAAACTAGACGAGAGAGAGCAATGTGCCAAAGAACATTGAACTGAGAAAGAAAATAAATTGAATTCATTATCCGATAAAGAAATACAATTCAGAGCGACAGACCAAGAAAGAAAGGCATCAAGAAGAATCAGTAAAGTTAGAATTGGCCTCAAATTGCTTGCGAGAGGAGAAAAAGAAATATGACCTATAGCAGCAGGCCAAGAAAGAAAATTAGGATCTAGAGCAGCAGAACAAGAAAGAAAAGGTCAGAGTTGATTCCTTAACTACAGAGGAAACAAAGTCAAGTTGGAGAGGGAAATTGAGAAAGAGAAATGATAGGTTTGAATCATGTAGAGAGAGAAAAAAGAAGCTGAGATGATAGTGACAGCATAGAAATTAGAGTTTGAATGACAAAGATTAAAAAGTATTAGAAAAGCAAAGTTTAAATACTTAAAATAACCATAACTTCATTTATTTTGACAAAAACAGTAATGATTTGGATAGTTACCAAATATGGTTTGAGGGATATTCAGTTGTAAAAAATCTTCTAAAGAAGATTTCGTGTTCCACCTTAACACTTTGCTAAAGGGTAAAGTTTTGGAAGTGTACTCGAGGTTACCCAGTGCAAATGCACTTATGACTTATTGAAAGTCTAGCTGATAAAATGGTTTGAGGTCACTGAAAAGTATTTTAAGGAAAAATTTCATTTTAGTAGGCCAGAAAAGGAAGAAATCTTCAGTTAGTTTTTGCATAGAATAACAAACTATTTATCCCTTTGTTTTTTCTGTGTGAAAGTTGCCAAGAAGTATGAAGTATATGATTTCCTGATCCGAGATCAATTGCTGGCAGTATGTAGCAAGAAATTGTTTCATTACTTAAAAGAAACAACTGTCAAATGGAAATCTATCGACAGTGCCATTTATATGCTAGAGTTCTTTCATCAGTTCAGGTTACTCAATATGGCATATCATCTTGTTTGGCAGTCTTTATAAAAATGACTTTGCTAACTCAGTGGTGCCCATTTCCAGTCCATTTGCCAGAAGTTCAGTATCATGTATGAGGTACAACGATTCCTATGTCAGTGGCACAGCCAGTTACAAAGATGCTGCCAGAGTGTGAAAAAGTTGGAATCATAAAAAATATTTTATAAACTTACACAGTTGGAGAGCAGTGATGCATGAGAACTCCCACAAATCAGTTTAAGTAGCACATACAAAAATGTTCTCTGAGCAGTAAAGGTTTTATTTAACTATTAATCCTGAAAATGCTTCACACAACATAAGTCATGCTGCTAGCAGCAGTACCAATGGGCTAGTCAATCCAGTCTTACTTTCCTTGAAGGATACCTGAGGTATAAGTAGGATGCTCAACATTCTCTCCATCAATAACCAATTCTCTTATTGTTACTGTGATTGGGGAATGTAAGGGAAGAGAAATTTCATAGCAAATTTTTTTTTGTTCAAGAATACTTGTCCAGTCACATTACTTGGAGTCCTTTCACCCACTCTGCTATGTGAGCATCTGCATTGGTAGTTAGCTCAACTTTAAAACTGATAACATTAAGTGATGGGAAAGAGTTATTGCCCTTTGGTTTTATGACATTGTTACAACAAATTTTCATCCTTTAGTGGGACTGAGAGGTAGCAGGCTTATCTTACCTAATGTTGATTTAATTGGGTAAGTATTCACAGAGAAATATAGTTGACTGTAAAAGTGTATTTATCTAAATATGGAGACGCATACTACACAGCTGTAAAATACCGATAGAATATTTCTTGTTTTCTTTATGTAAGCAAAAATTGAGCCATGCTCAATTTGTACAGCAGTTTGTAGCTGTATTTCAGATATCACTTACCTGGAACAGGTCATTTGCATTTATGGCCCAGCAATCTGTCATGCCTGGTTTTCTTCATTCTCTGTCAGCATTTGGTATTTTGTAATTCTCAAAACCCATTGGCTCAAATTTGATGGAACTTGTTATATACCTTTGGACATACTGTATCAAAATTATTTTTGATATGGCCTTTTCAGACAAAGTGTCCTCCATAGCAACTGGGTGTCAGTCAGTTTTGAAAATGCTTGATAGCATTAGCAAATTTTCAACCAAAGCTGTGTCAGGAGTATATTCCCATGCAATAAAGAGGCTTTTGGTATAACCAGATTTAAAATCTGTTTTGACTTCAGGTATTATTGAACCATGATTGATAAGCTTTGGTAGCAAGTTTTCTTAAAGACCACTGGACATATTATGATCTGACTTCATTGGAATATTCTTAAAATAAGCTGTACAGTACTGCTTTTTGGTTTGGCCTCCATATCAAAGTGTTACTTTAATAGTTGGTATATGAAATGTTGAAGATAATCCCAATTAAGTCAGTGACCTAGAATTTGACTGAGGGCATGGGTACCTAGGAAACACATTTAAAATATTTTAAGTCCTTGCCCCTTGCAACAGAGTATAAACTTGGTGGTGTCCATGCTGAACATGTATATATAGCCTTTTGTCCTGTGAACCTGGTTAGCACATTTGTACTTAAATCTCTTTTTTTCACTTGAACTTTTTATCTCCGCTGGGGAATAATGTTTTACAGAAGCAAATTTAGTCTTCATTAATGTAGTACAAGATCACTTTAAACACTTTAATGATAAAACCCTAATTGGATTAGTTGGTAACATAGTTTAATGCCAGCTTTTGTTGGAATATATCATGGATATTTACTCTCTTTTAATAGGTCAAGCTATGGAAATTGGAAGTGCTGCAGTCAATATCCTAATAGATACATGGGAAGGTCATCTGACACCACCAGAAGTTGCATCATTAGCAGATAGAGCATCAAGGGGTCGTGACCCTAACATGGTTAGAGCTGCTGCAGAACTAGCTTTGTCATGTCTTCCACACGCTCAGGCCCTGAATCCCTCCGAAGTCCAGAGGGCACTATTCCAGTGCAAGGAACAAAGTCGTGAGATGTCAGAAAAAGCATGTCTGGCTGTAGAAAGTGCAGCCAAAGGGGGTGGAGTTTATCCTGAAGTCTTATTCCATGTTGCAAAAAGGTGGTATGAACTTGCAGAGGAAGTTGCTCAGAGTCCTAACAACCAGGATAATGAACATAGTTCAAGAAATGGTGGTCGTGAAAATCGGAACTCATCCCCAGCAACAGTTTCAGTGTCTGCAGTCTCCAATGCAATGTCAACTGAGCGAACTAGTCCAGTTTCTGTTTCTGTGTCTGTCATTCCGTTTAGCACCACATCACCTCATACCTGCACCCAAGTCACCGTGTCCAGCCCACAGCTGTTACAACATCCTGGCAATGGGCAGATTCCAACACAGACACTTGTTCTTCCATATGCCCTGCCCCAAACTAGTCCACACCCTCAACTACCTCATCCGTCTGCATATGTTCAGCCAGCTTATAACATTGTACAACAGATCCAGCCATTTGTGGCTTCATACCCTCAACAGCCCATGGCAATGCAGTCTCACACAATACACCCTTATGTCACCACATTCACCTATCAAAATCCTCAGTTCAGCAACTTAGCTAACATCCACAACTCTTCTATGTTCCCAGCATCTGCTGCTCACTTCAGGGCCTTAGCCCCAGCACAGGCTGTGCAAGTATTTCCTAGTCAATCTTGTCAGGTGACCAACATTCATGGGATGCATACAGCCCCAACAGGTTCACAAATCCACTTGCAGCATGTCCCAGCAGAGCATCAGCATCACCAGCATGCAGAAGGGGTCAGCCATGGTGCTATGGTTGTATCTGGGGGCCATCAGCATGCTTCAAACCATGCACAAGCCAACTATCTACAGGCAGCCTTCAGAGTGGGTATGTTAGCCATGGAGACTTTAGCCAGAAGAGTGCATGATGACAGACCTCAGACTAAGTATGCTCGGAATCCACCATATGGGGAAGACGTAAAGTGGCTTTTGGGAATTGCCATCAGATTAGGTATTACTCTTTTAACCTTTCATCTTGTTTACCTTGTGTATTCCAAAATGGAACTAGGATCACAACAAATAAACTAAAATTAGTACTTTTTAAAAAGAAGTATCAACATTAGAATTAATTAAATTTACTTTGTTTAAAACTCTAATGGCACAGTCTTCAAATAGTCCCAAAAGTTTCTATATTAGCAATGATTTTGTGTGATTTAGGGAAACATCAGATCACTAGATTTATGGATTATCATTGACTGTATATGATTTGTGGATTAGCATTAATTGTGTGTGATTTAGGGAAGTATACCTTGTATTAGATTTATAGATTAGAATTAATTGTGTGAGTTAGGGAAGCATAAATGGAAAGCATAAATTGAATTAGATTTGTGAATTAGCATTAATTGTGTGTGATTTAGGGAAGTATACTTTGTATTAGATTTATAGATTAGAATTAATTGTGTGAGTTAGGGAAGCATAAATTGAATTAGATTTGTGAATTAGCAATAATTGTATGTGATTTAGGGAAGTATACCTTGTATTAGATTTGTAGATTAGAATTAATTGTGCATGACTTAGAGAAGCATAAATTGAATTAAATTTGTGGATTAGCATTAATTGTATGTGATTTAGAGAAGCATACATTGAATTAAATTTGTGACTTAGCATTAATTGTGTGCATTATTAGGAAAGAATACATTTTATTTGATTCATGGATTAGCAATGATTGTGTGTGATGTACAGAAGCATCAGAAGCATAGATTATAATGAATTTGATGTAACAAAACTGTCCATTCATTTTTTTTGGTGGTACCACATGATAACTGAATTTACAGTAATCTTTATACTGGACCATTCAAAAGGAGCACACATTGTTTTGATTGAAAAGTTGTTCCTTTTCTTATTCCAGTCATATATATATATATATATATATATATATATATATATATATATATATATATATATATATATATATATATATATATATATATATATATATATAATATATTAGCAATTTAAAACTTGTAAACACATCCTTGTTTTAGCTTTCCTCCACAGAAGGGATACTAAAAATAAAGTATATGCATAGCCCACAGGACATTAGGATTATATTTTTTTATAGTCTGATTTTGAAAGAAGCATTCAGTTTTTTCCAACATTATTTGCTTTTATAATAATATTTTATTATTTATTCCAGGTACTAGCTATTTACAGCAGTTTACTGCAAGTGCAGTAAATGCAGTGGTTAGTCCCTTCGTTCTGTATGACATAGCCTTTGAAGCTGCACACATTTTGGCACGGAACAACCCAGCAGTTGCCCAGAATCATCTACGCTCGAATATTCTCAATCCTCTTGTACAGAAATGCCTGCAAATGTAAGATTTAAATGAACAGCTGATAGAGTTCATACACAGTTAGCAGTATGTTTCTTAGAGCACCAGAAAATATATTGATCCATAGGACATAACTGGAGAGTTCAGATTCTCTCTTGGGTATTGCAGCAATCATTCTGCCACAGCCATGTATATATGGTTCTTATCTTTGGATAAGTTATTAAATCTTCACAAACTTCTTATAAAAATTGAAGTAGCTGTAATACAAATAACAGGTAAATCCCACATTCAATTCCAGTCTTTAGAAACTGCTTATGATGCAAGGGTGCTGTCCTTGAAAATGGCTAAAACCAAGTTTGATATGTAAGAATTTAAGATTTTGCTTGTCTGTGTTTTATAGCAAACCATCATTTTTTTAATACTCTCTCCCTTTTTGAAACCAGAGGTATATAGGATTCCATGAGTCTGTCCATTTTATAGTAAAGGCAACTAGTCTTCAGGTTTTGACCAGTTGCTCTGAAACTTCATGCACATTTGTAACAAATGATACTGCTCTTGCAGTTTTTGTTGGAGTTATTGCCCCTTTTTCATTTTGCAGCAGGATGCTATGTATAGCAGTGTTATGAACATGACTAGTCATAAAGATGGCATGGGAATCATATTAAGATACATTATTTAGAGTTTCCCCCTTCTTTTCTTTTATTTAGTGTATGATAGAATATTGTAAATAAGTTAATTGGTTTTTGATGAATTGATGTGAAAATTTGGAACATGCAGTTATTTTCAGGTGATGATGCACATATTAACAAATCAATAGGATCCTGTGATTCTTTTGTCTGAGGTATTGCCTTTATTTACTCACTGGATACTGTATACATCTATAAGAGAATCTTTTAAATGGAGTTAGTTTCTCAGAATGATTGGTAGCTTGGTTTATATTTTATATCATTTTCAGAAGATGCACATTTTAGCCAATCATTCTGTGATCCTGAAGATTTTTATAAGAGTTGCCTGTTTGACTTTATAATTTGCAGGATGCATTGTATGAAAGAATTTTTTACTCTCACAGTTATTTATAGATTTCCATTATCTTGGGTACAATGCTTTATTATCTGATCCTGTAGATACAGATTTTTTACTGATTTTTAGCACATTTGGCCACAAGGTCAGATGAGTTTGTGGTATGACACCATTTTTTAGCTTGCATCATACATCATCCTTTGTCCATCAATATTTGATATTTGAAACTTCTAAAAAGAAGAGACTCAAGCTTTACTGGGTGGAAGGAATTTCAAAGAAATCATGATAAGACCATTTTATTATTATAAGTGCTGAGTATTGACAAATTTGTAACGGAATTGAAACCGAGTCAGTTTCTTTTCTTGGATTAAATGAAGAACACAAAAATAATGTGATGGATGATGGGAATTTATAGAATGTATTACTAAAAATATGTATGTATATAGTACAAATGCACTAAATCTCTCTCACTCCTATCATACAGCTGATCCAATCACTACAAACATTCATGAGATGAAAAAGACATAAAAATATGATTAATATATCTATAGCATGAAAAAGTGAGGTTGAATTAACCTCATTGAATGTGAAAATGATTCATTATATATCATGCAATGTGAGATTCATATAATCTCATTTATGTAATACATTAAGTTTCAAATAAATAATACATTCTATGAAAGCGAGATTCAAAAAACTCTGTAATGCAACAATGAAAGCGAGATTCACAAAAACTCATGTCATGCAACAATAAAATTGAGATTCATATAATCTCATGTAATGCAAAGAATAAAGTGAGATTCACATAATCTCATGTAATGCAACAATGAAAGTGAGATTCACTTAATCTCCTGTAATGCAAAAAAAGAATGTGAGATTCACGTAATATCGTGTAATGCAAACAGTATTGTACTCAATTGAAACCACATTAAATTCAAACAAACATATCATTGTATAACTAGAACAGTCCTACAATTCACAAACTGTTACATCACTGTTTCACTGGCTCCTTGAAGTGGTTCACATTATCGACCACTCATACCCTTCACGGATCCACCACAAGTACTTGTATGTACAAACGGCATCCAGCACTCTTGTTTTGTCTATCTTCATGGTTCCACCAAATGTATATAATCTTATGTATACATATATGTACAGACAGCTATGCTCAACCCTAGACAGGGATACACATGCGTACGGACAACACACCATTCTATGGACAGCTACTCTCAACTCTAAACAGACAGAATGCCATTCTATGGACAGCTACATCCACCTCTAGAAATCTACCATTAGCCCTACACAGACAGCTACAATAAAACCAAAGTGGTTATAATAATGGGTTCTGAATTAAATTACTAGATACATATGAATTAAACTGTAATAGTAAAGTTTGCAACATAAAAGACATCATTACCCGATATGACATAAAAACGAGAATACATTTCTTAAATCAAATAAAATATAAATTTAACACTTACCACTATGACTGGAGAACGTAATGGAGAACTCCCTGACAAAATCTAAATGACCTGTATCTCTGTTTGAAATGAATCCAGCTTAAGTCCATAGGAGAGTGAACAAAAGTCATGGTAAAATATTTGTGTATACAATGCTTTTGTGACTCTTGTTGCATGCAGTTTTTGAATTGCTTATCTGGAGAAACAATGATTCACCCCTGGTTACTATGTACGACTGCTCAACAAATAAAGGTGAAAAATAGATCTAAGGCAAAGCCAAGTCATTTCTTGCCTTATTCTGTGACAACATTATCTGGTAATTTTTAGGAATAAAAAGATTTTCAGATTACCTGCTGTGGTTGACACAATTAGACGACACTGGCACCATTTTTATACAGACTAGCAGGGTATCAAGACTTCTTTTGCGGGGAAATCCAATGTCAACATAACCATCCATTTGGGATAACAGAATTTTCATGATGGCCTTCCCTCCATGATTTCCATAGCTTATGTTTTATCCATAGGATATTATTCTCTCCATTGAGTACTCTGATGTTTTCACAAGATACATTAGGCCCATGAAACTTCTGAGCAACGGTCCCACTCTGATCCAAACTTGGAAGTCCAAGCAATCAGTCAACACTGACAGTGAGGAAGAGTATTCATCTTTCTGACCACTTCTTTAATAAATAAAAATCGGGGAGATTAGCAATAGGCTGTTTGGATGAATCTGTGATCCTGAATGCAATGGCTTTCTTTTGTGAGCGCCAAATAACAGCAATATTTTCATTGCATTGTACAAAAGATGCATTTGCATTGCCTACAATATTTAACTCCCAGTGTTAGATAAAATTTTTAGTGGCTTTTAAGACATCTGCCCCACAGATGGGTTTCTCATGATATCGTCAGGTATGGAACATTGGTGCTTCATCAACAGTGCTAGATACTGCCTCATTGCGATCATTCTGACAGGTATTTGTTGGATTTGACAGCCTGAAGTCATCAAAAGTTAGATTCTGCCTCATAGGGATCATTCTGACAGGTATTCATTGAATTCGACAGCCTGAAGTCATTAACAGTGTTAGATACTGCCTCATTGGGATCATTCTGACAGGTAGTCATTGAATTCGACAGCCTGAAGTCATTAACAGTGTTAGATTCTGTCTCATTGGGATCATTCTGACATGTATTCATTGGATTTGACAGCCTGAAGTCATCAACAGTGTTAGATTCTGCCTCATTGGGATCATTCTGACATGTATTCATTGGATTTGACAGCCTGAAGTCATCAACAGATCAGCTCCTCACCATTTAATGGTGAATGCATTCATATCCTATACCAATCTTAAATTGATATATTGTGATGCATGTTTGTGCACCATGCTGATGAAGCCATGGCTTTATGGATCACTCCATTTGGCTTGGAGGGGGGAATTAAAGTTTGGAGACAGTTAGCACAGGAACTACCCCTTCAACTTACTTCTCCACCTGTGTTCTTGCTTAGAAGCCAACCATTTCTGCCTCAATGGAGAGAAGATAGGCGAGTCAAGAAGGGATCTTTTAATCGCAAGTGTCATTTAGATCTAAATGTTGTGCCAGCAGATGACAGCTGAATCTGTCTAGGAGGCACTCTTACAGTGGAGGTTAAAAGACAAGTTTCTTCACTCCTAAACCTTCTGGCTTCCACCATTGACTTGTTGCCCCCTACTGCATTCAGGCAGTCTACAGTGGGCACCAGACTCCTGCAATTCCAATCACTTTGAATCGAGCTATTTCCACAAAATGAATGGGTGATCCAGATCATTTTGGAGTAGCTCTTCCTTCCTCTCCCTTTTTAGTGGATGTGCTGTAAGATTGTGAGAAGGATGATATCCTTCAGCAGGAGATACAGTTGCTTATTGACAAATGGAGATTTACAAAATCCATGGTGTCCACAGTTCTTTTCATGGCTGTTCCATGTCAAAAAGATGAAGAGCAGGTTGAGGTAGAACATATACCTTAGCCATGACAACACATTGATTCATCTGCTGAGGTTCAAGATGAAAATGGTGAGATCTGTCTGATAAGCTATCCATGGAGACAAGTATGCAGAAATATCAATTTACATGGGTGCAAAATGGCTTGAAAAGATAGTAAAAATGGTATGAGTGGCATAAGGACAATAGAAAATCAAACCAGTTTTTCACCATGGGCAGGACACAAAAATGTCATAAACTTTGATACAGGATTGATGACTTCCTAGTTTGTAAGGGCAAAAATAAGTAACAAAAAACTGACATATTTTGTTGATATATAACTTCACAGTATACAAATATACAACTTGTGATGTTCAACAATATCAATTTATATCTAACTTTCATAGCTGTATAGGTATATTTTTGTATTAAAAATTATTTGCTGGGATAAAAAAAAATTTGAATATCCTGGAAGCTAAAACTATAATAAAAAAAATATTCCTTTCTTTTTTGATTTTATGAAAATATAAACAGACATACATAAGAGAAATACTTGTGATGAAAACAGACCAGGTCAGTCTAACTGTCAGCTTGTATGTCTCCTACAAAAGACTATGCAAGTGTGTTTTTCTTTACACAACAGACAAGAAATTCTAAACATCAGTTAGCTGTATGAAAAATGAGCTCATGACTGACAAAAACAAATGAATCTTTAAATTTGGTTTCAAGGGTCAAATGACTTCCTCATCTCTGAAATCTTTTGAGAACTTTGATGATTTGTCTTAGCTTCATAAAATGATTGATCAAAAGTTTGAAGAAAATCCATTAGGAGGTTTAGGAATAATGATATAAAATTTTCCTTAAGGTTTTCATTTGCTTATATTAAATTTCTCTGAATGATATTTTTTTCTTTCACACTGTATGGGTTGCTCAGCTTATGATCATGGTGTCAAGGTCACACATTTTGTAGTAATCTTTTGTTGCTGAACTCAATATGCAGGGTTACCCTTCTTTTTGTATCACCTGACTAGCTAACCTTTGAAGGGATATAGTGTTTTGCTTGTTGATTTTTACATTTAATGTGATTTATTTTTCTCAGTGACTTTCATAATTTTAGCTGTTCATTACACACTAACAATCATAGATCCTGTTTCACTTTTATTCATAAACATTGCAATATGGGTACATATCAGGTAGTTAATTTAGTCATATAAAAAAATAGATCACTTTGATTGAATTACTATTCTTATCATAACTTTTGTTTTAGCATACATTACACCCTTAATATGTTGGGTCAAATTTCACCTACATTCCTGAAAATTGTTAGGTGGATCTTTATCAACAAATTAAAGTTAGCCACACCAAATTTATATCAGTGTGATCTGATATTCAGGTTTGTGTGACTCTTGAATTTTCATGTGGTTCATTCATTACACCCACATTATCATGAACATTATTTCACCAATGCTTCTGGAAATTGGTATATGGATGCTGCCCATAGAAAGTATCTCAGCCATAATAAAACTAGGTAAATGTGATACAGTTTTCATGTACTTTCAATTGTTCATTTATTACACCCTTGTTGTCTTGGGCCCTATTTTATGTAAATGTGAAAATAGGTACATGTAAGATGCAGCTTTCTTGGACCTTTGTTCACCTACACTAACAAACTTGGTATGTGGATAGATGTCAAGGAGGAACTCTGGCACACAAAGTAGATCAATGCGACCTAATTTTCAGGGATTTGATTTTTCAGCTGTTTGATACATCCTCAGTATTTTAAAGTTTCACTAGCATTTAAGAAATTTTTATTTGAAAGAAAATCAAGTTGAGTAATCATATTTTATGAAAACTAAATAATTGTGACCTTATTTTCGAGTGACTTTACTGTTTTGAATGTTTTGTTGCCTACAACCTCTTATCATGTGCTCAATTCGCCTAGTTGTTGGACTTGGCACATGCATCTCAGGGAGGATATTTAAAAACTGTCAACTTTACACTTTATAAACACTTAACTTTTGTATTGTCAGCTGCTTTTTAATTACACTGGATATCTTGGTTCCAGTTTCACCAAGACTGATAAAGTGTGGTATGTGTATGCATCTCATATAGAGTAACTGATTATGACCTATAGAAGGTCACAGTGATTTGATTTTTAGTTGTAACTCTTGTATTTTTATTTTACGCTGTTCTGTGTTAAAGAATGATTGCTCATTTTGAATTTTAGCTGTTCTAAGTTGTTTTTAGTGGAGCTCTTCAGACCATGTCACACATCGTGAACATTTGTCCACTGACAAAATTCCTCGGTGGACTGCATGCTCTACATCTTGCTGATGATGATGTTAAATAGCTGAGCACACGCTGATCACAATAATAATAATAACTGGATACAATATGTGGATGAACTCATCTGTATCATGGTTATAGAGATGGCACCAGGGGGAGGCAGGGATATATTTGCATAAGCAAATCTGTTGCCATTCCATTAATTTTTCACTCCTAATAGTATATGACTTGATAATTATTGAGATAAGTTCTTTGTACAGAAAATAAAACTCCTGTCAAATAATTAAAGGTTTCACGCTGCATTAGATATTTATTATAGGTTATTTAATTTCAGGTTTATACAATGTGCCCACCAACGCATCCACCATATTAGTCAGCCAGAGTATGATGACTTTGTTAGCACTATATGTAGTGCCAGAAATGCCTTCTATCTAACACCAGGAGGTATGGTGCAGTTTCAAGAACTTCTGCAAAGTTTACGTCGTTCAAAGTCCTGCCGCAAAGATCTTTGGCAGCGACTCATGAATGGATTGTCAGCCCCTGGAAGCAGTTGATAGCGAAATATTTTGTCTTCTCTTAATCATATCCATTGTTTTTGTACAAGCAAATTAGGATGATATTTATTAATTGACTATTAAATACACAAGACTTAATTTAAATCAGGGTTTTTTTTGGTCATATTTCTAGATTACTTTTCACAGTGTGCTTCATGAAATATGTTAGAAAGTGTTTCATATGTTTATGTATTTATTTGTAGAGAGTAAGTCAATCTTAGTAATTGGATAATACTGCACAATTGGAAACATTTATTTTCAATGTGTCATGTCAGTGTTGCAAAAAAATTAATGAAATGTTGAATATGTGCACGTTTGGTATTATGGTAGTATTGGAAAAAAGAGGAGCTGGCAGGAAAAGAACAATTTCAATGATTTATGAATGTCATTCTTGTTCACTGTAATCATTTCACATGCTAGCATGATTATGAAAAGGAGTTTACATGAAATTGAAACTTTGGATAAATCTTGATATTTATTCGTCTTTATATGCATACAGTACTGGTTTCTTTTGAAGTTAATTTTTTTTTGTGCTAAAGAGTGTCTTCACTTTTTCTTCTGTCTTGGTAAAATGATCTTAGGATTTCAGCTGTAACAGTCAACAGTCAATGACTTAGTTGCTTCTTTGTATACCATATCTGGTGATATAAAATGGGAGCAAACTGAAAACGGAACAGGTTGAGGGCTGTTTGTGCAGATCCTGGTGCAGATGGGGAATTAAACTATTTCTCTTCTGTACAGTTTCCTGTGAATAATTTAGATATTGGTCTTCACTTTGTACAGCCTTGTTGGTAAGTATGATACATAGACTGGTACTTTATAGCAAACTATACTGCAGACTAAGAATTCACTTTTGTTCATAAAGTACCAATTTTTGGGATTATGTCCTTTCTATAAACCATGAATTTAAAGACATGACATGATCTTTCTCTGAAAATTATGTTTTTTCCTTCCAAAAATCAAAAAACAAAGTACTGAAAAAAAATTGGTACCCATAGTACCTGGTAGATGTGCAGTGAAACTATTTTCTTGTAATACTTCTCGTAGATTAAAAATAAACTAAAAAATTATGAAAGCAAAATTTCTCATCAGCATATTTATAATAATTCATCAATGGTATTCCTTAATTATAGCATGGTGAACTCCACAGGAACAAGCTCTGCCATATAGCATGAGACAGTTTCTAATTGTCCATTGATTCTTTAATAGACATCCAGTACTACATGTAATATAAAATGCAATAATTATATTCTTCAATTTGTATTAGTTGTATATTCTTCCAGTTGTTGAATGATTTTGTTATATGCAGTGCACTTCATACTTATTAGAAACATTGAATGTAGTTTTTCAGCAGAATTATGTATATTTTTTGTCAATATTGATATCTTCTATAAAAGATGAACAAATTAAGAAATGTTAGTAAGTATATTTAATTGGAAGAAACTAAAGATCTAGCAGGGTTTTAAATTTTCGCAGAAGAGTTGTTTGCTCTGCATTTTTTTTTTGAGAAATCTTTTCAGATACCTAAAATTCACATCACTTTGTTCTTGCAGTTTCATATTTTACCTAATAAAGGCAGATAGGTAGAACTGGTTTAGATTTTATTAGAAATATAAAAATGCATCTGGCATAAATGACTACATCTTTGAATGCCAATTTTTCATTATTGTGTTTTTTTTATGAATAAAAGATGTTAGTGTTTAAACTTGAAGTTATGTTCTGGGAATAAAAGGTGTATTTCATGTAATGGAATTTTTGTTGTATACTTTTACATTTCTGATTGTTAAAATCATAAAATGAGTTGACACTCCCCCCCAAAAAAAGATGAAGAAAAATTTAAGAGCTTAATAGATAATTGAATATTTACCTTTTTATATACTTTTTGGGAAATACACAAATGTTTTATTATATGTGTAACAATGACTTAATTAAATGCACAGGTGATATCACCATTTTACCAAATTTCCCTATTTAAAAACCATTCATAAGGAATAATGTCCTTATTTAGGTGAATTTGTTTTTCTCGCCTCCTTCCAGTTCCTTCAAGATAAACATGCTTAAATATGCCAGCATTCTTTATTTGTATAAGCAACAAGGAGGTATCATCCAAAAATGTCTAAAAGCAAACCAGGGTTTAAAGTATTGGCTTATTTAAAACAGCTTTCTGGATAAGTCATTAAAATTGTCATTCCCGAATTTTGCATGACATGTTTCTGTCTATGTTACACTGTGCAACAGTCAGTAAATTATTTTTAGAGCAAAAGTAGGAGTTATAAATGAAAGTATAATTTATTTAATTATGATATTAACCATGTTTAAGAACAAAGGAGAAATGGGAGATGGGTGGGTGTTGATTATAGACCAAAATTAAGTGAATATTTTACTGTTACCACACTAGATTAGGAGCTCACTAAGACCACATAATTTTTATCAAACTGTAAAGTAAATAAACAGTCAGAATGATACTAATTGGTAAATTGGGAATCAAGCCATTATTTTGAAGTTGTTATGCCCTGAAGGCTGTATGAGCCAACCACTCTATGATACTGCTGGCTGCACCACAATAATATTTTCTGTCACTCCATGCAAGAAATGTATTGATATGAAAATAGTCATCAGTTGGACAGAAAACATAATTTGAAGCATTATTTATTTTGGAACATTTGTAAAAGAGTTATTGTACTAACTTATTATTAATTACAGCATTTGTGTTTATCAATGTAGTAAATCAGCTTATTTTTAGTGTTAAACATGTTGACAGAGAATGATACAAGTTAATGTGTTTGTATTCAAAAATATATAAAAAAAGAATTATTTTCAGTAGATTCAGGGAAATACATACTAACATATATACATACATACATAAATACATACATACATAAAAACATACATGCATACATACATACATACATACATACATACATACATACATACATACATACATACATACATATATACATGCATGCATACATACACGCATGCATGCATACATACATGCATGCATACATACATACATACATACATACATACATACATACATACATACATACATACATACATACATACATACACACACACAAATAATTTAATGCCATAAAGTTTCCACTTGTACTGGCTTTGGACTGGTCCATAATGAACAAAACATGTTTGACATAATGGTGCAAGTCATGGAAAAGGACTGCATATGGTTCAGACAGTAAGTGATCTGACAAATATGTGTAGGTATCGACTTGTATTTTCTTTTCATAGTTTAAATATGTCTTTTCTACACCATGGCAAATGCTGCTTTTCAAGACAAGGGCTTTCCATCTATGCATTGACAATAACATGCAACCCAAAGTACAAAATA
The DNA here is from genome assembly GCA_016746295.1 of Potamilus streckersoni. Classification (NCBI taxonomy): domain Eukaryota; kingdom Metazoa; phylum Mollusca; class Bivalvia; order Unionida; family Unionidae; genus Potamilus; species Potamilus streckersoni. The sequence goes on from JAEAOA010001099.1 coordinate 317,345, forward strand.
TCAAGAAAAAAGTTAACCAAAGACTAGAGGAGGTATTGTAAACATTCATTTAGTATTTGCGAACAGCAACTAAATCTTGGTAATGACTTATCATATACTATTTCAGGATTAGTCAGATTTGTATTTAAATGCCTTGTTTCCTGTACTGAATATCATTTTGTCCATAACTGGGAGACTATTCAGGTTTGTTATCCATCAGATTTTTAAACATGCTGAAAGATATTCAGTGCACAAAGTACAAAATATTTTTCATTGCTCTTGGTTTCCATATTTACAGGTGTCAAAAAAATTGCAGATATTGCTTGATTCGTAAAATAAGTTCTTTATTCATGTGTTCTTATTACAAAATCAAGGATTGATTGGTAAATTATGTCAAATGTGATTATTTTACATCAATTGATTTCATTCATTTTCAGGTTTAAAATATTCCTTTTATACCTATAAACAACCAATGCCCATTTGTAAAACAGACACAGTGATCTGCCATCACACAATGTCTTGGTAGATCAGGGTGCATTTTGTATTCTCTTGATTATTTCTAGCAAACTGCAGAGACCACGATTTTCCAACATATGTGTCAACAAATCTGAGTCTGCCATTAGAATTAACTTATAATCAAGTACATTGTGAAAGAAATCAGTTAAAGCCATAAACTAAATCTTCACAAGGATTGTCAGAGAAATTTATTTTTTGCTCTCATTTATTTCTTTTCTTTTCTTTTGCTTATTGGTGAACTTCAAAAAAACGTTTTTCATTTGATCATTTGTAGTCAGTTTATATATTTAAAGTGGACCTTAGATGCTTAAGTAAATAAACCTTTATATTCACAGACCTCTTAACAAGAACATATATATATATATATATATATATATATATATATATATATATATATATATATATATATATATATATATATATATATATATATAATATAAATATATTTAAGGAATCCAGTACTCTTATTATTAGCCAAAAATGAGAGATGAAGAGAATTTTCATTGTAAGCAGTAGATATGCCAACCCAAGATAACTTTTGATTACCCTTGGAATGGTTAAATATATGTTAAATGGTCATATTGAATATTTTGTTTGTTAACTTTCTGTGTAATTTTCAATATTCAGTATATATTTTAGATTGTTCTGTTAGTTTACATTTGTTCAAAGTAGTCAGTGTGTTTTATTGGCTACTTTATTTCTAATGTGTAATGTTTCTTACAGGAACTTAACTAATTTGCTGCATAGTTAAATATAATTTTTTTATAATCCTAACATAACCTTAAATTTTTAAAATTTATTTAGGATAAGTTTCCTGTTCTCTAATTTTAATTTTTTAAAAATATTCTTGTCTTTTTTTATCTGAGCAAGATATGTCATTTTTTTCTTTATTTCAACAACCATTTAAAAAAAAGCAAAATGAAGGATTGAATACATAACCATGAAATCTGTTCACTGAATAATGTGATTATTGTTGTACTTGTACTGAGGCCCACCTTAGAATCATGCAGAAAATAATTTGCAGAGAAATTTTTGAACTTGTTATGTGAAGGCATTCTTTTGGTATTCAGGACTTGGAATTTTAGGTTGTGAGCCTAGCTCTACAAACATTCCACTTTTATGTGGAATAATGCAAATAACCCATGAATTGCAATCATATTTGTGCATGTACTGTTCTGTTCCTTTTTCCTTTTCATTGCCTGTACTGTTTGGAGGATTATATGGCATCCTGCCATGAATTACTCATATTAATGTAGATTTGTGTGATCATATATAGACGGGTTTCAGGTAACTTTTGATTACATCGAATAAATTTCCAAAAGATAATTTTTGTATCAGTGATCAGATTTTCCAATTAATGATGAAGAAGGGTTCAGAACGAATCTTTTAGCTGAAACATTTGGGAAAGCAGGATTGTAACCAACAGTCTCACTGTAATAAATTTACTAAAAATTGTTTTCAATGTTTGTGACAAATGTTTGTGTTTATGTTTATATACTACATCTGATGCATGTATCCCTGAATAATGATGCTGCTCATTTTGTTAAGTACAGCAATGTTCACGTCCACTAAGTCAAAACTACTCATCAGGTTTTCAAAATTGTACACGTTCATTTTTCTTTACATTATATTTAGGATGTGTTAATTTATTGAAATTAAAGTGTATCAAAAAATGTGATCAAACTTTCGCCATAAATGTTATGTTGCATCTATTTATATTTATAATAAACCTATCTCCCAACTGTACTGTTCTTTTTATCACTGATGAAAGAAGTTCTAACTTGGATATGACTGCTCTGGTGGCCTAGTGGTTACAATATCCACCTCAGAAGTGGGAAGTTGTGAGTTTTACCCTTGGATGAGTTATACCAAAGATTTACAACTATGGTACTACCAGCTGCCTTGCTTGGTGCTCAGCATTAAGAGATTAGTGTTAAGACTGGTTGGCATGATGGTGTCAGGATAATGTGACTGGATGGGACATTATCCTACAAGCACTGTGTTATAATGTACCAATGCTAGACATTATTGTAAATAGCAGAAGTCATAGCGATATGACTGAAAAATTGTTAAAGCTGTGTTAAAAATCCTAATCCAAAATAACTTGGATACATTATACAGGTTGTAGCAACAGAGGGGCTGAACAGACCAAAATAAATCGGCTCACCAACCCTTCCATCCAAAAGAGTCAGTCAGGAAGCTGTGTTTTGGCAATCCAAGACTAAAAAAAATGGGAGGTGACCCTCTTGGTGACACCAAAAATACCAAAAATGGTAGGGGAGGTGACCATCTGCTGACCCCCGAGATACCCCAAAAATGGGGCAGTAGGGGGGGAAACAGACCAAATTAGATCGGCCCACCAACCCTCCTATGTATAATGGTAATCCCTAGAGATGTATTACCGCAATCCAAAAGTAAAAAAAAGACTGTCGGGGGGCTGGTTCCGGTCGGGCTGCCCCACCCCGGCGAGGTAGATTTATCAGACGAAAATTTTACAATTAATAAATACAATAGTTTTATAATATGGAAGTTAGAGAAGCATTATCGAAGAGAGTTGCCCGAGAAAAGCTAGAAACGCTTAAAAAAAATTTTACCTGTTCATAATCGCCTGAAGGAAAAGCTACAGGAGCGCCAGCAGATGAAAACTGATTTATTTACGGGACAACAGCAAATGTTTGAGCCTATTACTACAGGTATGAAAACTATGTTGTATGGCGACAGCGACGACAAATTTCGATCGGTGGATGAAGGAAAGCCTATAGCCGATTTACTCCAAGAAATATCTAAAAATGTTAAGCCGGTTGAGCAAATAAAAAAGGAGGAAGAGAAAAAAGAAGAGATAATTGAAACACCGATGTTAGAAAGTTGGGAAGGTATGACAGAAAACAGCGCGATCGATTTACTGAGGAGAGATTAGCGGAAATTGAAAAAACTGATATAACATACCTTCCTCTACTTGCTGTAGAATCATTTAATATAAGAAAAAAATATTTGAATGAAGGTGAAAAAAACACGCAAATGATATAGATGAATGGGCTGATGCATTATATAGGATAAAGACTGGACATCCCCGTGTCAGGCAAAGTGATCCAAGATATTTATTATATTATAATGGGGTAAATCAGGCAATTAAAAGATTTGAAGAAGTACATGGTAAAGTGGTGGCACAAAAAAAAAGAAAGAAAAGGAAAGGAAGGATCAAAACAACAACCGAATCCAAAATTCTTAGGAAAAGGAATAAAACCAATCCATGGACCAACCACCTACCATGATTCGCATATATGTCCAGATAGTATTGTCAGAGATGTTTCCCGATTAGAAGTTCTTACAGGAGGAAGACTCGCTGGAAATAATTCCATTGAAGTTATTAATGAGTCGGCTGATATCGCCCAAAGATTATTTCAGAACGGTATAATTGATTTTCATACGTATAGAGAATTTATCGATGACCTAATGGAAAATAGCCGATATTCGGGATATTATAGGCTAATAGCGATTAATACTAATTAGAAATCTAAGGATTTTACAATAGAGAATGATAATCCATTACAATCATGATAAGCCTACTCAAGTATTTGTAGTAAAATCGCGGTTGCCAGTTTATAAAACATTTTATGGTGAAGGCCTCGGAGATACTATCTTAGGTTTTTTTTTTACAAGAATGGCGCCAAAAGTTGCCCCTTTTGCTAAACAAGTTGGGATGAAAGCTTTTAGTGTAATCGGCGATAAATCCTTAGGAGCCGTTGGAGATTTAACCGGCAAAGCATTTTCATTCGTAAAAGATAAAGCATCGTCGCTGATGAAGTCATTATTTGGGAAAAAACAGAAAATTCAGCCACTTCCTTCAACTGAAAATATGCCCGCAAAGCTAAGTAAGGCTATAAATAATGCTGCACAAGAAAAAATCAAATCATTAATAATGAACTCGCCAGAATCACTAGCGATTCCAATGAAAAATGTTAATCTCGCAAATGTTATATCCGAAAGTGGACTTCGAATGAAGCGGCGATAATAAAAAATACTTGAAAACACTAGTGTTTCTAAATTGAAAATAAAAATGATTAAGTATAAAAATGTCATTTAAGAGAATAATCGATACTGCATTTGATATGGACGCACCCGTACCTAAGGATGATTCGGTGGGAAATTATCAATATTTTGCTTATAAGGCAATTGACCCAAATGCCACTGGGAGAATTGATCTACAAGTTCAAGACAAAAGTAAATATTTCTTGCCGTGTGAGGCATATATTGAAGTTGAAGGAGAAATTTTAATAAAGAGGCTTGGACCTGGGGGGGTGTGAGGTACTCTATCCAGCAGAAACTAAAGTTGGATTTGTTAATAATGGGATTATGGCGCTATTTTAGGGTGCAAAATATATGATTGATGGAAATGATATTGAATCGGTAAATAACGGTATCGATATTGCGACGACAATAATTGGACTCGCTAGATATTCCGATGATTATACAAGATCGGCTGGACCAACTATGATGTTTGCTAAAGATACTTCTGACAGATTTAATACAAATCCGTATATTATAAGACGGCCAAAGGAGCATGTTAATGCTGCAACTGATGCTGACGTAGAACCTGTTGTTCTAGGTTTTAATCCTGATTATAATATAGGCTGTGCAATTCGAAATGGAATGTTGAAGGGTGAAAGAAGAAAATTGTCATGCGCTATTCCACTTCATCATATATTTGGATTTTGTAGAAATGTCAGAAAAGTTATTTACGGTGTTAAACACACAGTTGTGCTTCAACGAAGAAGTGATAATAATGGTGCTCTTTGGAGAATCCAGGCTCACGCCGCCGCAGACCATATAACCGATGATGACGGCAAAGTTGTTTTATCTAAATTGACTCTATGGATGTCAGTATTAACGCCGTCCCTTGCCGTTAATCAAAGATTACTTACTTGGATGGAGACCGGCGCAAGTAGTTTGATAAGCTGGCTAAATACTTCGACAGATACTTTTGAAGGTAATCAGACTGAATTTACATGGAGTCTAGCTGGGAAAAGGGGAATTTCAACACCTAGACATATATTTATTGCGCTGCAAAATAAAAATCGAACGCAAGGTGGTGATCAACAAACTCGCTAGCATATGATATTTGACAGGTTAAACGTAACCGAAGTTTCACTAAGAATAAACGGACAGCAGGAGCCCGCCGAACCTATAAAGTTGAGATCTAACGCAGATGAAAATAGTGTTGCTAGGGTGTATCATCGATTATGGTCTTTTATGGGACGTGATCAAAATGTTGATACCGGTCTACAAATATCTCAGGCTGATTTTCAGACACATATATCCTATTTATTACTTTTCGTTGGAGCATCTAGATTTGACAAAAGAATCCGTCGTCGACATAACCTTTAGTGCAGTAGTAGGACAAGTTCCCGCCGGTGGATATAGAGCATTTGCGGTTCTTCTTAGTGATAAATCTATGTTGATCGAGGGAGTTGGAGGACAGATGAGATTAATTGATGCACCCGTGGAAAATATGTAAAATTTTCGCAATGAGCTCAGTTGCAAATATAATATATCTACAATAAAGATGACATATAGTACTGTTAATGTTCAGTTGACCGATGGTCAAATCAAAAAATTAAGATCAAAATCCGCTAAGGAATGTGGAACTTCAATAACATTAAAGCCGGCTCAAATGTTCGGCGGATCGCATAAATTATCGCTGACGGCTACTCAAATAAAAGATTTAAACGATGCAGTAGTTAGTGGTCGGGGGGTTCAGCTTAATTTTTCAAAAGCCGCCGTCAATAATATGATTAAAACCGGTGGAATATTTCCACTTTTAGCCGCTATTCCTGGAATTATTGCAGCCGCTGCTCCTGCAGTCGCCAAAGCTGCAGCACTCGGAGCTGTCCGTACCGCCGCTGGATTAGCTTTAAAGAAAGCTACCGGAAATGGGTATAGAAAAAATGGTGGAATTTTTCCCCTTGCTCTTCCAGCGCTAATGGCCACAGCTATTCCTGCAATTGCTAAGGCTGGTGTAATGTCAATGCTTAAACGATCTACTGGACAGGGATATAAAAAAGGGAAGAGGATTTTATCTACCGGGAACCCCTCACTTATTTTACAGAGGAAGAGGAGTAGCCGTATAAATATTCAGCCGATGTCCAATTTTGACCTCATCGAAGCAGTAAAAAAAATATGTATAAAAAATTTCAGAGGAGTTTTTATGAGAGATAAATTATCCTCAGCACCGTTGAAGTATGAAACTGGAATTATTAATCTTGACAATAGTACAGGACCTGGTACACATTGGGTCGCATACGCCATTGATCCGCGTAGTATTATTTATTTCGATTCATATGTATTAGCCCCACCGAAGGAATTTATGCGATATATATCTAAGATTCCAACTTCTCTCTTTTATTCTACTCTACCGACTCAGCGATTGACTGATCCGCCTATATGTGGACGAGAAATATTAAACGTTCTTTCGGAAATATCTAAAAATCCAAATAAATCACCGCATATCGTCCTTCATGAATATACTAGTGGAAAATTCTAAAATCTAAATAACATTTAGAAACCTATAAAATTTTATAATAATGGTTGATATTTGGGGACGATCGTTAAGAAAAAAAGATACAAAAACCAGTGTTGACATTAAAGAGATAACTAAAGTAGTTAAAGATGAAATAGCTGGAACATTAAATTTGACAAACGTGGATAAAGGTGAAATACTTGTATTTGAAAATGAATATGGTATATTAAAAACTAGTAATATTTCCTTAAATGATGTATTAATAAAAAAATCCTGCCGCTGCTGATAATACCATAGCAGTATTTAAGGGTGGAAAATTATCCCCGGGTGTTCCTATGTCGAGAATTAATGAAAAACTAAAAGAATTTGATAGACTTTTTAATAATTTATTTGGCAACCCCCGACAACAAATTGAGATGCCGCTGGCACGTGTTAAAATCGCAGTTGATAACATGGCATCGCTTAGAACTGAGTATGATGTTCATGTGACTCAATATAGGGCATTACAAAGAAATTTCAATATGACTGAAAATACTATTGAAAAGTTTTTTGATAAAAAAATGTCAGGCCCGATGATATTAAAACAACTTTACCTAATATCATTGAAAATCAACAGAAAGCCGCTGATGATATAACCGCTATTAGAAAATCCATCGATGATAATCTGGCAAATATTAATAAAATAAAAATTAATTCTGACGCAAATCAGATTCAACAATTTACTCATGTCGTGGATAAAGGTACACATGACTGGGTGGCAGAAAATCTTCGAGGACCATCTATTAACAATAACCCCCAAGCTCCACAGGGTTTTATCGATTTTCAATAGTATCTTCTAAACCTTTTATTATAACATGTAGACATAATCTAAATATAATAGGTAAAGGTTTTAATACATTAATATTTTATTCAACTCCCTCTGTAAATTTAGAACTTTCTCCCGTTGACAACGGTGGAACTAGAGTTATAATTCGATGGATATTAGAATATTTAGGACCTGAGTAAAATGATTCAAAAATGTAAAAACTATTTAGAAATCTAAAGGATTTCACAATAAAATATGAATAAATCCACTAAACATCTCATTGCGGACAATTTTAGGTACGATACCGTCAAGGAATATTCGGCTAAACTTAAAACGCTCACCGATGAATACCAAATAAAAATAAAAAAATATCGCCGAAAAATTACCGCCATTAACGTTTTAGTTTATTCAGTTTCGGGACTTCTCGCCGGTGCTGGTATTATATTATCGTCGGTGACTATGATAGCGCCAATTGCCGTGCCTATCGTGATATCTGCAATATCTACCGTCATTGGAATTTCTACGGCAATTAATAAAAAATTGTCATCATGTGCACAGGCTAAATTGACCGATTATTTGACTAAATATACTATCGCGGAGGGTGCTTATTCGCGTATTTCATCGATGATTTCGACATCCCTGGACGACTCGGTGATCACCGGAGATGAATTTTCTATGATCACTGAACTATATAATTCCACTATGACGAAGATTACTAGTAATCTTTCCATTGCTAGCAATTTTCAAATCTCTGGGGAATTTTCAATTGAAAATCCAAAATGATTTAAATAAATGTCAGAGATTCAGATACTCCAGCAGATATCAGATAATACATCTCCGAGGCAAACTAGCATGATTTCAATATCGTCAAAAACATCCGAATTTGTCGCTAAATTCCCATCACCAATTCCCGTCTATAAGATTGCGCTAGCAAAATTAAGACTATAAAATAGTTGGCCTAATATCAGATCTAAGCGATTTGAAAATCATCCACCTAATAATTCTCTAGTTTTGCCATATAAGAATAAAATCACTAGTGATTTCCCAGATGGTACTCCAGATTGGAATGTCGTTGAAATACCAACGGGTTCTTATCAAATTGAGGCAATTGCCGATGAGTTTAACCGTAATATAAAATCAATCGCTGGTGAAACTAAAGAAGAACCAAATATAAAAATAATTCCCCATGAACCTACGCTGTCAACGATAATTGAAATCGCAGAGGGATATTCCGTCGATATATATAACAGCTCAATAAGAACTGTATTAGGATGGCCTGAAGATCCACCGCGAGATGCTAGAATTTCCACACCAGAGCCTGTAAAATCTGATTACGTCACTGATAAAATAGGACCTGAAAATCCGTTAAAAAGTTATTTAAATTTAGAGGAAGTAAATTTTTTAAAAGTTTATTAAAGGGTGAGTAAATTCGGTTTATAATGGGAGGGTTATATTCTTAAAAAAATAGAATCAGCGGATATAAACGATACATTCTTTTTCTATTTCCTTACTATGTATGATGATCTTAAATTGTTATTACCCTCGTTAAGATCTGGTCTTCTCACTAGGGATGAGTTTATCAGTGTAGTCGCTGCAGGTAATAAGATCATTGACGACGCGGAAATATATAATTCAAGGCTCATTAATCTTTTTACGGATGAAAATTCTGCAATGTCTAGATCTATAAAAGCGCAAGAATATAAAAAAATATAAAGGATGATCCAAATTATAATCTATTTGTGTATAACGCACCTGAACTAAAGAATAAACTCAGCGCAGCTATCGATGAAGGATTTAGTAGAATTCATCAATCATGGAAAGATAGCCAGCCGAAGCCAATTATCCTCACTCATAATAATTCTCCAAACGGCGACGGTAGACATCGATACCCTAACAACGTAAATATATCTAACGTTATTGCCGTAAATCTAACATGTAATGCCGTCCATGGAAGTTATCAGATCAATATGGAACAATCGGACCGAGCTCATCCCGCCGATCTACTTTATTCCACTGCAGTATCAGCCCCTCCAGGATTTTTAATCATCGATGACCCGGTTAATCCGGTATATATGCGTTGTCATAGCGACTTAATCAGCGAGCTTAAATTTCGACTTACTGACCAAGACGGCCGTTTAATTGACCCACGCGGCGAGACTTTTACGATTAGCCTGTTTGTGAGATCCTAGAAATGCGAGCATTTCCATGGATCTTTGTCGTTGATAATTTATTGAATTTTCAATATTTTTACTCTGAAAAATCCATCGAAAAATTTCGTCGAGAAATTATGACAAACAATTATCAACGAATACCGTGGTAAATAAATGTAAACAAATCTAATAGTTAAAAATAATATCCTGAAAATATAAATATTTCTCGGGAATATATAAAATCATTGTATTTTTTGACATTATTGTAATTATAGCATAATTTTGAATATTGGAAATTTAAAAAAATTTTCAATATTTTTTTTTTACTCTAAAAAATTCATCGGGAATATTATTTGGAAATTATGATAAATAATTATCAACGAATACCATGGTAAATAAATGTGAACAAATCTAATAATTTCCTGAATGTGTAAAATCACTGTATTTTTTTTAGCACTATCGTAATTATGTTGAAAATGTTTTTGAATTCCATGGAAATGCGAGCATTTCTCCGCTAATCTCATTTACAGTTACCATTCATCGTACCCGACGGCAATTATTTATCAACATTACCCATCATGTTACCCCATTATAATTATTTTTAAGAAAAAAAATATATATTCGTCGATGATATATATTTTAAATATGCCAAACCAAGCCCGATATTTATCAAGTGAACAACAGACCCAGATTATTAAACTGCGTGGACAGTATAAACCATCAGTAATAGCTAAAGAATATAAAATAGGACTAACCCGGCTATATAAAATATGGACTGACGCATCTGCTAAAATTTAACAACAAAAAAAAATAAATACCATCAACGAAGAGATTAAAAGAAACGTGAAATGTATAGCGCGCTAAAAGTCGAATACGATAAAATAAATAATGCCATCATCGCTGATAAAAAAAATAGAGAGTAAGCAGAAGCGGTTAAATATATTAACTAATACCATACAGGAAAAGGTCAGACTTGAAGCTCAATATAAAGAAAAACTAGAGAACACACCAAATTATGAAAAGGAAATTAACGAGCTCGATGAAACTAAAAAATTGAATGAATCTATAATAGAAAATCTAAAATCTAAAATAGTTGAACAAGAAAAGGAAATTCGAGCGTTGAAATCCAAAGAATTTCAGAACCACCAAGTAAAAAAAACGGAGAAATCCGTTGAACAAATATTTAGTGACCATTTGTTGGGATATCCTACTGATCAGTAGTAGAAGTGCTAGCGATTTCAGAAGTGTCTGACATTTCCGCCATGAGTTTTTCCATTTCATCGGAGACAAGCTTTGCAGATTTTTCAGCCTCAAATATATCCTTGATGGCATCTTCAATGGATTTGATAATCCGACATACAGGTACAAATAATTTCAGTTTATCTCTGTTCTTTGATAGCACTATCGTACGAGCATCGAAGAGCAATTTGATTATTCTATATTCATTTCGATGGGATTGTCTTCCGCGGTCTCTCATGTCGACTACACCCTTGCATTCATCAGCGACCCATTTGGAAGTGAGAATATTATTTGCGGGGACATATGAAGAAATTTTATCAATTTCGTTGCATAGCTGAGCAATGTTTTCGTCGTTCATTATATAATATATGGAATTGTTTTTATCTCTAATTAATATATATGAAAAAAAATAATTATTTAAATAAAAAAAAATAAAATTCTTTGAATTTCACTGATATACAAAGGAAATCCAACATTTTAGCCGTTTTGAGTATGCTGAGTTGGTAACACCATCGGCGACATATATTATAGCTCGGTTATTAATACCGTAATATTTTCCGGCCGAACGTGTAGAAGAAAAGTATTTTCCTAGTCTTCTAAAGTTTTTCCATCTGCGACTCCTATTACCGGTCGGCGAATTTGTGATTTGATTTTTGGTGCGCTGTTATAACAATTTTCTCTTGGAGTGACCAAACGGAGATTTTCTAGTTTGTTATCTAGTGGATTTCGGTTAATATGATCAATATACAAACCCGGTGGGATTAATCCATTGAAACATTCCCAAATAAATCTACTAGAATAATAAGTTTTATTTATTCCATTAACTTTAATATTAATTCTCATATACCCCATGTTACTTTTTTGGCCAATATTTTTTTTATTTACTCGATGTCGGACAATACCATCCTGTGAACCCTCGTAATTAAGATAAATTGGATAAGTAACAAATGTTTGTTCCATATATATTATATGGAAATTATTTAGCCTCTAATTTATTTTTATAATTTCCTGTGATAAAATCATCTTCGGTGAATATTATTCCATAACGGTCTTTATAATATTTAACAAATGTGCGAAATCGCTTTCCTCCGCAGTCAGCGCATAGTCGGGATTTTCTCTGATCGCCATTTTGCATCGTATGCATAATACTTTTCCAGGGGATCCGTTTTTTATCTGCTGATTATGAGTTGCACAATATTCTCCAACGCATTTTTTATTACATAGTCCACGATCATTTTTTCCAAAGCCACTTGCATTTATTTGACATCCCAGATATAAATATATATCTATATATATATATATATATATATATATATATATATATATATATATATATATATATATATATATATATATATATATAATTATTTTAATTTTTAATTGAATATATTTATATATATATATATATATATATATATTTATATATCTATATATATATATATTTATATTTTATATATATATATATATATATATATATATATATATATATATATATATATATATATATATATATATATATATATTAATGCAACATAAGTATGATGCAACTCAATCAAAGAAGGTTAAAAATCCTCAGAATTTGACAATAGAACCTGGAATTGCAAGCAATTCTACTAATGACTATTATATACAAAAGATGCAAGCATCTTCAAAAATGAAAAAATTCTTATCAAAAATAGATGTTATAGAACCCGCGAGAACGAGGCGGATATTCGATGTAGATTGCCCGATAAACCCACGTAAACATAGATCGCAAATTAAAAATGGAATAAAGGAAGCTAAAAAAATATATAGGGAAAATAGAGCCACGTACGTGTTTTCAACGTATCAAACGCAACTTGATAATAATATGATGACAATAGAAAGAGCATCTGCGTTATTGTCCCGGATCAATTTTGGGACACGGAATTTACCCAAAAGATATACAATGGATTCATCTTACCTGACATTTTATAATGTTCCGACCGAGCGACAACACATACGGCGCCAACAGGATGAAATATTAGCTCTACTATTTGACATTGAACCGGTGGAGATTAGCGCGGAAAATTCAGCTGATAAATCCTGGAGAATATCCCATCATCGGCGTAGGATCACAGATGGTAAGAGAAAGTTATTTATATTAGATCGAAATACAAAGCCAGGAGCGCTTGTTGGAATTGATGGGCAATACTACAATGTAGCGTATCCATATAACGTCATAATATATGGTATATTTTTAGTGCTAACTCCAAACGAAAATGAAGTCGATGGAATGCGTCCATTAACTACGCTAAACTGTGTAGCGGAACAGGTTATTAAACACTTTGAGAATTCCAAGCGGGGAAGTGGGCTCACCGATAGAAGAATAAAAGTTATTAACGCATGGAACGAACGCATTAAAAAAGGAAACACCGGGGCTACCAAAAAGGATATAATCGAGCTGGAAAAGAAGTTAAAAATTCCTATTATAGTTAAAATGTTGCCGGATAGAGAATTTTATAATTCCGGTTGCTATCGGTCTAAGGATGCGCCTATTGAAATTCTCGATCACAATTTTCACGCATGGGGAATAAATGATGGCGATTTTCCCGAGAAAAAAAACCTGTCAGATACTATACCGGCAATATGTTTAACTGGATTAAATCAAATATGCGAGACACTCCCGTCAACGTTTGGCTATTCAGCGATGGTAGTTCTAGAGAATATAATCAATTTGTATTGTCGAAGGGGGAAATTTATCGGGGGAAATATTTTCAGCAAAAAATGGAAGAATTTGCTAGTAGATATATTGCCGATGGACCTACCATCGAAAAATTAACGCAAATGAGCTTTTCAGCTGAATCAATCGCGTATCAGATAACTAAAGAACGAAACTCCTGGAAGCCAACTAAAAGGAAATTTATCAATGATGTCCGCGACAGCTGTATTGAATTTTCCCATGGCGGATTATGGAATGCCAAATATAGTCTTTTTAGAAATAATAGTTATATTATGAGATCCGTCGATATGATCGCGTGTTATCCGGGAAGTTATCTTGGCGGCGGCGAATGTCATAATTATTTTTCTCGATTTGGTATTCCGTGTCACAATATGATAAAGAGATCGGTCAATGGATCATTGCCTGATTATGATCTTACCGGAATTGCTAAAGTAACGCGATTTAAAATCACCGACGGACTTCATCCGGTGAGTTATTTATGGTTTGGGCAGCATTTGAGTAAAAAGAAATGGACTCCAACCGTAATATTAAGATGGGCATTAGATAATGGAATAATAACTGATCTAATAATATCCGAGATAATATTTAGCAAAAAACAAACAAATATCTGGATGCCAACTCCTGATAAAGATAAACACTGGAATATAGAATTTCTTCGCGATCTCGTGATTAGTGAAAGTAAAAAAATTAATAGAATTATAATAGGAAAATTTACACAAGGAGAATATGGCAAGGATGATATCCGGCGACGCAAAACAGCCAAATTAATATTATATCCTGGTGAATTAAAATTTGTCATTGACGATGCGGTATCTAAGGGTGTGTTATGTAGGCAAATCCCGGCTAAATTATCATCTGGAGAAGATTTTGGAACTATTGTAGAATATGTTGGTGATGAAATGCCGCAGTACGCTCATTTACGGGTATATATGCTGGCCTACTCGACAATAAACTTATTAAGTATGATAAATAGATTTCCTGACATCGCGGTTAGAGCCGCCGTTGACTCATTTTATTATAAAGAAAAATATCAATCTGTCGTCGATGAATATCTCGGAGATGGTAAAACCTGGGGAACTTGGCGGATTAAAGATGAAGAACTAAAAAACTATAATGAGTCAGCGGACTACGAGGATAAACCAGAATATCATTCAGGATTCGTCGAGGAATATTCAACAGAGCCAAGTATTCATGATCCTATCGCACAAAATTGGTTAATATATCTAAACGGACCTGGTGGATGCGGTAAAACCACTCGAGTTATAGAACATTTTAAAAATGAATTAATAGCACTAGCACCAACTCATCGACTTGTCAGAGATTTTAAAGAAAAGGGAATAAACGCAGATACTTATCATAACTTTTTTAGATAAAGAGGCGGAGATTGGTCACCTGAAAGGATGGGAACTAAAAAACTTCCTCCTGTGATAATGTTTGATGAAACTTGTCTTATGTCTATGTCGGTCATAAAAATGTTTCTCGACTGGCTAAAAAAACAAAATGTTGTAGTTATATTCTGCGGCGACCACGATCAACCACCGCCATTTGGTTGAATATCTCCGCATTGTTGGCTAAAATTGCAAGTCGATTATTACGAGGAAATGGACATAGATCGTCGATCACTCGATGAAGAATTAACTAAATTAAAGACGTCAATAAGATGCACGAGTAATGGAAATCAGGCTGCTGTATTTCGCAAAACAATATCAGGTGATACATTTGATGAAATTCTGGATAGATGGAATCCGTTAGACTTTGTCGTAGCTAGTAGAAAGAGCACCAGAGATGGTATAATTAAGGAATTATTTGGAATTCATAAAAATAAATTTCCTAATGAACTTGTACCGCTACAGTACCGCCCAAAGGATACACGATTGCAAAATATTTTCGTTGATATACCTGGTGATGTTTCTGGGGAGCAAAAAAATAAATTAGTTTTGAATGATATCGTCCGGGTCAAACTGTCAGACGTCGAAGGTGCATTAAATATGAAAAATTCACCATGGCGGCTAGGGTATGCTGCGACGATACATTCAACTCAAGAACTATCACGGATACAATTATGTGGATCATCGACGATTTCATCGAATGGGATAATTTAGTATATTTAGCTGTTAGTCGAGTTCGTCGAATAAATCAACTTAGACGGGTAGAATATATTACCTTAAATTTTTTGGCGGAAATTGAATATCATCTGGAATAACCAACAGTTGTTCATGGGTGAAATTTCGTTGCGGGGCATTAAAATCTAATGTATAATACGTTAGTCTATATATCGAGGAATGAATTCCATATATTTTATGCGTCAAAATACTCCATGTGGGGTCGGTAGATCGTCTAACCCCACCTTCCAATTCATCAGGTTCATATAAATATCTTACTGTAGACTCCCATGGAATCCTTTTTTCTGAAGATTCTGCAATATTTGCTGGTTTTATTTTTTTTAATGCCTGATATTCATCATTGATTGTTTTTATCACCAGGGGAAGTCGTTTAACCCACTCTGTTGACCGATCCTTCTGAATAGATTCATTTGCATATTGATAACCGAATAATTTGTCAGCAAGGGTCCTATTAAATCGCTCAACAATAGCTTGATCACGATGGATTGCAGTATGTCCACGCCTGATGGTAACATTTATTTTGTCATCATCGAGGTAACTTCACCACGAAATTCACTACACGGATCAACTTGAAGTAAAGTTGGCCATGTGAGTGGACCACGTCTATATATTTTTTCAAATGCACGGGCAACTTCTGCAGATTTTTTTGTGGAAAGTCGTTCAGCGTCCTTATATCTGGTAGCTATATCAACTACCGTTAACGCGTATTTATAGCCGTTGTCATGCGGTAGATATAAAATATCGGCCTGATGCACTTCATTTGGAGTATAAACGTCAAATGATCCGTATTTTATAGACTTTGGTCGCGGTAAGTAAATCTGCCATATCGCCTGCTTCGATAGCCACTCTTTGGCGGTATCATACGGAACTCTAGCCGCGGTAGCTAATTTATCTATGGCTGATTTTCCTCTCCAATATCCCTGCGGAGAATAATAAATTTTTTTCATCCGTTTTTCTGCCATTATTATACACTCGCACCAACTAACAATTTACCATTCATCGCAGATTTAATAATAAATGCGGCAGTTTTCTCTCTCCATTTTTTATTAGGTATAGAATTTAGCGCATAAATTAGATTAACATCAGCGAGATGTCTTTGCTGCAAATTATTACTTTTGTAAGCGATATCATGTATGCGACAAGCTTCGTCAATAGCGTTAACAGGAAATTCACCCGGATTAGGTTGATCATTTTCGTTGAGCCTGATATCTAACCTGGCATCTGGCCCACAGTAGCTATATCCGGGGAGATGTTTTTCGCCGGGATATTTAGCCCAAGGGAAACCTGGAAATCTTGCGAGCTTTCCGGCAATATCTCCTCCTGCTTTTTTTTTATAAATCTAATTTTTTTTGTTCCGCACGTCGCGCATGTCCCCGATGC
Source organism: Potamilus streckersoni (assembly GCA_016746295.1). Lineage (NCBI taxonomy): Eukaryota > Metazoa > Mollusca > Bivalvia > Unionida > Unionidae > Potamilus > Potamilus streckersoni. The sequence goes on from JAEAOA010001099.1 coordinate 334,755, forward strand.
GGCAAGTCTATTATTTTTAGTTACAATCGTTATTAAATCATTAGTACCTGTACGTGTCTTACATTTAACACAATATAAATCCATAATATTATTATGATATAATTAAATGGAAGTTCTTGACTTTTCAGCAACAAAGGAAAAGCCGCCGATCTAACATCATCCAATGCTCCCAAATTCAATCCGGGGTATTATTATAGGGCCATCCAATTCGGGTAAAACACAACTTTTACTTACGCTGATAATGAAATATACAAATTGGGATAAATTATATCTGATAGCGCCTAGCGCCGATGATTAAGATTGTTATCAGATCTTGAAAGATTTTAATGAAACATCCGCGGAAAACTTAGGATTTGATCCAGTTCAGTTTATATACGATATAACCGAATCACCCGACATAGATGATCTCGATGGATCTTTAAAAAATATGATAGTTTTCGACGACGTAATGCTAGATAATCAAAAAAGTCCAGCTTTGCTATTTTCTCGCGGCCGGCATAAAAATGCGGATTTATTTTATTTAACTCAGCGATACACCCAAATCCCTAAAGGAATTCGTGATAATTGCAATTTCCTATGCGCGTTTAATGGTATTGATATACATACGTTACGAAATATTTGGCAAACTTGGTGCTCAGATATGGACTTCAATAAATTAAAAAATTTCTTTGGTCATGCTCAGCAAACTCCACATGGGTTTATTACAATAAATTTAAACGACCCTCGAACAAAATATCGCGTCGGGTTAGATAAAATTTTCGGCTGATAAATCTACCTCGCCGGGGTGGGGCAGCCCGACCGGAACCAGCCCACTACAGTCTTTTTTTTTTTACTTTTGGATTACGGTAATACATCTCTAGGGATTACCATTATACATAGGAGGGTTGGTGGGCCGATCTAATTTGGTCGGTTCAGCTTCTCTACCCCCCAATTTACATTTTTGACATAGTCCACCCCGAAAATTTACATTTTTTGACATAGTTCTTATGTTATAGACTGACTTGACAGATTTTTTTTAGTCTTGGATTGAAGAAAGACAGCTTCCTGGCTGACTCTTTTGGGTGGAGTGGTTGGCGGACCGATTTAATTTGGTCTGTACACCCCCTCTGCTGCTGTTGTTACACTTGCACAAATGTAATATTGTTTACTCCAGTGTCCTTTGGTTGCTGTAGGAAATAATTCTTGCTTTCGTCTAACCACAAACAAAACTTTCTATTTTCTTGATGGCACTATCGAGACATTAATTAGAATTGGGAGCGAAGTGCCTTTTGCAGATACACAATGAGGCAACCAACTTTGGTGTATCTGTTTCCTGTAGCTAAGTCAGATGACAGCATGATATTATCCTGTATAAGGTAACTTCTACCTGATTTAAACATGTGCGAGGACAGAACTCCTTCCCTTGGATATATCACATGAAGGCAGTAATATAGAAAAAAATGTGACTGATTGTGTAAAAGTTATTGATTGAGCAATAATGCATGAACAATTTATATGGAGAGGTTATCTTAGTAAAATGTATTGCCCAGTTGCATAGGGTAGGATTTGAGTGTATCGAAATGGCAATATGAACAGAGTACTTATTGTTTCTAGTTTGTCCTAAATGTTGTTGTTGTTATAGGGTTTAATGCCATTTTTCAGCACAAGATAGGCTATACATGGCGGCCAGTATTAATGGTGTTGGAAGAACCCTGGAAAACTCCGGGAAGAACCACCGACCCACAAGAAGCTACTAAAAGACTTTCTCACTTACCCACGTTAGCTGAATCTGGACTCTAACTCACGCAGAGGTTAGATAGAAGTGATCCGTAACCGTCAGTACTTTAGACCACTCTGCCACTCAGGGCCCCAGTCCTAAATGAGAATGTTGCTAATCTTACATCCAGTATGGCTCCTAAGATGGCCATCTTGACAAATGGCGGCTCCTAGTTAAAGGAAAGTCATGGATGTAAAGTTTCCAGCAATTAACATAATGCTGGCTAGTTGGAACTGAAGTAAAATTATGCTGATCAAACATACATACATACATACATACATACATACATACATACATACATACATACATACATACATACATACATACATACATACATACATACATACATACATACATACATACGGTGTCCTAGTGGTTAAGCGTCTGTCTTTGATGCGGGAGGTCGTGTGTTAGATCACTGGCCGAGTCATACCAAAGAATTACAAAAATATTATTAACAGCTGCCTCGCTTGGCGCTCAGCATTAAGAGGTTAGTGTTGGGACTGGTCGGCCTGGTGTCAGGATAATGTGACTGGGTGGGCTATCATGCTATATGTCTGCAGCATGATGCCCCAGTGCTACACATCACTATAAACTGCCACACTGCAGATATCAGCATATAACTGAAAAATTGTTATAGCTACGTTAAAAATCTAAATCACATACATACATACATACATACATACATACATACATACATACATACATACATACATACATACATACATACATACATACATACATACATACACACACACACACACACACACACACACACACATACATACATACATACATACATACATACATACATACATACATACATACATACATACATACATACATACATACATACATACATACATACATACATACATACATACATACATACATACATACATACATACATACATACATACATACATACATATAGTATGGCCACGAATTGGACATTAGAGTATCAGTTGCTATTCTGAATTTTGAAACAACATTTTGAACTATAATAACTACAGGTAGTCGTACGAAAACAGCGAAGAAATAACGCCCTTAGTAATGTAATCTAGGTCGAAGTGTGCGTGTCCGAAGTTCCACTAGTAATAAACGGGATTTCTAAGTTGAGGTTAATTTGAACAGTATTGTTCGTTTAGCTGTATTTCACAATATGACGACAGTTCTTGTAGGGTTTAACGCCATTTTTCAGCACAAGATAGGCTATACATGGCGGCCAGTATTAATGGTGGACGAAGAACCCTGGAAAACCCCGGAAAGAACCACCTACCCACGAGAAACTACTAGCAGGCTTTCTCATTTATCCACGTTAGCCGAGTCTGGATTCAAACTCAAGCAGACAGATGTGATCCGTAACGGTTAGCGCTTAAGACCACTTGGCCCCTCGGGGCCCCATCTTGAGTGAAGAAAATTACTGCTAGCTGCAATTTTTTTTTAAAGTTGAACAATAATCATAGCAAACATTGCAGCAACATGTAATAGAAAAATCCTAAGATTGTGAGGCATAAGATGACAAAGGCGAGAAAGAGCATTTGAGATGAAAGTTATACATTACTTGGGATTAAGTAACAGGCTTTCAGAATTTTGTTGTACTGACAAGGTCGGCGAATCAATGTAACAGCGCCACATATATCATCGACGTAAGATTCATTAAATCATGCCTGAACGACGTCGACGTTGCCACGAGGACACACTGCCTTGCAAGATTCAGCGACGATTACTCAAGATCAACTGGTATGTCAATGATGTTCGTGAAGGATACTTCTGACAACAGACAGTACAATTGATCATGTCAAGAACGAGCTGGCTAATCTTTGTGTCTCGTAGATGTGGACCAAAATGAAGTTGTTGTTTTTCAGGATAAACAAGGACGATTAAAAACAGCAGAATCGCGTTGACAGATATTATTCTGCGAGTTCCAGATGCGACAGTCTTAACTCTCATGGCAGTGATAGCTGGACGCATCAGAAGAATTAGAGATTTTGTGTATGTCGATCCCAGCATGAGCAGAAGTACCATTATCATTGTAAGAGAACCAAAATCAGACGATGATATGGCAACAAAAAGATACGTAGACAGCAACAATAACACGACCAGAACTGAGATCAATGATCGTTTACTATCCGTCGATGATGCAATTTTGGTTCTCTAAATATGGCTAAGAATAAAATTACTAGAGAACCAGAATGAAATTATGACGCTGCACCGAAGAAATAGGTCTACAATAGCAACAGCCTGATTATGACCTCGTTAATGACGATCAATGATGGAATGGCCACATTTATCTGAATTTTCTGCTCACGTACAAGCGTTTGTAAATTTTCGTAGAAAAATTAGTCATTATTGACATTGTGGGAAGTCCAACATTCGTCGACAATAAACTTTCCGAAATAAAACAAATTAATGATGATGTATTAATATACATTAGCATCTGGATAATCATTAATCCCCTTAAACACAAATCTAAAGTAACCGGCAAATATAAGAAATCTCAGTACTCGGCACTACAACATTTAAAATATTCGCCACGATTTCTCTACGTTCTACATTCCTGATTCCACCAGGATATGTGTTAGTGATATTGGATCAAGAAGAATAGGGAATATTTATAGTGGAATCCGAAAAAAAGACATCGGCGTGTTGTATTATTGATGTCTTGAATTAGTCACTAAACTACCATCCAAATTTGATTACGTAATGAACCAACCGATTGACGTTCTGCGTTTCAGAAACGAACAAGTGTATTTGTTGCAGACCCAACTGAAAAATAATATTGATGATATATAGTAAAACAAAAAAATACTGCAGACCTATTGTTGTTACTGACATAATTGTATACTCTGCATCTGCCGTAGTCACTGAAACAGCAACTATAATCGTATTATTATCAGCGTTACGCATAATAGTACCAGTAATATGAATTGGTGTTGCAGTTATAACCGGTGTAGCTTGTAATCTCAATAACATCGCAAAAAATATCCGATACATTACACGAATATACAACGTTATTATCAGCGGCAGCACACGCGCATGCCATATCACCATCGTTGATATCAGCAGGGCTCAATGATGGAATAATATAAGATCTGGAATTCACAGAAATGATTAAGTTTAACAATAAATCAACTGAAAACCAAACCTAGCGGCAGACACCGCATTCTCCGACAAGGACAGTGTATTTTAAATCATGACGTAAATAATAATGTCACAAGAATGGCTAGAAAAAAATCGTCGTTATTATTATATGCTCATCTTTTTTCACCGTTAACTTTACATTGTTAGAATCGTGCTTTATTCCACGATATTGAACACCTTCATACTGTACCCCACGTGCAAAAGAACTATTTTCTAACGTAAACAATTTGTTATGAATGAACTAACACAGATATTTCAAAGACAGCCACATACCAGCATAGACTGACACATACAAACTGCTTTGGCACATTCCGCTTTTACTTTTTTGATACAAATGTTTCAGATTTAGCTAGATATAGACGCTATACAGGGTCATCACAATTAAACGTAAGTTATACACATAAACTGTCTTCTTTAGCTGTTAATAAAAGTGGCCACAAATGTACTAAACACCTTCATATTGCACTCCACGCGCTTGAAGCATGTGAGCGCGCTGGAACTATAATGTGTAACGGTCGGTGGGAGGAGCTATATGCCCATGAATGCTATTATTTGTGCATTGAAGCAATCTACGATTGTGAACTTTATTATTTTAATAATAAAAAAATAAATTTTGTTTTAAATATAATTGTTTGTGAATTTTACTATTAAATCTTTGGTGATGAAACAAGAATAAGCATAAAATGTAAAGGTTACTGCATTTGAATGGAAAAATATGAACTCGTTTGTTCGGATGGATATACTACACTCCCAACGTCGTGCAGTACAGCCATCCGAAAAATTCGTTCATATTTTCCCACACATATGCAGTAACCTATAAATACAACACCACCACCAACCACTATGATATCAGCGAGCTCAACCAATCCTGAACTTGACGCTAGCTTTCTGAAGGGTTTTGAGTTGGGGCATATTGGCATTTTGTCAAGGGTTAACAGTTGAGGCATATTGGCATATTGGCATATTGGCAGAGATGTATGATGAAACTGGACCATGTATAATTTACACGGTAGAAAGAACAACTGTTTGATTGGTAGAGCTCAGCGAAGAAGGATGGCAAAGATTACTATATCCTCCTTGCATTAATTGAAGAGACAAAACAATTTCGTTCATGGTGACACTAAGGGCTACCTAGATGACGAAACGTTTCAAACTTTGGAACATGCTGCAAGTAATGTTGATCATTATGACTTGAATCACAAATTTTAATTAGTTAATAAGTCTTAACAATCTTAGTCTGACACACACTTTAGGAAGCAAACTTCAGAGACTGAATGGGAATCCTTATCTCTTCCTACGTGCACTCAATGTAAGAAGAAAGGGGAAGTTATTTTTGATTGCTAGAAACAGAAAAACCAAAAACAGAAAAGGACCTATATTTCAATAGTTCTTATTTATAAGAGGTCAAGGTCACATTCACGGTCATGTATTGAAAGCAATACATTAGTTAAAAAGAGAAACTTATTTCAATGGAAGATACATAAATTAATCTTCTCGACTAAGTCTCTGATTTCAAGTATAAGCCGTCAAATGCTTGTGAAGTTGCATAATTTAATCTTCAGTCAGAAATGAAATTAAGGTATGATACAACTACAAATGAAAAGAGTTTTAAACCTGGTGATAGTTATCTCTCTTGCCTGTACCTAAAATTCCTCTTCATGCTGCGTAGAATTGTTCTTATAAAAAAATAAAAAAGCGATTTACAAAATATATTTAACACTCAAAGGAGCCGAAAACAGAAATAATTTTCCCATATCAATATGCTATAGGAGTATGTTGATAGAGATAGCCCTATTAGTCATGCAATTAATTTAATTTAGTGGCACCTGTCTCACACTGTAATGATTTAAACTTTGGTATGCAATCGGACTGTAATGACATTGTTGTAATTAATCTTCATAAATCAGCAATATTTAGAAATATAGACCACAAACCTTTGTATCTATAGGGAATAAAACTGTTTATATGAGAATCTGAGTACATGTTTCCAACAAAAATAGCCCCTCTACAATCTACTTTGGTCTTGATATTGTAGATTCTGTACATATGATTCAATATCCTGACATGATAAATACAAAGTAAAAGTAATTGGAGATCATAATGTATTTTTGTGCCGAAACTAGACGAAACATTCCATATGTGTACCGGCTATAGAAAAAGTTAACAATGTCACCAATAACATATTAGTTTCAGTGTCAAGAATCGATGTGTCACAAAGTTTGATCTTTTAAAAGGATTCTGGGAAATTCTACTGACTGAAAGAGCAAAGAAAATTTCGGTATTCGTTACTCAAGATTAACTTTATCAATATAAAGTGACGCGGTTTTGGTAAGAAAGGTTCTCCTTATGTTTTCCACCAATTAATAAACACGATAACATTTGATCCAGATCCTTGTGAGCTTACATTAATGACACCAAGAGATATCACATGGAAGCCATTTGAAAATGTTTGAAAGACTTAGAGAAGCAAATTTGACATCTATTTTATGCAAAGGAGAGTTTTTGCTCATGTCTTACATGTTAGGACATATTAAAATTGTCGATGTTATGGTAAAATCTGTCTCTCTCCCTCTCTCTCTGAATTCCCAGTTTCTATCAATTCAATGAAACCCATGAGAATATTTGGTATGGCTGGATATTACCAGAATTTGTTTCAAATTATTCCATGAATGCTGAACACCGTACTAATGTGTTGAGTAAGAGAATTGGGTTTCATTAGTGTGAAAAATGTAGCAGGCTTTTGAGAAATTAAAAGCCATTCTTAAGAGTGCCAGATATCTTTCTTCCTTTTTGAAAGGAAGTGTTATGTATATTAATTTGTTATGTGATTGACCTTTGTCTATAATTTAACGGAAGAGTATAGGCCTATTTTACTAAGTCTCGTTAGTTTGTAAACAACAAATTGCATAGGTACTTTTCGCCTATGTAGCTTATATATTAAGATCATTAGTACGTATAGGAAAGCTTTGACAGTTTCTTGGCTGATCTTGTTTATAAATTTGATAGGAACAAACAATGACCATCATCCTAGTTCATATTATTGTGTCTTCGTATTATATATATATATATATATATATATATATATATATATATATATATATATATATATATATATATATATATATATATATATATATATATATATATATATAATTTTCCCGGTTTTCATGTTTCATGATATAAAACACATCCACGTAGAAAATATTCTAGCTGTGATAAAGTTGTTTACAAAATAAAAGCAACTCACTAATTCATATCAAGTAGAAAATAAAATTGGTTATGGACAAGGTTAGGTCCAACATACGGTGTTAAAATTACAATATCATTTTAAGAAAATAAAAGGTTTAGAAAAAACAAATAAGGCAAAGTAAACATACATTACAAATCCCCTCATAAAGAGAACGAATTATAAAATGAAGCTTTCTTTTAATTATTAATGAAATGTACGTGTACTAAACGAATTACTTAAAATTAAATCTTATGAATTACACAAAGTATAGATTAAACAATTCCATACTAATATGAATGTGAAAGTGCCTATTAAATTATCTTTTCTATTAACTCTCCTAATCTCAACAGCATTCGTTAAGAATCAGACTCCTCTCTCATTTTAGATTTTCATTTTGCCAATGAAAGTAATGGACTTGTAATCACTAAACACAATGAAATACTTGAAGGAGCTGAACTGATATATACTTCAAAGTGTCGGAAAGGCAATATTAAAGTAAAAATTTCTTTCTTGAGTGCGGAAGCACACTGGATGATCAACATCCTTTTGGGGCATTGAATCAATACTGCACCAACTCCAGCATCACTTGCATCAAAATACATTTTAAATGATTGTCTGAAATTCGGAGCAGAAAGAACCAATACTCTCTTACGCATTGCCTTTTACTTATCAAAAGCTTCCTAACATTTTTCCTACCAAAGACACTTGCTTTTCTTGTTCAATAAATTTGCCAGGGGTTCAGGAATTATGAAAAAATAGGAAGAAAATGTCAGATCTTTTCCATCTATACCGAAAAATAACATCATTTTTTTATCTTTTATATGAACAGAAAATTCAGAGACAGCGTTGATCATAGCGTTTTTATACTTATTTTTGTTTTAAAATATCCCACAATATGTCGGAGATCTGTAACACAAGCACGCCATAACTTACGTTCGGATAAATTAATTGTCACATTTGCATCAGTGAGTCTGTCCAAGAATTTCCGATTTGTCTCTAAATGATCTTTCTTTTCATATATTTACTGTGTTTTTCTAGGAAAATAATTTTTTTTTCTAAACATTTACATTTTTTTTGCTACTTTTTTATCAGTTTACACGTAACACAGTGTCAAACAATATAACCAAATCTTCTTTTTTAAAGTTTGTAGAAATGTTTCTAAATCCTCTTTCAGGGTGATAAGCACAAGACTTGAATTGCTGGATGTCTAATTTATAAATAGCTTGTTGAAAATTTACAGACATTAAATTTGATTCTTGATTAGGGCAAATTAAGTAAAATATTTTATCAAAGCTTTGGCTATTGGTTTAGCTGTAAGATTCCACAAACACATTGCCTTTAGAACTCTTATTTAGACATCATGTTTGCCAGATGAGCCTTTGATATCTTCAAGAATATACAAATTTCATTTTTAATTTTAATAAAAGTGATTCAAGATGTTGTGATAGGGCTTAATAATGACTAAAAGACCAGCGAAATGAGTTTCATGGGCCAAACTAAAACTTTCCTGTCCTGTCTCTAAGATTTTGGAACTACAATTTGATATTTAATCGACCACTCGCCGCCATTAGGTGCATCCGGTGGTCGTCATCATAAAGACCCATCATTTAACAAAATAACAAACAGGTACTTCTGCGGTTTAGCTTCACTAATGTCACTTTGAAACAAACTGGAGATCTCAGGATCTTTTTCCTATTCGACGACAAAGTATTATCGTTTGTCGTTTGCCATCCTGATTAGAATAAAGAAAATGAGTAGTTACAAGAGGATCATTGTGATCATTAGCCTTTCCTTAATATAAACAAGGAGTTAAAGTGACCTCATCAAACGCCTGACCAAAGCATATGTAAACTGAAGGATCAATATCCTGATCAACATCATTGTCAAGAGCTTTCTTTCCCATAGCTCTAGTAACAGCACAAGCTGAGTATCAATCAGGGAATTCTTTTTTTTAAAAGGATCGACTTTCTGATCCAAACAAGGCTTGTCAGTTACAGATGGATTAACCACAACCTCATCTCCAGCTCGGTCATTGTCTAGAAATAAATGCATACCCTCGGTGGGTAAACGACGACAGTGTTCCGTCTATCAGGGGGCCTGATTCAAAGTCTGATGTTGGAGGAACATTAACAAAGCCGCACTCTACGCCCTTGAAAAAGAACACTCATTAGAAGAAGACTTCCCAGAAAATGTAAAATTACCTGATAATCAAAGTCTCTGAGAAGTTTCTGTGTCCCTAAAATTTTAATTGGGATAGGATTCACCAAATATCCCATGAGTGATTCTTACGAGTATATGCTCTTGAAATAAGTAACAGAAAAGAGTAAAGACAACAAGCTTTTAAAAGTTAAAAAATAATAATTTTCAAAGAATACAAAGTAAAAAATTAAGAGAAAAGAGCTTATGGTTTTGTGAATCAAGTCCATGAATAATACAAGAATTAAACATAGAAGTCCTAGTAATAAAAAAATTCTTAATGAATCTGAGTTCGAGTTCTGATGGAATCCAAAATGTTGTTGTTTTTGTGGGGCTTAACGCTATTTGCAGCACACAGTATTATGGTAGAAGAAGAAACCGGGAAATCCGCGAAAAGAACCACCGACCCAAGAGAAGCTACTGGTAAGCTTTCTCACATATCCACATTCGCGGAATCTTCGACTCGAACCCACGCATAAAGAGGTGAGATGGCAGTGATCCGTAAGGGAGAGTGCTTTAGACCTCTCGGCCACTCTGGGCTCCAAATCCAAAATGGAAGTCGATGACGTCTGTTGTAACAAAACATTCCCGGATGAGGGTCAACTATTTTTTCTAGAAAAAAAATAGAAGTTTATAACAATAAACACGTTTCATATCACGTACTCTTAATTTAATGATTCTTTCTCGGACAAAGAATTTAAACAATTGTGCTAACTGGATTTCTGGAAGTGTTCCTATTACGCTGAAATATATTTTTTCAAAAACTGTTGAGTGGAAGACTTACTGACAAAAGAAACTTTATGAGCTAAGGAACATTCGCAACTGTACGAGTAACATTTTCTAAAGTTTAGACCTTATGCTTATTAAAATATCTTTTAACGTCTCTATGAACGCAATTATTAAACTCTTCAACTAAGATGGGTTGTTTGAGAATTACGTAATTTTGGTCAACTTTCTTGGCTAAGCAAAACCTATCAAATAATCTCTGATTTGTCTTGTAAATTCAATATGGGTTTGTCCAGTTTATTTTTATAGTTCCTAAACATTTGCTGATTAGCCTTAGGTGCCAACTCATTCCGAATATATTCCTTAAAAGATCATAGTCGACACTTTGCTGTACTGACGTGGAACTGTAGATGTTACAAGACTTTGCGATAATAGTTTCCAACTCTCTCTCTCTTTCTCTCTCTCTCTCTCTCACTCTCTCTCTCTCTCTCTCTCTCTCTCTCTCTCTCTCTCTCTCTCTCTCTCTCTCTCTCTCTCTCTCTCTCTCTCTCTCTCTCTCTCTCTCTCTCTCTCTCTCTCTCTCTTGGCCATTTCAGATATACAGAAGTTTCTATTTTTTTAAAATTAAGTAAAATATTGATCTACTTTTTTCCTTAAAAGAGGGTAATCACCTAATATTTCTGGCAACATTAAAATTGAATTTGTGTGTAAATCATGGGAACTTTGTTCCACTTGCAAGCTATAAACTGCATTTTTCCTTTTGTCGTTATAACTGCATCTCCATCTCCCTCTCTTCTCTTTCTATTTATACCTTTATTTGCATTGGTCTATCGTGTCTTTCTCTCTGTTTATTATTTCTGCGACTTCAATTCTTTTTCTTCTTTTTGTAGACTTGGACTTTTTCTTTATTATTTTGAAATTAATCCTTTCTTAACTCCATTTCCATTATGAGGTTTAATTTCAATTTAATTATGTTTAATTCTATTCCGTTTATGTCAGAGTTTTAATTTCGATTCTATTACGTTTATGTCAGAGTTTGTATTTCAATTCTATTACGTGTATGTTAGTTTTAAGTTTAATTCTGTTACGTTTAGGTCAGTTTTAATTTCAATCTAATATACATTTATGTCAGAGTTTTAATTTTAATTCTGTTACGTTCATGTCAGAATTTTTATTTCAATATTTCCATTACGTTTATATCCGAGCTAGTTAGATACATTCTAATCAAAACCCCAAGCACGTTAATCCAAAGCTTTCTTTTCCACCAAATATTGGACCACTTATTTTCGTTTCATTGAGACTTTTTTTTTTGAGGACTCTACCACTTCCTAGGTATGATTTAACAAAGGTTTCCATTTTACATGATATTGTGAAAACTTGTTACTTTGACTCTAAATTTCTTTAATACGTGAAAAAAGCAGGAAGCAACCAGTTTTGTAAATTGCAACATCTGGTTTATTTCAATATCATTCAAAGGAAACATATAAAACGAACTTAAGATATTGTAAACCAAATCCCAAATAGTCCAACAAGTTCTATCATAAGTCCAGCGTATCTAATTCCAACTGCATTCCAGCGTTATTCCCAAAAAATTCTAATATTGAATTGGTTGCTGTGTCTGTAGTCTCTAACTTGTTAATATGATAATAGCATGGACTGTGATGATGTACTAACAGTCTTTTGACTTATCACAACAAAGAATTTGCTATAGTTCCCCCTCAACAGCAACGGTTTCAGCATATTCCCTCTATCAATCCGCCCAATAAACGTGTTAACAACCATACAGATCGCTTCGTTTATGTGTGCATATCGATGTCATAATTATACTATGCTGGTATTGGTATCGATGTCATAATTACACTATGTTGGTATTGGTATCAATGTCATAATGACACAAACTCTTCTTAAATTTGCTTATCTCCGGTTTGATTAACTAAATCAAATGTGTCCTTCAACTTTCTTGGTATAAGAGTTTTCACACCAAATTTCATCGAACAAAACTTCTATCTTTTTATAAAAAAATTCATAAAAATATAATATTTTGTTGAAAATGAGAAACAAGCGAACATAAGATTTAGTTGGTGTTTGATCTATTACATTGTTTTAGATAGTTCGGTGATTGCGAGAGTGTTGGTCATTGAAATCCTTCTGTAAAATTTATTTAATGGTACTTTAAAGATATGTTACTCCTTTTTGGATAATAGCAAACAGAAACATACAACGGACTACAAAACAATACAATGATTTAAAAATAGAAGGAACCTAATTAATTTCCAACAACAACCACCGACTCCAACTAATTCTATAAGTTTTACATATGTCTTTTATATTTTGTTGCTATCATATCATTAACCTACATTTTGAATTAGATTTGATGATTAGCGTATCACTAACCTACAGTAAGTTACATTTTTAGACGACGGGTATATTCAACGTATCACTTTCCAAATATTCTGCTTATGTGGGACAACACAAATATTCAACGTATCACTAGCCTAGTTATAGCTTACAGTCAGAGGCTTCGAAATAATGTCACTAGACTTCATCTAACTGACTGGACTTTTATTGCATGACTTGATCTGCAGTTTTCATCATAGCATCAAAATACACTTATTGTAAGTAGTAATGGGGACGATATAGCAACAACGGGAATATCACATAAGCTTTTGGGACTGTGTGTATATATATATATATATATATATATATATATATATATATATATATATATATATATATATATATATATATATATATATATATATATATATATATATATATATATATATATATATATATATATATATATATATATATATATATATATATGCTTCCAAGAGATTTTAAAATGGTGGCCTTTATAGCGACAAGGAGAATTAATTATGATGGGACTGTATAATGACATGGGAATTTGACACCGGGTGATATCACTGTACTGGACACTGGGGAAACATGGCAACAATTTTGCAAGTACCTGACCTGCATAGGTGCTACTGTAGGTAGGGATAAACAACACATAGACACACACACATACATATACAGATACAGAAACAAACGAACAAAACCAGAAACAAAATACGGCAATGGAGTACGTCTTTTTGGAGTGGCCCTGAAAAGGGTTGTTGGGGTTTGCTAACACCAAACATCTAACATATAGAGCATCTCACTGCTTTCTCTTCTTCAAACTGTGCGCAGTAAATCGATGAGATTGAGTTCTAAAGTGACATAATCTAAGAAGATGAATAGGCTGCTTCGTCAGCGGAGTCTAAGAGTGATGGTGTAGCAGCGGCTACCAAAGCTGCCATGATGAAACTTCCAAAACAGAATGATATTAATTGGGATTTAGTGGATTGTTTTTCCTATTCTTAAGAATTTCTACCGGTACCAGTACTCTCGCCACATTCTCTTTCCTTATCTCAAGGCAAAGATTTTAGATAGAGGCAGATAGAAGAATTGGAGAACTTGTAAACAGCAAGAGGAAGAAATTAAACCTATATGATTTAACATTGAGAAGAAGAGGCAAGAAACACAACGTGAGAGGAAGAAGACACCGAGTACAAACAAGATCTATGGAAGAAGGACAGTGAAAGACAAACCATCAAATTATTCTTAGACATTTTTGTCAGAGATAAGGAGTCTGAAAAAATGTATCAGAATTCTTTAATTATACCGAAAAGATAAAGACCTTCCTGAGCCAAACCTTACAACCCAGTCAGCACTCCCACTGCTTCTGAGTAACCAACTGTATTGATCTCTACCAAATCAGTATCAGGCAAAGAAGTAGGAATTGGTCGTGGAAAAGGTATAAGGCAGTTAAAAGTTAGTGACTCCCGTTCCTGATTTTGTTTAAAAAAACACACAACGGTCCTTTTCATTTTTACTCACTTCTACCGAAAAGAGTAACTACTCAATATTTGCCCCATCAATTAAATCTTAAATTCATTTTTTCCATTATGTACGTGCATAAATGCGTGAGAGTATGTCCTTTCTATAAAAAAGATACGTTTCTCTTTCTGGTGTAGTCTCTCCGTTTCGAAGTTATAATCCAATTTTGCAACATATAACCAAAAAAGTCAAATTTCCTCTTCTTTCGCTCAATGTCTCTTTTTTAAATTTCTTTAATGTTATAGGTTTTCCTCCTCTTCTCGCCTTATTTTCTGAATCTTCCTGAGTGGTATGTGTTCTTCGGCCATTTTGGAAGGTACTTCTTCATGTTCGGAAGCCTTTTAATGGTCTTGTTGTTTCTTTGATTCGGTCTTTGTTTTTCTTATGACAGTCGGAAGACAAAATGTTCTTTATTCAGATAATGATGACAGGTATCTTGACCTTCGTCTCTCTTGAGATCTATATTACTTTGACGTTGAGTACATTCTGAAGACCAATATCCTTTCTTATGACACATATAGTAAGTATCTATTTTCATTTAGAAAGGGTAATAGTCCGCTGCCTCCTCTGAAGAAGGCCTTGGTATGACTTCTCACAAAATCGTTGACTGGAAGTTCGAGATGAGTTGGCTCTTAAATCTTCTTGATTGCTTGACTGTGAAATGAATACTCTAACTCCAAACTACTGACCCTATAAATCATCACCCTAAACCTTTAAAATCGAGTCATTTAATAATTTGCAATCAAGATGAAACGATCGCACGACTTCAGGTTAAAAGGAGAAGAAAGTAAGAGGCGGTAACGTGACATATCGTCTCGAACACAAGCTGAAACCTTGGCTCAAGTCCATGAAAGCGATTTTGAAGACGCTATGAACGAACTTAAATCGACACCTGCTACGTTCGAGACCAAATCTAGAGAGCCTAAGTCGAACCAAAGTCAACCACCAGTATCACCCTAAAAGTATTACCACATTTGAGAAACGGACAAACACTCATTAAGAACATTTATAAGACAGCTTACATGTACACGGTGAAGTTTAAAGATTTTATGTCAGACATACCTCCGCAGAAAGTAGAAGAGTTCATCACCGTCCTGAGAGATGATTGTTAGCTACGCTCAAATGGCAATGAAAACCCACATAAGACGATGGCTTGAGATTTTCTATTTATCAAAACAGTTTAAAGTCATCAATTTGGATCGAGATCAGCAGCCCAGTAGAACTGGCCCTTTCCAAAGTCATCGACAAGATTAAATAGGTGCTTCAGTTCAGGGACCAGATTGACATAACCAAATATAAACTGATACTTTCTGTGACCCACATTTCTGCTTCCTAAATTGATGGACACACTAATACAGCATCAAGCGAATCATTGCCCAAATAAAGAACGAAATAAAGATGTTCCAGAGTTGGGAGACCAACGTATCCTGTCAGAATATTAAAGACTTAAATTGTATTCAAAGACCGGACAGAGCCAAGCAACGAAGTGAAGCAGAACTCGTGTTACTGCAAGCCGGCCAATCTAAAGACACGCCTTTTTGCATTCATAAAATGCAAATAATTTGCAGGATGCCTTGACTTCACGCTACTTGTTAAAGTGTGCCCTAAAGATGTGCGTGGAGATTTGATGTATTGAGGCGACAATTTCAAAGCCGGACAATACATTTAAGTCTATCATCACGATGAATATTTCGATGCCACTAACAGTATTACACCATTCATTGGATATGGTTATTATGACACAGTGGAATGTGACTATGTGTAATACAATCGAGAACAGCACATTCATTGCGGATCGAAATGTCAGTATTTTTGTTTAACCTCTAAGCCCTGTCTAAGCTAATGCATTGGTCAGCTTGTCAGTGAACATTTGTCACATCCCAGCATGTTACCAACAGAATCTCAAGACGAAAGTTTCGTAGCTGAAAAGTTCTGGTTATCTCATGAAATCATGCCCTACTTGTGGAAAAACCTTCCGTACCAATACTAATGAGTCTGATATTTGTAAAAAACAATGGTGTCCCAATTGTCGCCAAATCATGGATATGCATCATTAATGATACATTTAAAATAATATTCCAGACTATAGGAGTATGGCACAAATAATGGGAAGTGCATCTTATTCGAACGAACGCAAGAAACTGGAATACATATTCTTAAATTCTGCGTGGCTCATTAAACGTGCGAGAAGTACATCCAAGAACATATCTTTAGTCATTGTACACACTGTAGCAAGATTCCTGGAGAATATGAACAAATCTTTCGGGAACCTAGCACAATGGCCAATTTAGTCCAGTGGATCTTAGACCCGAACGACGAAAAATGGAGTCAAGAGGACACCAAATGTGGCGGAGATTGTCATCTTTATGTCACGTTGATGGTTCACAATAGCTCGTAATATTATGGATAGTTTCTTCCAATTACCATACGGAACAAGGCACCGAGCGTCTAAGGTCACTTTGAACATATCCAAAGTCATTTCCATCAAAGTGGGTCAAGTACAGTTTAAAGATTCCACGAGAACACCCTGGTCTTCATAAACCCTCAAACTACCGACTTCGTGAAACGTCCATACTTGGTCAAAGCTCTGCACTGGATGAATTACTTGTACGAACAGGAAGATGTCTTGGACTTTGAAGAACCTAAGATCATCTACAAGCTTAACGGATGCTTATTTCACGGATATCCTATCTGCTACCCTCAACAGGACACTGAAAATATTTTTCAACTTGCCATGCGTGTGCAAATACGGCCACTTAGCAACTGTGCATCCAAAACTACTGATGGAACACATCAATGTGCAAATTATTCGAAAATACAAAGGATTGATGAAGATCACAATACGATGTACCTTGCTATTTCCAAGAAAAATTGATGTTTTCTTTATATCACACCTAATGTTGTAGCAGGTACCAACTTTGTCATCACACTCAGAAAGTACGTGCATTGACAGGAATATGGGTCAGCGTAGAATTGTATCGTGCTCTGGAACTGGGATAACAACTGTTAGATGTATACGAAATTTAATACTTTCCCATGACCTAACAAACACCAACGACTCAGCAAAGTATTTTTGCTAAGGATAATGTTTTGTTTTTTTTAAACCGAGGCAAGAAGCCAGAGCTATTCTTTATGGTACAGATTCTCGAAGACTCCCAAAAATTTTAAAAGGAATGTTTTGAACAGACTGGCATTACTTCAGACCACTTGGAGCAAAATGAATGTCGGCGATCGTTTATCAAAGTGATACTGAAGTACCTGTGGGCAAAAATGGCACAGCGTTTATGTTTACCCATCACGGAATATTTGATAGGACCTTTCCACAGCATTGAGATGATTCATGACAAAAAAAAAGCAAACAAATAAATACACGAAAAAGATGGACGTCGTTCGTGAAAGCTTAATCCTGGCAAATTAAGAAGAACATGAGCTTGTACAGGCCGACAAATTTGGAATTGTCATCATTGAAGCTTACGTGACAGCACATGTTTTCGTAAAGTTGTACGGAGTCTTATACGGTCATATCCTGTAGTTGACACGGACAGTTGAATATACATTATCCTTCCTGATCATCATTGCCATTAAATTGAAGGAGGCCTAGACGGAAAAGCAACACGAAGACAGGATTCCAAGTTTTGTTAGAGTCGGTCCGTGCAATTACGGCTACGAATACCGGTACAAACGTTTAGAAGCAAAGACCGAGTGTAAAGTCAAAGGATTGACTCTAAATCATTGCAAGGGTCAAGTAGGCAACTTTGTACGTTTAGCCACGCACAAAATTGTCTGTCGACCCTTAGAAATTTGTTTTAAAATCGTATATCAGAAGCGAGTGCCGCTTCTAAAGACTTCAGAATTATGAATATTGACGATTCTGAAATACGATCTAGAAAGAGAGTTTTGACTACCTTGATGTTCACGAAGTCAATCAAAGATATTATTTTCTGATAGGATTTGTTATAGAGAGAGAGATGAAGACACTTGGATTATCCGTGACAAACGTGACCTTGCCCATCTGACACAGTCTGGATACACTGGAAACATTGTCACATTAAATGAAAATTCCAAACCAGTACTCTGACTGATATTCACAAGACATATTTGAAACTAGTGTAACCTAATTCCAGCCGTTTACGCGTTGTATTAGCAGAATGATGAACCCAACGTCGATGATCTTCAAACCGATGAAAGTTTATCGCTTATATAGCTAAGCGAGTTTTACAGAACACTTCATACACGCGACACGTGGAAACGGTTTAAAGGATTTTTGACGTAAAACAATAAATAAGTGGACAGTAAAAATTAGAGATACCGTTGCGTCTATCAATGCCATTGCTGAGCTGATAAAAACTGAAATTTCTTTTAACAGTGAAGACGATAACCGGAGAGATGTTTTGTATAAATCGAAATATGAATCAAGAGCAGCTACGACAGAGATTATTGATCATAATGCACAGTGAACATTTATGGACTGTGACAAAAACAATATTTCAACAAGACAGAAGAATTAAATTATATAATGATTATTTGACTTTATCAGAAATATTAGTAAGATGCACCATGTGTCCATTAGGTTATTTCAGAGTTCAGAAAAAGTGTCACTTTGTACGTTCTAATGGAGACATCTCTCCACGAAGAAATGAAAACTTTTTTGCGTTAAACAATGTCAAGGCTGGACAATTATTTTGTTTACTCAGGGTAGTTCATTTATCATAAACGACATTGCACAAGATTAATAATGGACAATGCTGAACTCGATTTTATGAATGCTTATACAACGGAGAAAACACACTTCTAGTCGACGTAATGCTTATTTATCAGACCGAACTAAATTAGGCACGATTGCAAAAAATACTGATGACGAGTCACCGCAGTTTACTCATTTAAGATCATCAATGTCAGGATATGTTTCAATAAATCTATTAATAATGATAAACATATTATCTGATACCGCAGTTAAGGTTGACACAGATTAATTTCATATAAGTAAAAATATTTGGATTTATTAAAAGAAGTACATAATGGCAATTATGCATCATGGGGCGAATGGTGAAACGAGAAAAAATACTTATTGATTCTGAATCTGCCGAGGTTGAAATTAAGGGGACATATATCAAGAATAATAATCAAATATCAAATTCATTAACAAAATTGGTACATGATACTGTGGCCAGACATAAAACCCTTTATCTTGATGGATGTAATGCTTCTGGCAAAACAACAATGTTCAGATATGATTGCTTTGACACGTACATATAGAATCGCCAGAGAAATGAACGAACGTAAAGTAAAATCTCAAACTTATCATAGTTTCTTCAGATTGTGCGGAGACACATGGTCTCCTAAACAAATGGGTGAAAAACATATTCCAAAAATTATTATCTGGGATGAAATATGCTTGATATCGTTGGATGTATTAAAAATGTTTCTTGATTGATTAATGACAAAAATACTGCTGTGGTAATATGTAGCGATCATAAGCAACCAGAATCCTTTGTTGGATAGTCTCCGCGGAAATGGCTGAAAATGTTTGTAGATTATTACAACGAAATAACTGATGGCCATATAACTATTGATGAACCACTGAAAAAAAAATTTGAAAAGTTAACAAGCCTGCGAAGATTGAAAGTGGGGTAATGCGTGAAGTAATTCTAGAAAGTCATATAAATTATTTTTGGAATTTATGGAGGCCTACTGATCTGATAGTTGCAAGTAGAAACATAGCTCGTAATACACTTCACAACGATACAACATAAATACAAATTTCAAATCTACCTGTACAATTGTGTTAACGTCCAGCAGATACTCGACAACCGAATATTGGAATTCCAGGTTGCGGTGATAAACATAATCGTGAACTAAATGATAATTTCGTAGTTCCTCTGAGTGCTGTTGAGAATGCATTAACGTCTGACGTAGTCAGTAACAAACTTCATGGACACAGGGATTAACTGTTTCTGCTACAAATATTTGTATCTCGTTTTCAATTTTAACACTTAGTAATGATGTCGTGAAACGTATAAAAACCCTTGTCTTGTCTATGTTAGTTTCAAAAGTGAAACCACCTTCAATGTGATTATATCTTCCTCTCTCTCAATTTTCAAATCTCATCAAATTAGGTAGATTGTTTCATTTGGGAGGCTCTCTATCTTTGCCCTTCAACATGCTAATTGCAGGACCGAATATGTCAGTCGTTTGTTAGAAAACATAATTAGTCTAATCAATGGTCCACCTCAACGCATTGTGTGGTATTACAAATATTTGGAATCAGCTTACAGTCTCCTTCGGGAACATCAAGGAGATTCCATCATTTTTTGAAAGGCATGTCTTATTAAGATGACTGGATCGTGTCTGACACCAGATAAGTTCTGTCGACAATTTAACGCATTATTTGTTTAACGAATTGGATTGGTATTTGAATAAAAAAACTAGTCAGCAACGACATGGATACTTACCTTTACCGAGCTTACCTAGAAAATCTCTTGTCGTTTGGAGAAGAAGCAAAGAAAACTCATCTTGATGCTTGTGCAGTATGTAAACCCGACAAGTCAGAGAAGTACAAGCACATAGCCATGACAGAAACCGACAATCGGCACAATGTGGGCTACAATAACCGTCGAAAGAAAAACCTGCAAGGACGAGATTTAGAACAGGTAGGTCGTTTGCATTTGGAAATGTAGTTGGAAGACAAGCATTTACTGAACGGAGTGGATGTCCGCCTGAGACTGAATCGAAACAGTACCGTTTTCTATTTTATGGCTTGTGCTAAAGAGAAATCCATATTCCAAGAAGTCAAACTTTACATACGACGTGTGGAAGTATTGCGTAAAGTAGGAAACGACATCTGTCACACTTTGAGCAGATCGATTGACAAGTATCCAATACCACACGTGGAAGATGAATGTAAACCTTCAACATTGCCGGTGAATTTTGATCCAGTTTCATCTGTTCCAAGGACAGTTACCCAAACGTTTAATCATTGGTATCGTCAGCAATAAAGTTCATAATGGAGCTATCACTGCCAATCTTTTCGAGTTTAAGTATTTCCAAGATCGAAGTCATCAGAGAAGTCCAGACCTTGTGTACCAGATATTTTGAACTTAACATTGAGGAGAATAATTATTTGTAATCGTAATTGTTCCTGTAAGAAGCCACCATAAAGTTTGGTACCAATATCAGCCACATAATTTCCTACGACGATTTTGTAGATTTTGATTTCACTCATGACCAAGGCAGCGACGAGGGACATTTACACATCTCACAATTCGGTCAACTTCGTGTATGTAGAACTTCAGTTCGCATAAGCTCTACCCTATACGTTGAATGTTATATTGTATGCAGAATTCAACAATACTTTGGAAATCAACAGCTTGAGAGAAGTGGTTCTAAGCTATTAGAAGCTATGGAAGACTCTTATCCCTCTTTGGAAATGGGAGACGAGGATGTCTTTGAAGGAAAACTAAAGGACGAAGATGAAGAGGATGTCAGAATGTCGAGAGGGGCAGAACAAGAAGACCATTTAGTTTCATGCTAAGCATCTGGCTAATAAACTACATATTTACCGAACATTGTTATGAATGCCAAAATGATCATCCCAGCTAATTCAGCATTTACAGTTTGTAGTATTTCCATTTTTATGGATTACCGCCTTCAGAAGACGATATTATCCACTTTATAAAAATAAAAGCCATGACCACTCGATTGCAAAATGTGAAATTAAAGTCACAGATTCCTTAATGTGTGAACAAAATTGTAACATCAACGCAGTCATGGATATACCTTAGAACATTTAGTGACTTATTTTGATCGTGGCTATTCCATAAATAGTGACAGCGAAGAAAAACGTTTTTTTTTAACATTATGGTTAAATCTTGCCTTTATCTAGGAAGCGTAGTTTGTACCAATGAAAAAAGATCTAAAATGAGTAAAAGTCGAGCTTGACTTGATGTCATTGTCAAGTTTGTAAAAAAGTTATGCTGGAAAAATTATATTGTTGAAAATGCATGTCTGCTGTTTGTTGAAAAAATGGACACTATATGAACACATGCTTTTAAACTCTATCTCTATACCTCTGGATTATGTAAGCTATAGCGTTCCTATACACCGAAGGGATGTTTTTCAACGCGTCTGCGCCTGAGACATAAAGTGAGACTGTCGTCAGTCTGACCATCCATTGCTGACTCATCAACCAGTGAACATGATTCAAAATTAGCCATGCGAAGCGACGCCCACATGCATTTAAGTCATGTCAGGTAAAACCCGATGCGAAAGGCATAAGAGATAGACAATGTTAGAATACTTAAGGAGGAAATGACCTAATAGAAGAGGTCTTTAGAGAATACACAAAGAAGGAGCAAGAAGAGTGAACAAAGAAGAACATACTTCAGAAACAGCAACAACAGGGGCAAGAAAGAGGATTCGTGGATTACCGTGTGGACAAGTAGTTCTCCTTCTTCCCAAGGAAAAGGCCATATTGTGTAGGAGAACCTGCATCAAAACAGCGAAGTAATCCCAGGCGTTAAGAGATTGCAAAACCGCTAGACAAAAAAGCTTTTTTCAAGGCTACCTCAAATCTCTATAAATGACATGCTACTCTATTGCCAAAATTATGTTTGCTTGGATGATAGTATGCGTGTATGTGTTTTGCTTCTTCTCCCTAACCAAACCCTTTTTGCTACTCTAGTGTATTTGAAGGTTTGGTAGCGTGACTATAAAGACTTCCTCGGTGTAGTAGTGTATGTTGGGTATGTTTGGTAATTGTATGTGATGGGAAATCACCGGAAAGAACCACCAACCCAAGAGAAGCTACTGGCAAGCTTTTTCACATTTCTACATTAGCCGAATCCTAGACTGGAACCCACGCAGACAGAGGTATGATGGCAGTGATCCATAACGGAGAGCGCTTTAGACCACTCGGCCACTCGGGGCCCCGTGTTAGTTTGTAAAAATACGTAAAAGTTTCCTTTATGTCAGCAATATCACCTCTGTGTTGTTTGGAATGTGATTTATATAGAGGGGATGTTTTCATTCATGTCCATGTTTAAGACATACAAAGCGAAGTTTTCACCAGTCGTCTATTTGTGAAGGATGTCTACAAGCAAGAGTTGAACTAACATATAGTCCTCTATTCTCATATCGGAGATGCTATTCAACCCGGACTTGATATACAGTCTGGATGTGCGACGAAGTTTTGACGAAGAGATAACTAGTAAGATATCCCGTATATCAATTTTTTGGTGTTACGATATCCCAACGGCCATGTTCAGGGCCACTCCATGGCCTTGAAAAGTTCTACTGTACAACCATATTTTGCTTGTGAATTTGATTGTGTATGTATATATGTATGTGTCTATTTTCTCCAGTTGTCCAGTACCGTGACGTAACCGTGTAAAATTCCCCTTATCGCTATACAGACCCACCATGTTAAAAAAAAACCTTTGTTGCTATTCAGTCCCAAAATCTCAAGTTAAATTCCTATTGTCACTATATCGTCTCCCTAATTACTACTATTGTAAGATCGCTGAATGACATATGAATGGTACCTGCAATTAGTGAGAAATATGAGATAAATAATTAAAATAAAATATTCAGTAATTATTATAGACTTAAATGTTAAGCATTGAACGTACCGGATGAGACAATGTTCAGTAAATGCCTATATGTTCTCTTTGATAAGTAGTCAATAGGCGATCAATATCAAGTAATACAATCTTATATCCTTGTCATATTCTTTCATTAAATTTAGATTACAGAAAACGCTGACATCTTCAGAAAAACATGGCTGAATATCAAATACGCAAAACGTATGTTTAACCGCACATACTTGCAAACCCTTCGTTAAATTTAAGTGACTTTTGACACTTATTTGTCATTTACCGGGTGGGTCATACAAACCAATAAAACTAAACAATTTCTCTTTTTTGTCATCCTTTAATCTGAAAAATTAATTTTTACTGCAATTATTTGTGTATTTTATACGAATTGGTAAAACAATATATGTTGAACTACATGAAATAATTAGTGCAATGATCGGTTAATGTATAGATGATTGTATGCAGCTCATATGGTAAGAGTTCAAAGGTCAAACTTTATTCTGTTAGATTCAATTTGAAGGCAAATGTGTTCAGTATATCACCTGCAGCATACTGAACTCATTACCAATCTAATGTATGTTCAATGTATCACTGACCTACACTTCCGATATGATATTGAATAAATTTCTCTATTTGCAAGTAATGCATATTATGACATCAGTCATATGTGTGCAATTCAATTGAAGCTAGAGGAGGACAGTTCTTGCTATCGTAATACAATGCCTGCCATATAAAGCTTTTCAAATTTACAAATGTGATTGGTTTTATAAATTATTCATCTGAAATCCGGAATAAAGTGCAATTGACTTATTCCGAGTAGTTTTGATGTACAGATTCCTTTATCGAGTACTTCCTGCCTTAAATGCGTCTTGAAAATGACAATGCATCATTTGCACGTTTCTGCTAAAATTATCTCCCTTTGCATCATTAAGATTCACTTAGGGATCATTGGATTTACTGTTCAATATGAATCACTTTGAAAGAAGACTCTTTTTGAAACAATGATCGTAAATTTCTTTCTGAATGGAACAATTTATCAATACTATAAGGCATGACCGCGAGAAAGATCAGTTGTTTTAAATCTAGCTACACACTGTATATTAATGAAACATTCCGAATTTGGCTTTCGTTTAAAATTGTGTCAAATATTATAGTCAGTAAAATATATGTAAAAGGAAACTCGTTCTGGTCCAAAGAATGCCTGGCCGTTAAGTCTTCACGACTTTAAAAGTATCACCAAGTCTCTTAGGGCAAGCGGATAATATTTTCAATGAAGCCATTTTGGTTCCATCTTTTACATTCCTTGTCTTTCAGATCAAGGGCTCTTTTTACTCGTTTTTCCATTCTAAAGTAGCCTTCTGACGGATATTTGTAAATCACAATATCGTCCTTATTAAGATCTATTCTGTATGTCACGCACCTGCCATAGGAAGGGAAACGTCCTCTGAGAACGACTACATCAATATCAAATTCTCTCATTGCATTCACGTCAACTAGTTTGACAACGATACCTTTCTCGGACCGATACTTCACTACATCACCAAGCTGGATCTCATCTGAAAGATGAACAACAGCTTCGGTACATAAAATATTATTTTCCTCAACTGGTTTCATCTTTGCCCAGTAACACAAATGATTGGATCTGTTGGAGGACATACGCCACTTTCGCTCGCCTACTCGGCTTCTTGCTCGACGTACGACCTCTTCAGGCGAGAATGTACTATCTTTATCTAACTGGAGACGTCTTACATAAGATGACGTAAGGTCCAAACTGAAATATTCTTCAGCGACTACTCTCGTCTTTAAAAGGCCCGGTAATGAGTAATGGATACAGCGTATCTTTCCGTGTTTTATGTCGTCATCCAATTGAACCTCTGTGACAATGACGAGATGATCGATGCCATAATAGGTGAGGGAGACAATGTCTCCAATCTTCACATCTAGCAAATTCTCTGTTTCTGTCATGTTACATTCGAATGGAGCGAAATACGCTTTGCTTATGCGGGGCTTCAATATAATATCCTCAATGAATCCAGTCTGTGTCCACCGCTTACTGATTTTATCTATCGCATAAAGGGCTCGTTCTACTCGATCTTGCTTGCTGACGCAGTGTGATGGGTGATATTTGTGAACAATGAGACGGTCCTTGCTGAGGTCGATACTGCATGAGTCGCGCCTGACGTAGCAAGGGAAGGCCTCTCGAAGAACTGCTAATTCCATTTCAACAGTTTTCGTTTGCTTGATGTCAGGTAAATGGATGACGATTCCTTTATCGCGCCTATACTCTACTACATCACCCGGTTCGATCTCACCAATGAAATACACGTCCATTTTTCCAGCATATAGGGAACTGCGAATTTCAAACTTTTCATTCCCATATTTACAGTCTGCTATATCCTCTGCATTTTTAGAAAAAAGTCCTGTTTTCACCTTCGCCCAGTAACAGAAATGATCAGATCTGTTAGAGAACAGCTGCCACTTTTTCTCCCCAACTCGGCTTTTTGCTCGGTTCACGGTCTCTTCCGCTGAAAATGTATCTAGCAAATTTAACTGTAGACATCGCACTTTCTGTTCTGCAAGGTCTACAGGGAAATACTCTTCAGCCACCTCTTTTTTGCCAAAGACCTTTTTGCATGAGTAATGAATGCCTAGTATCTGACCTCGTTTAGGGTCACATTCTTGTGTAACGCACGAGACGATTACCAGATGATCGAGTCCATAGTATTTCAGACTGACAACGTCACCGGCTTGCAGCTCTGACAAATTCTCAATTACCTTCATGTCACATTTAAATGGAGAGGACAGAGCCTTTCGGATTTTGGGAACAACCAAAGCGAGACCCGTGGCTATAACAACAAGGATTATTTGGATAGGTATTGCCAAACCTGGTATTAGCAACGGGAGAGCAAATTCTACAATGGCATACGTAATTGCTGATGTAACGCCATATACGCCAAACTGTAACCATAGGTCAAGCAGGTTACTTTTCCAACAAGCATGGCACATTTCCTTATTGGTTTTGCATTTCCAGTTATATATGGTCATGATGATGCAATAAATCAGGTAGGCGATAGTACAACCTCCTAACACACTCATCGGAACAATGATTGCTTTGGAAATTGTAGCGGCCACCTCGTCGGTGGATGTATACAATAGCCGACATATGAATCTTGCTATCTTGCTACCTTCTCCTAATACGTTATTCAAAATATTTACGAAACCGTGACAAACGCTCTGTACCTGGAAACTTCTTTCCTTTCCAATCACACACCATCTTGCAAAATGTTCACAATTTTTCAAGAAGGGATCGTATCTTTTGAACAGCCCTTCACTTTGTTGCAAAATAGATTCAGCTCTTTGAACAATTAAAGCTGGAGAATATCCTGGGTACTGATATTTAATCACATACAGTTCATCAAGTGTTAGGTCAAACACAAGCTTTTCCTGCGAAACCTTGATCTTGTTGTCTTCGTTTTTAGCAAAATGAATAACGATTAACTCTGCTTTAGTACTTTCTCTCCAGCAAATTTCCTTAATGATGCAATGATGTTGGTATAAGAAAATCTGCTTACGCATTGACTCGAAATATTTCCTGAAGAGTTTCCCGGGACAAGATATATGTTGTCCTACTTCCAAATGGTCCATAACTTGTACTCTTATTGCCTGGGAACAGTTTGCACAACTCCTGGCATCATCATCATTAGCCAGTTTGTCAGCAGTACTTGTGAGTTTGTCTGTTGCATTTTCGTCTATATTTTCGTTTTTCCAATTCGTGTCTTTCTCAAAAATTGATTTTTCACTAATGCTATATTGTCTAAAAATGTCGGGTAATTGGCTGAGATCTTCAAGGAATGGTTTTATTTCCTCATCGGAAACTTCGTCATCCATTGCAAAATTATCGTCAGAATCCTCCAATGAAAGATTTCTCTAATGTCTTTGAGTTACAATCTTTGCGGCCATATTAGTCTGCAAAAATTAAAAAATGTCAATACCTTTCCAATGATTAAACCAAGACAACCTCATTGATATAAGTAACTATGTCAAAGTAAAAGCCTACCACGTTCATAATAATGTATTTATATATTGCCCCACAATTATGAAGAAATCTATAACTATCAGATAGGCGCTGACACCATATCAACAGGCATCTAAAATATAATATTCGCTTTTATTGGTTGTTTCTATAGAAACAAAATGCAGAAACATTTTGTAGAATATTTATTTTGAAAGCTTTACATTTTAAGAAATAGAAAATACGAAAAATAAAGTCTATAGAAATTTGCATGGACATATTATGATGCAACGACAAAACACATAGATGATTATAATTATTTCGTTAAATTTATAGTTTTCCTTTTCATTGAAAGCGGGATTTGTGGCAATATATTGTTTCTAAGATTTTGGTCATGTGATGCGTCATTATATATATAGTTTTTATATTTATTTGTATTTATAGTTTTAGCACATGTGAAGATAGAAATGTAGAGGTTTACAAACGCAACGTTTTTGTGTTTATTTGTTTGTCGTAACTATGTTTTGTATTTGCCTTTGAAAAAGACTCATTAAGAGTCGAAAGCGCTTAGGCTAGTTAGTTACTAGTTTCGTACTGTTCGTCGTCAGTTTATTGCATCTATATATATATATATATCGATATATATATATATATATATATATATATATATATATATATATATATATATATATATATATATATAACACTTTAATATAGATACCATCTTCAGTTTTGGGATTTGTTTCCTGGATTTTTCCTTAATTTAATTCAGGACATTAAATTTCTTGGACTTTTGACTGTATCTCTTGGATTATTTTAGGATTTTCTTCGTAGTACTGCAAGTCACATCTTTCATTTTCACTTTGTATTCTAGGAAAATAAATTATTTGTGGTGTGATAACTAGAAGTGAGAGATAAGACGTGCATATCGAGTACAATGTGCCTTTTGACCGTAGATCGTCAAACTGGACATGAAAACCACGATAAAAACATAAGTACGTATTCAAAGTACCTAAATCTATCCAACTACATCGCAACAGTGATAACTGTCATTATTAACAAAATATGGAAAACGGGGAAAAAAAGATAGAAGAAAGCGGTAGTCTTCCCAAATTAAAAAATCCGTGAACCAATAAACGCTGTAAACATATTTATACCTCAATAGACCTATACCACTGATCTATATAATATGTAAAATAATGGAAAGCATAATAAACAATCGAATCAAATGTCATCTAGAAGGCAGCAACTAATATCTAACATTCAGAGCGGATACCGTAGCAATCATAGCACCATTGATAAATTAATTAGATTGAAGCCCCCCATTTAAATAGCATTTGGTCACAAAAGCAAAATACCCCCTTCCCCGGTCAAGATATGATGTGCCTAGATCTGCCTAGATTTGGAGAACCCGATGTGGACGAAAGGGGTGATATATAATCTCATAGAAATCCAAATAAATGGGAACATGAATAGCCTACTACTTGACTGATAGGAAGATACACGTCAGAATCGGAAAAGAATTTTCAGAACAATACTCGCTTGATATTGGAACGCTGCAGAGAAGCAGTGCTCGATTACTCAATAGACAGAATAGGCACCGGCCTATGGGCCCCACGCCTTTTAGGTGCCCCGCGACAACGGATCAAAATAATACTGAAATGGTTTGAGCTTGACATATTAGGAGATAATTTGCGAGGTGGTCCCCCAAAATTTAGACTGCCTAGGGCCTCCACAGGGTCTAATTCGGCACTGCAGAGAAGTGTTAACAATGGATCCAAGAGAACTTGTGTTATGAACAAAGTAGATGTGAAGATGAAATTAAGACCACAAAAAACCACAATGAGCCAATATCAATGATTCCTATTCGAAAAACATGAAGTACGATTAGTACACAACTCAGGCCCCCAAACCACCACTAAGTATATATTAGGAAAAGACACTACTCAGGACTTTTTGATCCGTGAATGTAACTGTTGCATCTTTCGGTGTTTAGGTAAGTCCACATAATTAGACAACTGGGCTAACAAGAAGGCTGGATGAGTAGAACAGAAGGATGGATCGAAGAAGACGAGGTGATGGACCTGGCGAGCTGAGGAGCTGTATCCATGGGGTTTCCTTTTCACCCAGGGACCACACGGATGTCAGTCTTGTTGGCTGGGGTTTCCTTTTCACCCAGAGACCCCACGGGTGTCAGTCTTGTTGGCTGGGGTTTCCTTTTCACCCAGGGACCCCACGGGTGTCAGTTTTGTTGGCGTTCGATCGTCTCTTGGCTTGCTTGGGCAGGATGCATAATCGAAACAATCAATATAAGTGTAAAAGCGCACAAATCGAAGTTCCCACATGTCGACAAGGCGGTAAGCGACATTAATCCAACGATCGAATGAACCTGAGAAAGCAAGCCTAGGGGTAATGTGGCTGAGTGATTACACTATAAATGATTTTTTGGTATGTTTTCAGCCTTTTCAAATTGTTTGATTAGAAAATGTACACTGCCGCCAAAGGAGGGTATCAAACTAAGCTAAGTTACACAAGTACTTAACTAGTGAGAATTTTAATAATGGGATCTGATTTATATGTCTCTCTCTCTCTCTCTCTCTCTCTCTCTCTCTCTCTCTCTCTCTGTTTGACTGACAATGTTGAAAATATCAAACTATTGTATAATAAGTATCCCTCATTTGGAGAAAATTTAATTCGAAGCCTACATAATAGATACGTCAAAGATAAAAAATGATGAGGAATGAAAAGTAGTGTGAAATCTAATGTAATGAACCAATATAATGAGACATCTAATGAATTGAAATATACTGTAAGAATTATTCCTACATATTCTGTTTTTCTATTGAAAAATTCCGTGTTTATTCAGTGCAAAAGAATCTTGTTTGCTTGCTAACTATATATATAGTTTAATACAAACAATATCATCATGCAGGTTGGAGAAATTAAATTTGTACTCTACCGAGTTTCGAAACCAGATCCGCGAGTAATCGGCACCCATCGCCTTGCCTGCACGCACCAGCCCATATACTGTCACGACTAAGCACGCATCACCAATAAGTGATGGCACTGAGTCGGTGTTATACAGGCTTGTGAGTAGCAGACTTACTCACACAGTCGTTTCAGCTTATATATATATATATATATATATATATATATATATATATATATATATATATATATATATATATAATTAAATACAGTAGACGGACAATTGTCGTGAAATTAAATTTTCATGAATTGCATTTCTTGAAATATTTCACGTCGCAATTATGTCACAGAGAAGAAGTGTCAGAAATTTCCAGAAAATACAAAGAAGTCAAATGAGTACAAGTTTGGGCGAAAATGTATCCATGCATATATCATATTGATCAGGACTGACAGCTTGAGAACTGTACAATATTGAGTTGTGAATAAATGAAAGTAAACAAATGTACGCAAATGATAAAGTCTAACAGCAAAGAGGTAAAAGAGATGTAAAAGAAAAGTATGAAAACCCACCTGGGTGGAATGTACCTGTCTCTTCATAGCATTTCTGTTTGGTGTCTAAATGATGACGTGTATTAGCTTGCATTTGACTCCACTAAAAAATATCTCTGCATGTAGAATCCCCAAACACATGACAGCCATTAGGTTTTAGCCTTGAGCCATATTTGGTTCTATACATGTAATAAAAATGCGCCAGCTTAACAGGCAAACGGTTCTTGAGATAAACGATCCAAAGTTCAAGTAGCAATGATAGCGTTGGAAGGGTATAATAGTAAATATGAATGTTGTAACTGGATAACACTTTATCTACATCATAAATAGTTTTAATAGTATTAGGCAATCCTAAATCTATAGAATATCATTTGCAACTACATGACATAAATGCATTATCTCTATTCGATCAACCTGTTACAGAGACGATGTCTGCAGTGTGGGAGTTTATAGTGATATCAAGCACTGGGGCATTATGTCTCAGACATTTATCATGATGTTCCACCCAGTCATATTATCCCGACACAAGGTGGACCAGTTTTAACACTAACCTCTTAATGCTGAGCACCTAGCGAGGCAGCTGTATTACCAATTTTATCACTCAACTGGGGATCGAGCCCACGACCTCCCGCATCTGAATCAGACGCTTTAACCACTAGGCCACTAACTGATAACATTGTCTTCTAACACGTAGTGGAAATTATAGAATTAATAACTTGGGATGAACTCATAGAACTCTACAGTAATCATTGTAGCAATTGAAATCGTTTCATCTGGCTTCATACTTGGGTCAACCTCAAACAATATAGAACACTCGGAGGCTATACTCGCGAAGCTCTGCTTTCAGATGTACCAATTATTGCGTCACATGTTAAATTGATCACATTCATAGGGGTAATCCTGGAAATGTTTGGCTAGATATAATATCCAAGCCTTGCATGTTTCGCACACAGCATTTGTTCGTTTGGG
Source organism: Potamilus streckersoni (assembly GCA_016746295.1). Taxonomy (NCBI): domain Eukaryota; kingdom Metazoa; phylum Mollusca; class Bivalvia; order Unionida; family Unionidae; genus Potamilus; species Potamilus streckersoni. The sequence continues at coordinate 367,736 of JAEAOA010001099.1, forward strand.
GAATTCTCATGAATAACTTCGGACCAAACGAAATTGTTCTTAGCGATGAATGTGCTGTGTCAACCGCGTACGGTGCAAATTTAATCAAGATAGCAAAACTGAGTGTGGACTCGTGTCTTTAACAAAATCCGCCATTTCAAGTTTTATCATTGATAGATTCCATATCCTACCCGCTAGTGAAATGTTCAACAACATCTCACATTATAGTACCATTCTCCGGAAATACAGACCAGCTATTTCCAGGAAGGCCCCCAAATTGTCGTGGTCGGATATTAGGAAAACTGAAATACACGCCAACATCGATAGTGAGATCTCGAGTGTGCGGGATTACCCTAGTAGTCATTTGTGAGATCTCGAGTGTGCGGTATTACCATAGTAGTCGTTAGTGAGATCTCGAGTGTGCGGGATTACCCTAGTAGTCATTAGTGAGATCTCGTGTGTGCGGGATTACCCTCGCGGTGGTTGTAGAAAATGTCACATCAAATTGTGGGTTTGTTGATGAGATCGTGATAATCGAGGTGACGGTTGTATTTAAATCGACGTGCTGAATCGAGACAAAGATTTCGTGCAAACTATTTCATTGAAATGAGCTTCAGAATTCATCATCAGAAACTGTAGTATACACCAATGATTTCTTTTTGAGAAAGGTCCTCAGAACAAAGATGTTGTTGGTGAGCGACCGTTGATAAATCGATTCGGCTCCAATAATAGCTTATGGTGCATTGGAGGGATGATGGATGTGTAATCGTGATTGATCCTCAGTGCCTGTTTATGTTCCATGCCACAATGGCCGGTTGACATATTTGTTTCACGCTCGTGGACCAGGACAAGTACACACTAGATCATAACGGGGAGTCTTTGAAAATACAAATGTACACATTAGATATATCTGTCATTTACAATGACATTTGCATGTTGAATACACGTGCGTGATGATTACCGCAGAAACCTTGTCTGATGCATGTGAATATGTCCTTTTGTACTGCTCTGATAGCTAAACAAGTTGCAATGCGAGTGGAAGATATAATTAAAAGCGTTGTTGCGGATAGGTTGAAAAAGCGGGGATTGCTCACGATTTAGTTGATCTTGCAAACTTAAATGGAGGGTCCAATCTGTCGAAATCGTCTACTTGAATGTTTACCAACTCCACGGACATGTTGAATTTACGTAGTTACTTAGAGAATAAGCTTTATCGTATATAAAATGCCTAGTTACGGATGCTACAGTGCAAGGACACGACACAGCTCAGATGTGGATATAGACATGTTTGTCTGTAAAGTGGATTTGTCTGAATTTACTTGCCGATAATGATCAGAGTGAGCGTGTTACAAGATCAAAGTGGAAAACTTAACACATCCATCTTGGACATCAGAGACATTGTGTTGCAGTCCAAAGAAAGCATCGCGAGGAAACTAGTGGAAATCAACGAGAAAGTACTCGATGCATACAATTGCTAGGAGCATATTCAGAATAATACAAGTCAAAGGGATGACAATAAAGCACATGGTCGACATTTCATGACATTTGGGACTAATTTTATACACCCAATCAACAAGGTGCGTTAGTCTAGGTAGTATATTGTTTTATAATACATGAATATAGAGACTTGTATAATGACAATATTTAAAAATAATTATATGCATAGCTGATTATTGAATGTTATTACAGAATCCAAGATTAGATACTTATTGTTAACTCCTATTTCGTCTTAAACTAAGTTACTAAGAATAGCGAAAACTAACATTTGAAAGGAATTTGTATTGTGAATTAAATGCAAAAAAATATGTCCTAAAAGTTCTATCTACGTGAAGTTTCAATTGAATTCTAGTGGCATTCCTAATAAATTATAATATTGAATGTGTTGATGAGCCTATAGTGTCGATTGTACTGATTTGACAATAGTCTGGATTGTGAGTATGTGTTAAGACTTTTGATATTTTATTAAATACTAATACTGTAATCTAAATTGTCGTTGACTGAATTCAATATATATCAAACTTAATGTTTTAGTCCAAAAATATTATTGAGCTTTGTAATTCCAGTGAATAATATTTGAATAAATAAGTCCACCAAATTATAAACTGAACGCAACAATAAGACTGATTTAGCTTTGGAGATTTAGGCAGGAAAGAATAATCATTACTGAAGCAAAATTATATATCCATCTACTCGACCTAGCTCGTAATTACCATGTTACTGGAAATATTATTTCATCTTAGTGGAAAACTTTTTCAGAATCAAAACAATATCTAACAGTAACTGAAGTAAACATGTTTAATGATCTCAATATTAAATCTATAATTTTAGAAAAAATATTAGCTATGTATTATGTTATTGCAGTATAAATATCACTGGTCAGGTAAATCATTAGTTTGATTTTAGACTAAGGTCAATTACAAAACATACATTATTTTGTAGATTTATATTTTTGATCGCGTCTATATTGTGCACAACAGTCAAGATATTATATAGTTAATTTTTGTACACGATAGAAAACTCTATTTTAAAATATTAAGAGCCTAGACTACAAAGGATTTATACATAGTTGTCGGAGTAGGTGTTTACGACCAATAATGATGATATCGGTATAAGACCTGTTTACGAGATTGTTTTTGTTTACAATTGGACAGGTTCGGTCAAGTGGATTCGTAGAAAAAATCAGGTCATTTCCCATTTGATAGGTTTGGTCACATGAACATGTATTTTGAAATATTAGATTGAGTAGAAAGAAATGTCATGTGGGATATATTGTGGCAAATAGTCGTAATAGACACTTAAAGGCGTATATAAGGAAATAAATGAGAAATAAGATTAATTCATATTTTGAATAAAATTTTTATTACGGATTCTTATTTCATATGTTAAAATAAGTCTGCACACGTCCTTAATGTTGTTTTTAAATAATTTGAAAGGAAATGTTTGACAGGATTATTTATTGGAATCTCAAAGTGATCTAGCGTAATTCCGGAAAGTTTGTGGAATGTTACTGAGTTCTAGGTAATGCTAATGTGATATGTACATTTGAGGATCTGATATTCATTCGAAACATTCGATTCCTTCAAACTGAAAGAGAGTTTTTATAATTATGTTGGATTCAATTTATAGCACTGTAAGTTCCTCTTGAATTTAATTTTATAACTTTGATAATTAAATTATTTTTTAAGTTTGACAAAACATGTTAGTTTAGATTCTTTATGTTACTTATTTTACAAACATAGATTTGTAAGAAAAACTGAGAGTTCGTCCTGGATGAAAGGTTTAAAAATATTTCAGAAAAAATTAAATTGATTTTAAAAATGTAAATTGATTTTATTGAGGAATTTTTTGTCCCTGGTCTTTTGATTCAACATGGTGGAAACAACAGCTTTATACTGTCATCCAAAGTTGAGAGTTTTTTTTCCAATTTGTTATAGTCTAGGAAGGGTTTGAGTGTATACGGTAAGATGAGTTGAAACTTTCCAACTGCTATTCTCTTTAGGACATAAACTCGTCTTTGTTAAAACATGAAATCAAAGAGTATTTTGTCAAGTATTTGGTGGAAATGGAAATATTTGATGTACGTGGTTTTAGATTATTTAGTACGTTTCTCTCTAGCTCTGAATTGAAATTTAATGAATCGAAATTTTATAAAGCCAGGGCTGAAATTGAAGTAACAGCACTTCATCTTCAAAAAAAAGAAAAGAAAAAAAATTGAAATGAAAATAAAAATATATAAAAAAGAAAGATGGAGACAACTTCAGGAAGAGGAAAGACTAATTAAAATGCTAATCAAGGCAGAAAAAGGAAAAAGAGGAATTCAAAATAAGAAGGAAGAAAAGGAAAAATGTCAAATACAGATGTAAATGCAAAATAAAGAAAGAGATATGTAATGAAATTGCAAATAAAAAACAGTAGAACAACTCAGGCTCATGCGAGTACATACAAACTTTTGTCTGGCAAAACTTATAAAAATCAAACTTCTGATAAATTTGATTTGAAATCCTTATCTATTCCTACGTGCACGTTTTGCAAAAAATGAAGCACATTATTTTTGATTGTTACAGATTGAAAAAAAGGCAAAAGATTAAAAAAGATCTGTTCCAAATGTTCTTGCTTCTCATGTTAAGAATCGTCCAATAGATTATTAATTAGGTATCAAACAATTTTAAATTCTCTGCATATGATCAAAAAAGTCAGAATTTAATGAAAGTGCTTTATGCAAGAAAAGAATGGGATAGGAGTATTCAGTCTCTGTTTGTTGTTAGGGAATCGTTCCGAGATTATTTTGGGTTTTGTTCTTTTTTATCTTATTTTTGGACATACTATTTGTGAATTATTGAAGTTGTTTGAAAAGAAACGTCTTTTCAGAGACGAACCAGTAAGCATTTTTTAGATTATGTATCTGATTTTAAACATAAGCTGTCAAAGGCATGTGAAACACTCAACTCAATCAAAAATGAAATTAAGGTATGACAAAACCACAAAGGAAATATTGTTTTAAGCCTGGTAAGAAAGTTCCGGCTCCCTTGCCCATATCTCAAAGTCCCCTTTAAGGTAGCATGGTTCCTATATAGTTAAAAAGAAAATAACTTGTTTTATATCAATACTCCTGGAAGACGAAAATGGAAATATCTCTGCCAAATGAATATGTTAAGGAGTATGTTGATATAGATAACCATGACAATCATTCAGTCAATTTAATTATACCTATGCCACACAGTGAAGATTTAAGTAATGCAACCTGATTTTAGTGACTTTGCTTAATCAGTCTTCAAAATTCAAAACTTTTAAAGAAACTGGATCAGACACTTTACATCTTCTGCCACAAGAAAACAAAATAAAGCAGCTAGTATGTGAATATATGCCTTTTCTTAAATATTTTCAACCAGAACCAATAAAATCTATCATGACATTGGCAATGTAGATTCTACAAATGCAAAATAGCCCCCCATCCTTCTCCGACAGGATGAATCTTCTCAAACAGTAAGGGTTGAAAATAGAAATTGGACATTTGTTGGAAAAAATTTTTATTGAACAAAGCAAAACTAAATGGAGCTCACGGTGTAATATGTTGCTGAAACGAGAAAAGACTTTTCTAGTGAGCACTGACAAGAGAAAAAGTTAACAGTGTCAACAAAATAGATCCATTTCCATTGCCATGGCATTCATCGCTCCAGATGGACTTTATCAATATAAAGTAATGCCGTTTGTGATGAAATGTTTACCTTGTGTTTTGTAACCTTTCATGAACATGATTGCGTCTGATCTAGATAATCGTGACGCTCACATTGACGAAGTCATCTTTACAACTATACATTGAAATTTTGTATTGATATTAAGACATGCAACTCTTCGGAATAGTGTCTTGGCGACAAGAGAAACTATGTTTCTAGGAATTGGTTTTGTATTGACTTCAAGTCATAAAATGTTTCTAGAGATTTTTTTATTGACATGAAGTCATACAACCTTTGTAGAAATGGATGTTATGTTGGCATAAATTTATACGATATTCATAAAGATGAGATTTGTGTTGATATAACACGTTACAGTGTTTATGGCGATGAATTTTTTGTTGACATCAGGTGACATAATGCTTTTAGATGTCTATATTATGTAGACTTAAATAACAAATAATGTTTTCAGGGATGGAATTTGTGTTGATATACCATCATTCAATGTTTCTAGAGACCGATTTTCTTTTAAACATATTTAATTAATATTGTGCGCCTGACCTTTGTCCATAATTGAAGATATACGTGCTTCACCATTTTCCATAATTGAGGACAGAGTTATGCGTGTGCCTGGATTTTAACATATTAATAATATAAATAAGTTGTTAACTGATATTTGAGTTCAAAGTCTAGACTAATTTACCAATCTAGAATGTTCTGGAAGCTAGTTTGTGTCCAATATTCTGGTCATTTTAATGTGTCTTATGTCAAGTGAAATTATTACATAAAGTTGTGGCAAACAAGATTGTTTATTCCTTTTTTTAAGTTCAGTCGGTTGAACTACTTACTGTTTTGTTCAGGTGTTATTGAGAGGAATACTTTATCTAAATTATTGATTCGTATTACAAACTGCCCAGTAGCGTAAGTTCCTTTGGTCATTTTTACTGTGTATTCTGGAGAAATAAACTGTTTGTTGAAATTTACAAATATGTTGGTTTCGTTCTGCTTGTTACTCAGTTTAAAGCCATAGAGTTATAACAAAATTGAGGGCTCGTCCGCGGTCTTAAATTCTTTAGAACACTTCAAAGAGATTAAAATGTCTTTACAATTGACTTTGTTTTAAAATTTTCATTATCCTGGGTAAAGTTTTTCATTTTAAACATTTAAGAAATCTTTAGTGAAGTCCATCAAATGCAGAGAAAGTTTTTTCAGATCGTTCCCATAAGGGGTTAGAGAATATGAAAACGGACGAGTTGTTTGAGACTCCTGACATTTTCGAAATCAAAAGCAATATAGCCACAGCAAGAAATAAAAAAATATTTTGATTCAGTATTTCAAAGGAATGTAAATTTTCAATGATAATATTTTGAGTTTTATTAGTAAGTTTGTCATTTGTTTCAAAGCCAGAAGTAATTCTAATTAAGAACATGTTAGCTTCTGAAAGAAATGACGAGAGAGAGAGAGAGAGAGAGAGAGAGAGAGAGAGAGAGAGAGAGAGAGAGAGAGAGAGAGAGAGAGAGAGAGAGAGAGAGAGAGAGAGAGAGAGAGAGAGAGAGAGAGAGAGAGAGAGATTTTCGGATATTTATGGGCCACAGACTCAATGGCCGATGACTGGTCCTTGCCACGGGAAAGAAACAATATCCGCTTTTCATAATGTTCGGCTTAATTTGTGAGTTATTTTATATTCAGACTCAACAGACCAAAATAACGGATCTCGAAAGATTGCATGGTCAGCACAAAAATGCATCGGTTCAACTCGAGATGGAAAATTTTTGATATCCAATACTGTCATTTAGTATAGAAAAGTCTCTGTCAAAAAAGTCCAGTGTATAATGATTAGGACAATTCGTGACCTAGACAACTGTGAGGCTTACATCGATAACAGCATTCTTGACAGCGATGCTTGGGGAGATCTCTTAATCGAATATGACAATTAAATTCACATTAGGCGTTGTCGTGCATTAAATTCATTCACCGACATTGCGGATTATATCATTGTGACACAGTTAATGCATCAACCTATTAGACAACATTAGCACGTCAGCACATTCAACATTATTAAAATTCATTTAGAACAATCTATAATGTATGGACTTGTGATGCAAACTTTATGATTCATTGGTAAAACTGAAAGATCCCTTCCAACTTTTCAATTTTTATTCTTGAGAAATGAATCGTTTGTTAATTTTTACAAACTTTATTGCATTGGCTTCCTTCTGCTAATTAGTTTAAGACCATATATAAGTAATAACTATATAATGTTGTTGATATTTACAAAAAGAAAAAAATATGCATGACATTCATTTTCTACAAGTACAAAATTACTTCAATAACCAAAACGATATGAAGCAGCTATTGAGTCATGTTAACCAGTATAAATAGCTGAAACATTCAAATCTCGAGTGATCTTTACAATTATAAAATGGTAATCCTGTAAAATAACAATTCTTATCATATAAATGAGTTATAATTAGGATAACTCATACATGTATCTTGCAAATTTTGACCGTTGCAATCGTTTACGCTGAGAAAATGTTATTTTTCAATGTCTGTTGATATCCATACAAAGCCTAAACCACTGTTAAATAATGAATGTCTCACATGTGAAACACAAGTAATTCACTCGATATTATCCTATAATCTAAGCACTTTGCTCATGTGTGCTGGACATCTGATTCATTCAATAATTATATTTAACGCTCACATTGTAATTGGTAAAAATTAAATAACAGTCTGCCATAACAGACGGCCATGTTCACCAATGGCAGCAAATTTATTCAATTTGCATTAAATGCAAGTTGTTTGAAACGGCGACTTTAAAAATACATTCAATTAATTCTGAATATGTGTGGTTTGTTATTTGAAACCCATAACATACTTTAGGTCTAACAATTGTATCAGATATATTAAAGGCATCTACACAACTAAGATACACTCATTTCTTTTTGTTATTAAAGATAACATTCGCAAAAGAGTTAACACACTGTGCTACTAATTTTTCTCTAGCTTTCATTCAGGTTTTTTTGGGTGTAAAGACAAGAGCCATGTATTAGTCCAACTCAAATGTATCAATTTGTGACTCGTTGAAAATGCACTTTAAATTTAATTAAGAATCTCCACTAGAAAAACAAAACTGCTTTTGTCTCATCCGAGTTAACCTCCATTCTTGTGGTATGACAAAATCATTATAGTAAGTCAATATGTTGTTGTAATGCTAACGCTATATAAGCGGAATTTAATACATCATCAGCAAGTAACAGTGCTAAGAGATAGGGGGCAGTCTTTGATATGAAAGTACCCACCTTAACCTTGTGAAAGCCTTATTAAACAAGAAAATAATTGTTGACTCAAAACATTACAATGTCCAGTCCCCAGCGTACAATCAATTAAAACTTCGTTTGACTTCACCTGACACCAAGTTAGAGTGACATGTTTTGGTTACTGTAGTATGATCTTTAAATTTAAGTGTTGTGATGATGGTCCAATTAAAGATACTGACATTCATTCGAACGAGTTTAAATGTATCACATTCCATATATATATATATATTTATATATATTTTTATATATATATATATATATATATATATATATATATATATATATATATATATATATATATATATATATTATTTACAACTATCATACACATTAGAGAATTTTATTTCGTTCACCTTTGGAGTTTTGAACCCAGGCCCGCGAATAAACGGCATCGATCGCCTTCCTTGCCTGCACGCAATATATATATATATATATATATATATATATATATATATATATATATATATATATATATATATATATATATATATATATATATATATATATATATATGAATCATGATCTTTAACAATCATGTAAGTCGAAGAGTCATGTTTATTTTCTCAAGCAGACTGTAATTGTCAATTGCAATCTTTAGGCTTTCGGATAATGTCTTCAATGAATGCATTTTGCCTCCATCGTGGGCATTCCTCGTCTATCATCTTGCTGGCTCTTGCAGCACGTTCTTCCATAGTAACACACCGTGCTGGGTTATACATGTACAATGTAAGGTCATCTTTATTAAGATCGATATTGTGTGCCACACACCTGGCATAGGCCGGAAATATAGATGTGAGAACGACTACATTCATATCAAATATTCTACATTCTTTTTTATCAACCAATTGGACGACAATTCCTTTATCGGACCCATACTTCACTACGTCACCAATCTGGATCTCATCCATAAGATGTACACCAATTTTTTTCACGTTATTCAGTCCCCCAAAACCACCGTTTCTCCCTTCCATCTGCGAATTGTCCTCAGATAAATGATCCGGTTTCACTTTTGCCCAAATACATAAATGCTTGGACCTATTTGATAAAAAATGCCACTTTTTCTCACCAACGCGTTTCCTTGCTCTACACACAACCTCGTCTGAGGGGAAGGTATTAAACGTGTTAAATTGCAGAAGTGTGATTTTGTTTTTTTCGAGATTTATTTCGAAGTATTCTTCGGCTACTACTCTTTCGTCAAACAAACGCGGTAATGCATAATGGATACCGCACAATCTTCCGCGTTTGATACCATCTTTCAATTGAACGTCGGAGATAATGATCAAATGATCTTTGACATAGTATGAGATAGAAACAACGTCTCCAGTTTTCAACTCTGACAAGTCCTTTATTTCTATCTCATCACATTGATATTGGGAGAATAATGCCCTGCTAACACGGGGCTGAAGGATGATGTCTTTAATAAAACCAGATTGGGTCCTTTTTTACTCTCTTTGTCTATCATATAGAGGGCTCTTCTTACTCTCTCCTGCATGCTGATACAGCTCTCTGGATTATATTTATGAACCACCAGATGATCTTTATTAAGGTCAATTGTATAGGGCATGCGTCTACCAATGAAAGGAAAACCGTCTTTTAGAGTGACTACATCAATGTGGAATTGTCTCCCTTCATTTAGGTCTTGCATTTCAACGATGATTCCAGTATCTGACCCATACTCCACTACGTCGCCGGGTTCGATCTCGTTGATAAGATGTACATCTGCTTTTCCTAGTTGGAGGTTTGCAGAACGTTCAGTTTTTCCCTCACTCTCAAATGAAGACCTTCTGCTGATAGGCATTTGCTCCGTTTTGACCTTTGCCCAGTCGCACAAGTGATCTGATCTGTTCGATTTTATGTTCCATTTTTTCTCCCCAACTCGTTTTCTCGCTCTAGCTACAACTTGTTCTGGGGGAAATGTGTTAAACCGATCGAACTGGAGACGTCTTACTGTCTTTTTATTGAGGTTAATTGGGAAGAGCTCTTCAGCGACTTCTCTTATACCTAACACACTCGGCGTTGAGTAGTGAATGCATCGCATTTTCCCTACTTTAGGATCAATTTCAAATTTGACTTCTGAGACGATACCCCAATGATTGAGACCAAAGTAGGTAAAAGATGCAACGTCACCACATTTTAGCTGTTTCAAATCATTAACTACGTTTGCTTCATAGCGAGATAGTGGCAATAAGTTTCCGTTCATCTGGGGTTCAAGATGTATATCTTGCTCGTGAGGTTCTTTTCCTTCATCTCTTATGTCTATTTCGTCCATCGTAATCTGCAAAAGATTTGTCGATTGCAAGATCAGCCCCACGATTCACTACAAAAGATATGTCGACATAATGATTAGCTTGACAATTTAAACAGAAGGTATATCTGTTGCGTGAGTAACTCAACAATTCACTGTGATAAGTCAATTGCGTGGTTACTCGGTGATTCACTACAAAAGATATGTCACCTGCAAGATTAACTCGACGATTCACTACATAAGATATATCAACTGCAAGATTAACTTTACCTTTCACTACAATATAGTATCTCGACTGCTTAACTAAATCGACCATTTAATATACAAAATATATATCGATTGCAGGACTATTCCTAATAGTGAACTCATGCACATTACCCGAAGCGAAATTGACAATGATAGCGCCAACAAAAAGATACACACAGAGGTGATTTAATCTATGGAAATAATGGTATAAACCGCGTACATAATTTATACTATAATTATTACCAAATGTTAACATCAGTGTCTTCTATAATTATCACCGAATATTAACTTTAGTGTCTTCTTTTCACCAAATATTAACACTAGAGTGGTCATTAGGATATTTCACGATAATACTCGTATTTACTCTTTTCCGAACTTAAAATCATGCCATTATAATTTGGTCCACGTATTAACTTCTAGGACTGACTTTGAGTAGTACCTTGAAGCATTGACTTACAGTGTCAGCTTGCAACTTGCAAGAAATAGCTTGAATAAATAACCAATATTATTAACTTGCATATATTAACTCAGAATATTTAATTGAATGTTTAATTCAGATTGGAAGTAAAACGATTATTATAACCTAAAACGATGTTAGTAGTTCTTTAATAAAAGTTATGGGCTGACTTTTAAAAGTAACCTATACTGCTTTCAAATAATCCCAACGGATGCAGCCGTCTCGTGTATCGTTGTGTACGCAATATTATTACAAATTACCAAAGGAAAACTTTTATATTGTTACACACAAATTGTCACCTGAGTAAGCGTGGCTTGTTTTACCCTATTTCCAAAGACCTCCAATCGACAACTGTCGTTAAGTGAATACTACAGTAACGTCCCTCCAGTTACGTATTGACAATACATCTATACACTCTAATTTCACACTTGCATGTGTTTTCTCTTGTGTCACATTTGAATCACTTCTTAGTAACTTTTGGATTCAAACATGAGTACTTCACGCCATGCAATGCAACACACGACCAAAACACCTAGTAATATGGCTTATCAAATCACTAAATATGAATAACTAAAAATATTAAGAGAATTTCATATCGTATTATTTTACGAACTAATCAATGCTGTTATGAAGTCTCGTGAGTACTATACATTACAACTTCTGCTCCTTGACTCTTTTTACTCATGTTAAAAATTTATCTTCCTATCCCTGTCTCTCCATATTTAACAAATAATCACTAAAATATAACAACTTTCTTAACGGACACGTATATATATATATATATATATATATATATATATATATATATATATATATATATATATATATATATATATATATATTTCAATAAAGAATACAAATCATATGGCGAATAACAATCCTTTCAAGCGTACTGGATCCACCAAGGGATCACGTGTGTCAGGGATTAATTAAAATAGATGTAATAAACTGACGACGAACAGTACGAAACTAGTAACTAACTAGCCTAAGCGCTTTCGACTCTTAATGAGTCTTTTTCAAAGGCAAATACAAAACATATATACGACAAACAAATAAACACAAAACCTTTGTGTTTATAAACCTCTACATGGCTGTCTTCACATGCGCTAAAACTATAAATACAACCAGCTTGTATAGACTAGTTGCGGAAACTGAAAACGTTGTATAATGTAAATGTAAATGCAACCCGGTTATAACCACCATTGAATTTGCCTCAGATCCACCGTGATTTCATATTAAAACGAGCCGACCATACTGTAGTATTGTATTTATTGAACTATTTTTGAAGTAATAAACACGGTTTCTTCTTTCGTACACGGTCACAACTTGCAGTAAAAACACATAACATATCAATTATTTCCACTGTTTTTAATATCAGTATAAAAAGACATCAAAATATAATTGCTATACCAATTATAGTAGTAGATTATAATGAAGTTTCTCTATTAAACCCTTTTTTGCATTAGGACGAAAGCATGATTTACCCACTCCCAGTCCGTTCTTCCATAATCTAATCAAATACAACTAAAATCTTTTGTTGAGACAACAAAATCTATTTCAATATTGATTATTTAGCTCTAGGATCTACCACCGAAAATTTCATCGTCGTCCCTATACTCTACTACTGCGGGTTTTACTTGAATCGTTAGAGATTTAAGTGTATACTTTCACACATAATTACTATACATAACTTCACACAAATTTCCAATTCCCTATTTACAACCCACTGGGATTGTCCACATGTCATATATCTGAGTGCCATTAATGCGTTATTAATAACTCGTTGAGAATTTACAAAATGATCAATAATTGTATATCATGGTCTGTCAGAAATGTTACATCATTCACGAGCGTCTGATTCACAATGGATGATCTTGAGGATGTTTTAGCCAGTCATCTTTCGAGATATTTTCAAAATTTCCGCTGTTGGTATTCTATAGCTATCATCATCATGACTAACCTCACCATTAAAGATAACCAGGTACAATCATTTTAATGAAATTGCCATGTGAGACTTATCGACATGACACTTTCTCAATTCATCATCCACCGTGATTTTTATGTACTTGTCTTGTGATGTTAGATTATCAGCAACATAAAAAAGTCTGTGACTAGGTAGGCTTGCTAAAATAATCTGAAGAGACAGCTGCATATTATTTGTTTTAAAATACGTGATGTGCTTTTCTTTGCCAAGCATACTAGTCATATGTCTACCTAGGATCTCTAATGTGATATCTTCCACATCTTCCATAGTTCATATTCAAACAGAAATTTACTCTCCTTATATTGTAAATGAAATTGCTAGTGATTTTTCATATAATTTACTGCGTATCGTTGTTTGTATTTCGCAACTCTATTCTGTATCATATCTACAAGTAAAACGTCTTTGACTCGCAGTTCATGTATCAGATGGATTTGTAGTTCGACAGGATGTAGCAACTCCAGCTGTTGGCAGTAATATTGGACTATAATTCAGCGCGATTATTATTTTGCCGTGATATTTTCTGGCGCGTCTAATGCAATCAAGTTTTTTGTTAATGGGAATATGTATATTATTTGATTAGCTTGTCTGTATCTTTGTTTTGGAGACCTGATGAAATATGACTGAAGTCTAGTATTTCTTTATGAAACTGTTTCTGTAACTACTTCAATCACCGTAGTAAAAATATTTTCAGCTGAAACCTTATCGATCAAAGCACTAACTTTTAATTGACAGAATCGGCAAGAAACTCTCTATACTTATCATATACCTCAGGGAGATATCGTATCTTATATATATATATATATATATATATATATATATATATATATATATATATATATATATATATATATATATATATATATATATATATTTCTGATACTGCTTTAAGGGCAGCAATAATGTGATATAAGTTATTCTTGTCTATATTGTAGGTGACAGAGTCTGTCAGAATTAGATATACTGTTGTTAGCAGGTTAGTGTCAGTATTATTGTCTACTATTTCTAACAACATCCTTTCATCATAATCGTCTATACCGAACACACATTAGCAAATGTATCCTTGAGCGTGCGAATTTTACAAAACTTGTGTTTCCTTTTCAACTAGTTTGTTAAGCTCGTAGTGTATCTTGTTTAGTTGCTCCAGCTTTGGTTTCTTACCACCATAAAAATTTGCTTTTACAAGGTTAGATTTATCACAACATTTTCTCTTTTTAGTACAATCAGTATATTTATCAAATATGATTCAACCTTTAACCGCCGCTTCTTGCAGTCACATGCAGTACAGTATTTGCTTATTACATAAAAGTCTCTGAAAGTATTTCAGTTGAGGGCAGCAACTCTAGCAAAGATATCACTGTTCTAGATTAAACAAGGGGAGTTAATTTGTTTTTCATATTCACAGCTCTTGCTTCATCATCACGTTCTTTGTCTAGCTATATCAACTATTTTAATCACAATTTTAGGGTTTAATGCAAAACTCTTTTGCAACACTGATCAATGGAGAATTGATAGACATTGTATAACACGATCACAATAAAATCACAATGACCAGGTCATCAAGGGCAAATATTTGAAACATATTTAAGCATGGGTAATAATCTGCAGGTTGAAGAACATAAAGACGGAATTAAGAGTACTTGTTTGTAAGTGCTACAGGATCAAATGTAAATTGTTTAGGAGTAGAATAAAAACACTCCGTACCGGATACAGCATATACAGTATAGTTCAAGTCGAATCATTTGATCCTTGTAATTGGCAAAGACGAATTACTCCAGAAAAATCACCTCCTATACCACTTAATCGAAATTTCCATATTGAAACAGCCTCTGGAGACTTTATAAAAATCCTCAAATCAAATGTTTCTCTGTTTATGGTCCACTTTACGTGATGTACAAGGCTGTTAAACCCAAACGCATATTCTGGCTCAATTTCCTGATAATAACCTGACGCTGTTACAACAACAAAACCTCAACAATTATGTATAACATTAGCAAGATGAGGAATGTGACCGACACTAATGTTTAGCTCGTTTTGTACTACCAGAATCGATTGCGATTATGTAACACTATCCACGCACTGTTTATTGGTGAGATCGGATGTCGAAACGAGTATATACATATAAGTTATCTTCCTGGCAACCACATCGATCGCACCTGTAACTGTGCCTCCAGATATTTTAAGATAATTGGCATCTGGAGTAGTAATTGCTCTCGCTGATGCTGGATTTATTTCAGTTTAATTTATTTGCAAGATCAAATTCAGCGACTGGATTATAAGCAGTTGTTATTTTATTCTAGCCCATGCCTAACATACATCGTATCACCAGATTTATCATCAACGTAATTTATATTTATTAAGTCCAATACCAAAGTTGTTATCTTGTTCGATCCCATGTCCAGATTTCCCACCATAGTATCACCAGATTTTGTTAGAAAGCTGTCCTTGACTAACAATAATGGCAACTTAGAATTATCTATAAAGTAAAGTTGTCCATGACTTACTGCCTATGAATTATTTATTTTGGGGGAAAAGAATAATATGTTTCAAGATTTACAACCTTTTTCTATTCATATTGATGTTTCCCGTCATCTTTCTACCCGATAAAGATAACGTGCAATTGCTGACACACTAAGTTGAGCAAGGGTTACTGCTTGCGAGCTATCTGGGTTGATTGGTGGATATGTTGTCTCAATGACTATCAATCACTGTCCAAAACACACTTAAGTTACCTGTCATTGTATCCCCAAATTTGTTTTCTATAATTTTGTCTGTTAAACATCAATTAACGTACCAAAGTTTGTGTAATAACTCATAATTTTTTCTTACTGCAAGATAAATATTGACATTGACCGCGAGATAAAAGTTTGCGAATACCTGAAATAGAAGGAGCATAATCAACTTTGACACGGAAGGACTAACCAAGCAAGCATCAGCATAACTACGTCGTACCGGACTGTCGTTATCTGACAGTCGAACGAGCTGGATCGAGCGAAACCAGCCTTCTTAAGAAACTGTTACTTAATGACCTCTTCAACTACGATCAATATTTTATCTATGCTATAAATTCACGTTGAAATAAGTACGAACTGATTAGCGAATAAAACGAAAAGCTGAAAAAAGAACTTGGTGTTGGCGAAGATATAGTTTTCATAAAACAACCCGAAGATTTAATTTCTTTTGCCGAGCTAGATTCTGACAAACATGTAATAATTGTGTTTGATGACACAATTGCTAAGTAATGGAGAAATGTACAAGATAAATATTAGTTTTCCCTGTCCCGCAAAGAAAAATTTAATGCAGTATATCTAGGTCAGGGATTTTATAATATTCTTTAATTCATCAGGCGAAATACTAGCTGCTGCATAATATTTGCCGGACTAGACAATATTGAAATAATATAGCCGAAGAACAGTGCCGGGGTGTATTAAAGGATAAATTTGATGAACATTATCAAAACGTTACTGGTTATGGTGGACCCAGTGTTTTTTTTATTTGATAAGCCAACAGGAGCTCGAAATAGTGTGTCCAGATGTGGAATAGACAGGATTTTGTACTGTAAAATTTAATACATCGGTAAACTGGTCCTAACAGCCACAATCGAAAATCAGTCTAGCAAAATGAATAAAACGAAAAATATTATAGAAACAGAGGTTCTAACGAAATTTGTTTCAACTAAAGCAGCTTTCAAAAAAAGGTTAAGCAGGAACGACGAGGTCTACAGCAGACGGTAGAATAAACTGCCAGACATTTTAGGCTAATGACAGACGCAGTACTTGGCAAACAGCCAGCTATTTCTTCTGTGTTACCAGGAGATTTTTAAAAAAATATTAAAGAAAGGTATTCTCGAAAAGGAGCAAAAGCAAGTTGCTGAGCAAATTATAGAGCAAGTAATAGATTCAGCTGTACGACAAGCTGTAGTATTAAAAGAAATTGAAGAGCCGGTTAGAGATAGTAAAGAATATGTGGATGGGGTTTGGAAACGATCAATAAATTATTAAAAGAAGCTATATATCTAGTAGATGTTACCGGTAAGAGATTTTGAGCAGATATTTTTTGGCTCAAATAGATTAAAAATTAATGATATAACACAAATGAATGTCTTTGAGGAAGATAATTACATTGAGCAACTAAATATTAGTTACAAAAGATGTCATTAGATAAAATCAGAGAATCTAAAAATTACGGTGAAGCAAACATATATTTTAATATGCACAGAGAAAGTATGATTGCTTTACGATATTATACTTTATAACAAAAAAAAACAAAGCGATTTGATTTCAAAATAACGTTATTAAAAACCTTAGTTAAAGGAATTGACGAAGAAAGAAAAGGAAAACAGCATATGGTCTGACAATCTTTAACTTATCCGCTGAAATAGTTGATAATCTGACGCTATTGATATCATTAAAATAAGCCGAGAATACGGGCACATAAGTAGATAATGAAATTCTTGAAGGCTTAGATAATTTCAGATCGAACGGTTATCTGACATCCGACGAATATGACATTTTACACACCGATTAAATTCACTAATCTCAAAAGCACAAACTGACAGCAGTTCTGGTTTATCTATCAGAGAAATTAGGAATGTTATCAACTACAATACTGCTTGACTCATCACAGACCATAGCGGGGAGTGGAAGCTTCTCTGTTATTTATAATCCACTAATCTATCTTGACAGAGATAAATAATATGAAATAGGACTAGTATCAGATACTGGTTGGTACTTAATGGCAAATATCAAAGCTAAATAACCACGTACCGTTTTGTAAATAACCGTATGCATGTATCTAAATAACCACATATCGTTTTGTAAATAACCGTAAACATGTATCTAAACCATTACATACCGTTTTTTAAATAACTATGTATATATTTATATAACCACATACCGTTTTGTAAATAACGATGATACAACAGCACATAAAGACATTTGACAGTGGATTGAATTTCAACAACCCTGTCAGCTCACGGTAAGAAAGGACGATATATTTTAACCCTAGAGGTGGCAATCATTAGCTAAACCCGATGCCCCTCCGGTCCTCCAGAAGGGATTGAAAGATAATATAATACAGGTTGACTAGTACTAAAAAGGTAAAAATGTATTAGGTACTTAACAACATTTAACAAGATAATACTTGATGCTAAACAATTACTGACATGAAAATCCAGGCATCGAAAACTACAGACGAGATAATCCAGGCACCATCCACTATTGAAGTGGTAATTTTAGATACCAAATTTCTGCTGCGTAGATAATCCTAGGTACCAATCAAATAATGATGAGATATCCATATACCTAACAATTTTTATGAATAAATATAACTACATACATATTGTTCACGTGATAATCCTAGATACCAAACCACTACTGAGGAGATAATCCAAGGTACGTAAACATTACTTACGAGAAAATCGTAGGGACCAAATCAGTACAGATGACATAATCCTAGGTAATTAAACATTACTTATGAGAAAATCCTAGATACATAACCAATTCGGATGATAGGTACCTAATCTCTACTGGTGGCATAATCAATGTGCAAAACCAATACTTATAAGATAACTTAGGTATCAAATTATAACTGATGAGATAATTCTTTGCAATAATCCACCACTGATGAGAGAAACTAAATACCAAACCACTACGGATGAGATAATCCCAGATACCAAAACAACCCCCCCAATATTTGATGAGAAAATCCTAGATAAAAGATATATGATGAGAAAATCTTAGATGCCAAAAAAAAACCCCATTTGATGAGAAAATCCCAGATGCTAAAAAAAACATTTGATGAGAATATCCAAGATGCCAAAAGTATTTGATGAGAAAATCCTAGATGCTAAATCACTACTTATGACATTGCCCCACGTACCATACAAAGACTTATGAAATAATAATAGGTACCAAATCGACCAATGAAGATATAAACGACTTACCAGGCCATGAGTAATGAAGTATACCATCCTATTTATGCAATAACTGCTGATGAGATAAAACTAATGAGAAAAGTCTAGACATCAAATCACTACCGATGGAATATACCTAGGTAAATAAAGTACCTATCAACTGCTTATGAGTTAATATTAGATTGATTGATATAAACATAGGTACCAAGCCAAACCCGATGACACAATCATAAGTACCGCATTACCATGGAAGAGTTAATCCATGCACTAACCGTAACTGATGAGATAGTTCTCCGTACACCAAACCACCACAGATACGATAATCCTCGATGCACCAAACTGTATCTGATGAGTTAATCCAATATTATCCTAAATATTGGAACTCAATTGATGAACTAATCTAAGCTATTAAACCACTACAGATAAGATAAAATACATATCAAATCATTACAGATGAGATAATCTGGATATTAAATCTCATTCGATGAAATAATTCTAATTATCAAACCACTACGGATTAGAGAAAAATGTACTCGGGAGATATGACTGAATGAGACAAGGACGTCGTTTATAAATACAAATTTGCTTACTAACCCAGGATGTGTTTAAATACAGTTTACACTATTTGTAAACAATGTTTGCTATTGCTTATATATATACTTCTGTTATTATTTTTTATTATGCGTCATTACGAGAGAGAAATCTGCATGTAATAATACTGGTTTCCAGATGAAAAAGACTTGAGATCTTGACAACGGTTGTAGTATGTGCTAGACTTTATCTTGTGGATTATCAGTCGGAGACTACAGCCATTGTTTTCACTTCCGATATTGTATTGTAGATTATCACTCAGAGACTACAGCTAGTGTTCTCACTTTCGATACTGTTTTTGGATTATCAGTCGGACACTACAGTTGGTGGTCTCACTTACGATACTGTCTTGTGGATTATCAGTTGGAGTCTACAATTAGTGTTCTCACTTCAGATATTGTCTTGCACACATTTTACTTTTTAAATATTGTGTTTACCCAGTGCGAGACTGTTGGCAATGAGAGTTTAATGAGCAGTCATTATTGGTAGCTGTTTATATCAAATAAATGTCTCGATGCATCCTATTATGATTTAATAGACATTATTCACTCACTTGCTAATTATGGATTAACAGTTAGAGACTAGACTAGAACTAGAGTTGGTGTTCTCACTTCCGTTACTGTCTTGTGGATTATCAGTTGGAGACTACAGTTAGTTTTCTCACTTCCGACATTGTCTTCTGGGTTATTAGTCAAAGACTAATTAACTACAGTTGGTATTCTCACTTCCGATATTATCATCTGAATTATCAGTTGGGTACTACAGTTGGTGTTCTCACTTCCGATATCGTCTTGTGGATTATCAGTTGGAGACTACAGTTATTATTCTCACTTCGATATTGTCATAAGGATTATCAGTCAGAGACTACAGCTAGTGTTCTCACTTCCGATACTGTTTTTGGATTATAAGTCGGAGACTACAATTGATGGTCTCACGATATTGTCTTGTGGATTATTAGTCAGAGACTACAGTTGGTGGTCTTACTTCCGATACTGTCTTGTGGATTATCAGTCAGAGACTACAGTTGGTGGTCTTACTTTCGATATTGCCTTGTGGATTATCAGTCGGAGACTACAGTTAGTGTTCTCACTTCCGATATTATCATGTGGATTATCAGTCAGAGACTACAGCTAGTGTTCTCACTTCCGATACTGTTTTTGGATTATCAGTCGGAGACTACAGTTGATGGTCTCACGATATTGTCTTGTGGATTATTAGTCAGAGATTACAGTTGGTGGTCTTACTTCCGATACTGTCTTGTGGATTATCAGTCAGAGACTACAGTTGGTGGTCTTACTTTCGATATTGCCTTGTGGATTATCAGTTGGAGACTACAGTTATTGTTCTCACTTCGATAGTGTCTTGTGGATTATCAGTCAGAGACCACTGTTGATGGTCTCACTTACGATATTGTCTTGTGGATTATTAGTCAGAGACTACAATTGGTGGTCTTACCTCTGATACTGTCTTGTGGATTATCAGTCGGAGACTACAATTAGTGTTCTCACGATATTGTCTTGTGGATTATCAGTCAGAGACTACAGTTGGTGGTCTTACTTCCGATATCGTCTTGTGAATTATCAGTCGGAGACTACAATTAGTATTCTCACTTCCAATATTGTCTTGCATACATTTTACTTTTTAAATATTGTGTTTACCCAGTGCGAGACTGTTGGCTAAGGGAGTTTCATGAGCAGTCGTTATTGGGAGCTGTTCATATCAAATAAATGCCTCGATGTATCCCATTATTTCTTAGGCATTTTTCACTCACTCACTGATTAAAGGTGTGTATTTTTATCATGCAATTCAATGTACACATATCATTTTGTGGCAACATTAATATTAACGACGGAAAATGATTCAAAGTTTGAATTCTCTAAGTAAGCAAGAAAACATAACCAGAATGGTAGCAACCTGAAGGAAAACTAATGTGGGAAGCAAGCGTTAATGCAAAATCAAATAATAACGAACCTTGATTAAGTATCTCTCCGCTACAGTCAGTATTACATGTTCAGTCTTCGTTACACCCGTGTCTGTAAGTTCAAACTGGTTCCATGTACTAAGGCATTTTGATTACACATCTAAATAATATCTGTTGTAAATTTCTCAAATCACGTGAACATCACACGGCTCTGGCATAGATCCCAATATATTCCTTTGTAATGAGATAAGATATAAAAATTAAGTAGGTTAAACACATGAGATAATCTTTCTCCAAGCTAGGAGTACAGGTGGCAAAAGAGTTGCTTCTACCTGACTGGTGATTAAAATCACGTCGTTAGCATCCATATAAGGATTTTAGATTTCTGGAGCTAAATTAGTTCCATGCATTCTTTATCGTATGATTTTACTACTTTTACTTTGATCGGGATGGATATAAGTAAAGCAGAAAAAATATTTCTATTTGCATCCTTAAATCAATTTGGCCAAAACTGTGGCCATTAATAACTTTCTTGAAATAAAATTACCACAATTAGTAACTTTATGGAAATGCAAATGGCGACAACAGCAATAAGTGCCGACAATTCCGTCTTATTGTACATGGTGTCGTTGGATACTCTTTACTTGCATGAAATATTTATCGCAGGAAAAATATGCCAGCTTATTTATTTTGACACTTGGTTACACAAATGGTTGTTGAAAGGCTAACAGATACTCGTTGAAAACTCAGACATTGTTCTTTACGAATTTTACACATTTCCGTTATCATTTGCTTTATCAGCTCCATTAGTCACTAGAGATGAAATTCACTTCGAATGACTCAATTCTGATTCTGAAAGGTACTTAACCTCATTTGGTGTTTGTGTTTTAGATGTTATCACATATTAATAATGAATTCGATCGCGGTGATGATGTTGCGGAATTTACTGGGATGCTGACAAAAATAGCAATTTCCTTCCACTTCTTGGTAAATATTTGTGTCAATATAGTGTTACCAAACCCTCGTATGAACCGTCATATAATTTTGTTAAGGGTCAAGTGGACGTTATTAGTTGGAACAACCCTGGTGTACCAATGTCAGCTGGAGGTCATCATAGAACTTTCGCACTTGCACGTGAAAATGACCAAGCAGTGTCGTCACCACTAGGTACGAAAACACTCCGGATTTGTTTCTACAATGACGAAATGGCGTACACAGCTGTATCTACGCCCAGCTACGCTTGCCAGGGACTTTTGTACACTAAGATTGACTAAGTGACAAAAGAAATATGTCAGCTATTATTCAACGAGGATGTACTTGTCGGTGTTACAGTTATTGTGTAAAGAAAGACTATTGTTAGATGAAAATAGTACAGACATAATCAGTGTGCTTTTAAATTAAATGGTGCTAGACCTCCAGAAAGCATGATCGCCAGAAATTTTAATATTTCACAGGAATATACTATCCATGATTGTATGACAGTTATACCATTAAAAGGGGTAATCGGCTAGAAGTGAGCCTGCGTATATGTTAATTAAGTTGTATTATTAATAGAAGAATTATGATAAAACATCAATATACCAAAGTGGAAAAATAATCGAAGTGAATAAACAGCTTCTAGATTAAAGCCATAAGAGAAGAGATTTTTTTTGTGAAATACAAACACGAGTGTTTGGATGTAGATGTTATTTGTAGACTGTCTTGGTGTGACTGGAGTTACAACCACGTGCACCAATCGGAATTATTGTCTGATCTATTTAAATCATAACTGATTAGTAACTGATTAGTATTCAATAAAAGTCCAGTAAATACCAAAGTAATTTTACCAAGGTTTTGTTAGTCATTGTATGACACTTGCTTGGTCACTTCTCTTTCATGGATTCCTAACTGTCTGCTTAGCTAGCTAAATAGGTAGAATTCAGGGGATAGAGTCTGGGACGTATATAAAGTATAGAATATAAAAAGACAAAAAACATACCGACACTACATACATACATACATACATACATACATACATACATACATACATACATACATACATACATACATACATACATACATACATACATACATACACATACATACATACATACATACATACATACATACATACATACATACATACATACATACATACATACATACATACATACATACATACATACATACATACATACATACATACCGTACGGACACGTCGATATTGGTCAGCATATAAAAAGAGACATCATCCAAGATCTATAATTCATTATCATGTGCCAAGAGAGAAAGATTAATCCTTTTACACAGCAAGTATCTAGCAAGAGTACACTCGAGTGCGATTGGAGAGATGCCGTACACTGTGACTACACTGTTTCAGTTCCGCATTATCGTCATGGGAACTTCCCTATGACGACCAAACCTATCATGGAATGTGTTCGATGGTCTCCAGATTGTCACTACCTACTTTCGTGTTTTGAAATCTTAGATTTGTCCGGTTCTAGCTTTATGCCATGAAGGATTTGTCTGACAGAAAAATCTTCTGATTTGCAGAGAGGACATTCAGTAATTTCATCATATATCTGACACAATTCCGTCCCGTTGTTTCTTTTTGTTGATAAAAGTCGGTTCTCTTTTTAAGTTGTTCCCGTGAATCGTATGTATTCTAGTCTTGAACGTCTAATCTACTTGGGCTTTTTATCATGAGGAGCCTCACTAACATGCAAGGGCAATAAGTTTCCATGCGTCTGGTCAATACATTTCTGACTGTGAATAATAATGGTACACATTATCAGTAAATAAAAGAATATCCTAATTGTAGCCAGAAGCGTGCAATTGAATGGACTAGAATCTGATCAGAGGATAATGTGGAAATGAAGATACAAACTCCAATGATCCTTATAGCCATTTACCTCAGTAGTTTTTCATTGCAATTTTTTAATCTATTTTGGGACTCGCGTTATAAAACACTATTTGCAAAACCAATTTCTGGAGACTGAACATTAAAGTTTTGAATTCAGTCATCTTTGCATACTATAAAATGCAAGACACAAATACCTTTTTTCAAATTTCAATAACTTTTCTGACTTTTACGAGAAACGCAGTCTGTAAATATCTTAATTTCAACCTAGCAAACGAGTTTGTAATTTACAGTGATATTTTTATGTTGAAAAGTCTGAACAGTTACTACGACCCTCCTTTCTCTGAACCTTTCCATCCCTCGTTAAATATTTTGACATTTATGTTGAAGTGTCACAATCCAACACAAATTTCCAAATATTTCGAACGGCTGAGGAATATCAGAAGAAACTTGCTAACTCACAGCTAAATAGTTATCTAATCGCATTGTAGATGTTCCCGAATGAAACATTAATAAAATATAAGAACTATAATGCAGAAGACACTGACATCTTAACTCATTAGAAGCCAAAGAGGATAGCTGATGATCATATTCTGTATTTTGTCTCTGACATGGTTGAATATTTAAATCTAATACAATGATAATACAATTGGAGTCAAATTTTGTCTTAAAAGTTGACCCAGAGGACCCACACGAACTGTATATGCATCAGCTAACACAGAAGCAGTAAAATAATTATACTTAAAAATTTAAATGCAAATATCGTTTGGATAAATGTTTTTATTTGTCCTGATCATTTTAGTCAAAACAATCGTACAAGTATAATTCAATTTTATTTTCCATCTGACATTTGACAAACTCCCTGATTAACTAAAGGTGAGAAACTCAATTTTATACCCATGTTGGGTCGCCAGGTGATATAAAGCGCTTACAGTTACGAATCACTGCCATCTCACCGCTGTCTGTGTGAGTTCGACTTTCGGGTATCGTCAATGTATATAAGTGAGACAAACTTGCCATTATTTGCTCCTGGGTCGGTGGTTCTTTATGGGATTTTCCCGCTTTCTTCCTCCACCATTTATTCTGGCCACCATGTAAACCTATCTTTAAATGGCCATAAAAACCACAATAACAACAACAACAACAACCCATGTTGTATATGTTCAACAATAGGGCAAGATAGCTACGACGTTTAGAGAATACCCGCATACGTGTTTGGGCCACTTACATATATTCTCTTATCTTACTTTTTTTCAACATTGTCATCAACGCCATCTTGTTTTGGTGGATTCCATGCCAGATTCGTAAGTTTTCAAACTTGAAACATGTTGGTTCGACTGATTTTGTCATTTCTATACTCTTATTGCAAAAAAGACTAGCCAGAAGAAACCAGAGTATAAATCGAAGGGCAACAAGAGCAGCAGAGAGGCTGAACCATACAAGGATGTGCCAGGAGAATCTTTTGTCCAAACTATGAGAAACAAACTGCTATTCTTTATGCTTGTTCTCATCAACAGACACAAACGATGAGCACAATCTTGAGGTCACAGCCTCTCTGCTGCTCATCTCTTTGTTAAATGACGGAACAAATTTGGATGAGAGGCTGAACCCTACAACTTTCTACAGACCATATGTTTGAAAATTAAGGGTTCCTACGAAGGATGGAAAAAGAATTGTTTGCCTTAATAATGAAAACTTCTCCAATTGACCAAATTTTTGCTCGAATTATTCACGATCTGGTCACTTCGAGTATGTCCTTCATCCTCTCTGCTGCTATAAATTAAACAGCCAGTATAAATATTATCAATATTGAGTATTGGAGAACCACATTCAGCTAAATTAGCTCGAGAGAGACTAGAGGCAATTAAAATATATATACCTCTTCGTGATTCTGTTAAGCAACAAGTACAATCGCGTCAGGAATATCGATTTAAATTTGAGGAGGATACAAAACAAGTATTCAAGCCTATTGCTGAGACCACTAAAGGTATTCACCCTGTGTTAGAGAAAACAGCTGAAGCAATTGAAAAATTAGCAACAAAAATCCTAGGAAAACTAAAAGGAATCCTGAAGAACTTCCAGCCGAAATAGCTGCTGCGATGCCAGTCCCGGAAATACCTGAAGATGCAGACCAGACAGAAAACGTTGCTGAAGCACAAGCCCCTGAACCAAAATCTGCAGTTGAAATTTAATGAAGAAACTGTTAAAGCAATTAATAAACTTAACATACAACAATCAGCTGAATTTGATGTGGATGGTTTTAGTCAAACATGTAAATTAATGAAATCTGAACATGATAAAGATATTAAAACCCGTGAACTGTGTCAAAAATCATTATATCGCATACGAATGAATGTTGAACAAGCTAGAGCTGATGAATCATTATATTAGAATTATGTTAGGGCAATTGATGATTTAATCCAAGCAAGAAAAGAGGAGAAAAAAAACCAAAGTAAAAAATAAAACCCTCCAAAACAACAAGCACCAAATCCATTTGAGCAATCACTTTGTGATTATCCAGAATCACTAAAGACACCATCGAGTTCAATTACAAAATCACCGCCGAAACCAAGAAAAGAGGAAGAAGATGAATTTCAAAACGCTCCTGGTGCAACTGGAAGTGGTCTAGGAAGTGGTCTTATTACTTGTCCCAATAATGTTCTTGCTGATGTTGATCGATTAGAAATCCTCATTGGAGGAAAACGAGCTGGTAATAATTCATCAGAAATCATTAATGAAGTAGCAGTTATTTGTAAACTACTATTTAATGGCGGCATTATAGACATTGATGTGTATCAGTCCCTCATTAATGAAATCGCCGATGACTACCACAGTGATTAGATACAATTAGAGATAAAGTCAATTAATAACAAAAAATGATCGTGCATGGTGCTCAACGTGGACCTACCATGGTCAGGTTAATAAACTCTCGATTACCAGTATACAAAACAATCTAAGGATAAAGACTAGGTGATGTTGTTCACGGTTTGTTTAGAAGCATAGCCCCAAAAGCAATACCTATTGCAAAGCAGCTAGGAATGAAAGCTATTGATGTTCGTGAAAAATGGTATAGGCGCTGTTGGTATTCTTGCTAGCAAAGCATTTCCAGCAATCAAAGGTAGACTATCAACATTATTACGCAAAACGCAGGTTGCCCGACCTCAACCAGTGAAATTGGCTAGCACTGACGTGATGCCAGCAAGTGTAAGTAAAAAAAAAAAAATCAAGCCGCTAATCAAAAACTAGCGGAGTTGGTTGATGTTCCAATGTCGGAAGAGGAAAAAAATATAACCGCTAGTCTGTTAGCAGGAAGTGGTTTTCATGTTAGACAAAGATGATAATAATAAAGATGTTCAAGCGTATTTCTGACCCCGCATTTGAGATGGGCGCATAAGTTCTCAAAGATGAGTCTATACGTACGCGATTATCAGTATTATTCTTATGACGCCCGAATTCCTGATCAGCGTACACGAACTGAACTACAGGTTCAGGACACAAGTACATATATCTTACCCATTGAAGCAATTATTGAAGTCAAAGGTGAAATTTTAATAACTTTAATTCTGCAGCACCAGTAGCATATGCAGCCGATGTTAGAGTTGCTTTTGTTAAAAAAAAGGTATTATGACGTTGTTTGATAGAGTTACGTACATGATCGACGGAAAAAATATTGAATCAATTCAGAAAGACGGTGACGTTGCCACGACGATACATAGGTCTAGCAAGATACAGTGACGATTGCTCAAGATCAGCTGGTCCATCAATTATGTTTGCAAAGGACACAACTGACTTTCCAGAAAGTAGAAACGTGACTATAGTGATGTGAGAGCTGCAGGAGGAGCTGCTGATGCCCTTGCAGTATTAACGATGAATGCAAATTTTAACTTAGGATTTGCAACACGTCGAGCAATATTAAAAGGTGATTGGAGAACATTTGCATGTGCAATTCCATTATCACACATCTTTGGATCTTGTAGAAGTGTTAGGAAATTGATTTTCGGAGCTAAACATACAGTTGTACTATGCCAAAAAGCGACGACAATGATGCAATCTGGCGACCTTGTGTATTTGATGCAGGTAAAGTTATACTGAATAAAACATTCGCTGTGGATGCTAAAT
This sequence comes from Potamilus streckersoni, assembly GCA_016746295.1. Classification (NCBI taxonomy): domain Eukaryota; kingdom Metazoa; phylum Mollusca; class Bivalvia; order Unionida; family Unionidae; genus Potamilus; species Potamilus streckersoni. The sequence goes on from JAEAOA010001099.1 coordinate 396,519, forward strand.
TATGACTCCAACAATATCTAAAGAAGATCGGTTACTATCTATTATGTGTCAAGGTGGTAAATCAATGTTATCATGGTTAACAACAACCACAGATAGTGTTCAAAGTACAATTAACGGTTTATTCACATGGCAAATAGCTTCTCAGCGAGGCATATAAGTGTCAGACTGAACTACAAAGTCATTGACGATTACACGTTGAAAGTAAAAAATATCGCATCGCAGACGCATGGTTGTTACTGATATAGTAGTTTACTCGGTTTCTGCTGTTGTTGCTGGAACCGGATTATTATTATCAACGATAACCATGACGGCTCCTGCAGTTTTAATGATTGCCGTTTCTACAACAACATGTGCAGGTATTCTCAGTATTATCGCTAAGAAAATATCTACATGCGCGAGCGATAAATTATGCGAGTACATGATGAAATTGCACTAAGCAACAGCCGCCTATACTAAAACATGCTCACATCTTTCCTTTTATCTCTATGATGGTAAAATATCTGATGAGGAGTTCGTAACGATAATGAAAACCTGCGATGAAGCATTCATAATGGAACACAACGCATTATATAGTGACAATAGCGGAAAGATGGAGAATTCAATAATAATGATAACAATAATGTCAGAGTCAAGGAAACTATTTCAACAGATCGTCACTAATACGACACCATCAAAAACTACTATGATATCATAATACTATGATAAGTTCGACCAATCCTTAATTTAGTGTTAACTTTCCAACTGCAATTCCAGCAAGCGAGATAGCAGTGGCCCAATTACTCGTTTATAATAGCTGGCCAAAAATCAGGCCAAAACCATTTGGTGGATTACCAGCAAATAATTCACTGGTATGTGCGAATAATAATAAACCGGATGGAAACCTGACTGGCAAGTTGTTGGAATTTCAACGGGTAGTTATAAAATAGAACAGATTAATGAGGTTTCCAACGCAGAATTAAATCTATCACAGGGGAAGAATCTAAAAAAGCAATCACTGTTTACGAACCAACACTATCAGCGGTGATTGAAAAAATTCTCCTGATTACCTCGTAGATATTTATCAGAGTTCGATCAGATCAAAGTTAGGATGGCCTGAAGTCGCATGGAGTTTCAGAGCCAACTAAAGATAAACTTAAAACAAACAAAAAAGATTTATTAAAGATCCAGAATATAGAAAAAAGAAACAAACATGGCATTATATAAAATTTGTATTTGATCCAAATAATAATGATCGTTACTTTACCGATTTTGACCGTGAAAGGATCCCCTATATAACTAGATCATCATTTACTGTTGTCATCGTAGACCCCAGCGTACTAGAGATATTGTTGATGAAAGATTTTTAAAAGACTTTTTGCATACTCTTAAACCTGAATATGATAAAACGTTTAATGATTTAAGAAATTTAATTATTACATTATCACAGCATTATGATTATAGTGCAAAGCAGCAAATAATCGGGTCAATAAAGCACTTAAATGGGATCCTACACGATGTATACATCGCCAATCGAAGTATAAAAAAATCGAAGCAATTATTTCTTGATCATTACAGAATAACAGAAGAGCAATTACAGCCACTCATTATACCAGATTTAAATAACACTGAAACGAAGAAATCATTAATTGATCTTATTGAAGAACATTATCCTGGAGTAATTGAATCGGGGAGACAAATAGCCCCACCACCGTCTATATTAAAGCATAATAACAACTCCTTTTGGTGCCGGGCGTCACATATCACCAGGCATTGTAAACATAGCAACAACAATCGCTGTTAATCTCCTTTGCGACATTGTAGATGGAAGTTTTCAGATAGATCTTTCAAAGTCTAGCCAGGCCCATCAAAATTACATATTATAAACATTTCCCCCGCCGAATCCACCCGCCTGGCTCATTCTATCAGAGTCAATTAATTCAGTGTACCTGAGAGTTCATAATCCGTTTTTATCAAGAATACATTTCAAACTTACAGACCAGAATGGACATACCTTGCACACAAAAAAACGAGACTATAAATATAAATCTATATCTGATATCATAATGCAAAACAAAAAAATATTTAAATAAATGGTACTTGTCTATGATACCTGATACATAATGGTTGGTCCGTATTCTTGGATATTAATGTATACACACATGCATGGTGGTTGGTCCCTATAGCATATATACTTGTTAATAGTTTGTATACGTGTGCAGGTTACAGAATATACATTCTTTTACATAGGCAGAATATATATATATATATATATATATATATATATATATATATATATATATATATATATATATATATATATATATATATATATATATATATATATATTAGTTTTTCCCATGGGTTTTGTATTGCAATTAACACAGTTAATGGTCCCTTAATTTCATTGTCACTGTCATTTTCACTCGTATTCTCACAATGTTCGCTTAATTGCATTATATAAAAGATCGTAATCTTTTTCTGTTCGTATTCATGAGATATTTCTAACTTGATTTTGACAATAGCGTTTGAGAGAGGCACAACAAATTTTACCTGATTATCTGTGACTGTTGCCAGTGACTTTAATATTCCCTGTTGAATTATGTTCATGAACTTATATTTGGAAGATAGCGTAAATCTGTTTCGGTTTTTGAGTTGCTGTAACGAGTCAAAATCACATAGACTCTTTTCAGCAGATACATTGATACCGTTATGTTGTAATTTTTTAATCGCAGAAACAATGATATTTATATTTTCAATATTCATTATATAATGAATGCATATATTTAATATAAAAAAATAAAATAGAGAGCGCGAGGTTTCAATCGATCTACCATTCCATAGTTGATCAGATAATCCTAATGAGGTTTCTGCAATTTTGTTTATATATTTATCCCAAGTCGAAGTTTCTAACTATAAGCCGAAATGTTAGAAAGTCAAAGGTGTGTCTGCGGTTTAGGTCTTGTTTTGCGACCATTTGTTGCCCTTGCAAGAATTTCTAGATTATCCGTATCGGAAAGTCTAGAAACTCAGAAGGCTTAAATGGTCATTGTGACCTGGAACCTCATTAGGTTAATTTTTACTTTTGTGATTGTGTCTTTAGAATGGCCCTTGTATGGTTACCCACTAGTAGGTAACAAGGCCACGCTCTCATCTCAACCCTCGCTGTCTATTTTGGACGGCACACAACACATAACATATACAAAAGACAACACCTAAGGCGGGGGAAACTTGTCTACGTCAATCAAACGCACATAACTCCCTACTATGGCGACACCTAGGAGTGCAAAATAGCACTATTATGTATTTACATAGTAGGAAGTTATGTTTGTTTGTTGAATTTCGCGGATTTCTCCGGGCCCCCCCCCACATAAATAGATAATATTTCGTGGGCACAATATCGCCCCCATAGACAAATTTAATTTTCCTTTCACAGGATTCCAACCATTACCTGAAGTATCACAGTTTCCATTCGTTAGCATCGTGCTATGGACGCATTACATAAATATATTAATTAGTTAAAATATACTTACCTAAACACAGTAGTACTAAAAACTGTAGTGTTTGATTTTCTTAACAGAAATTGTGGTTTCTGGAATTTTTTTTCTTCAAGTTTTCAAAAACTGTATATATATATATATATATATATATATATATATATATATATATATATATATATATATATATATATATATATATATATATATATATATATATATAATTCTGCATGTGGTGACCTAACTTGCGCGGATGTTAATAATACTGCTAAGTCTCTGCGTAAGCTGTTACCATAGAGATTCTTAATAACTTTACGCATTAGGAATTGGGTAACACATATTTTCTCATGTGGTGTATTATAATAAAGTCACTCACGCATTGAATGTATTTATTATACAATATCTATATTGGTTTAGAATGTGGAACTATATAGCCGATTCCTAAACTGAGAAATTTTATGTATGCACTATACGATATAGCCGTTTTTCCATGGGAAAATCGATAATCAGACAAAATATATCGACTGCATTTATGCACTGAGATATCTTGTACGCGAATTTTATATAAACATAGAATACAGTATTATCAGTTTTTTTTTTACTGGTTGTGTGACTAGGGATAGTTGCCGATTATCGTAGAATAAGACCACTGGCAAGGCTATTGTGGTATAAGGTTTGTGAAAGGTTGCTTTGTTAATGCGCTATGTATATACATTTGTTTACAGACAATGGTGATTGATATGCATAAAACATATGTGCATGTGTCTGCAGCGTGAACAAAAAATAATTAAATCTGATTAAATAAAGAGTGTTTCGTGATACAGTTTATGTATCTTTCTGTGAAGAACCAGCTTAAGATCTTATATTTTATAAATGATATTGCAAGCTAAATAACACCGTGAACGTGCTTGTAACATAAATACTAATAACTGCAATAATGACTATGTTTTGTGTTGGCCTTGGTTGTCTCGCTTGATCATATAAGTACTGGAAAATAAAATGTTCCTTAAACTTAAGTGATAAAGCAGACTTTGTAACCCCTTCTGCAACACGTCTCACTGAAGAGCGTGTTACGTTAGAGTATTTACTATAGGAATAGATTGATTTGAACATAATGTCTTCTCCAGATTCTTTAAACACGGATTTAATAGCTTTTGCAAATCGTGCGCCGCCAATTTTTTTTTTCAGATCTGCAGTTTTCACTTTACGTGATTATACGTAGATTTGCAAGTGAGTTGTCAACTTTATTGTTCTTGATGTGATCAACACATACCCGTCTTTGATCGCTCCCAAGAAACACACGACCACAAATCTCTGTGGTAAATAATGTTTATTTCCTTTGGTATTAAATGCAGGATAACCAGCATTTGTAACATTATCTTCATGTTTTTATCAATCTACAATTTCTAATGATTCCATTACAATTCGCTTCATAATTGGTGAGGATTGGATGTGACACAAACTCATTTTGCTCCATTTATATGCTATATACTATTTGTTTAAATCATTGTTTTGAAAATCTAGCTAGATAATCTTCTTCGTGCTTTATAACAGATTCAGCGTTAATTTTTTTATCGTCATATCTTCAACTCTCTGTATCTTTTACCACCACATAGCGCACACAGGTGCGTCTTTCCTCGCACACTAACACCACACCGTATACTTGGTTTAGGTCCTATATTTCAGGTTCAAACGCATTGGATGGGATAACTGCATAACTCGTTTACGCAATTTTTGTTACACGGAGATGTATAACCAATCTTAAGCCAGAGACAATTGTGATTTGGTTTAATCATATATAAAAGAAAAAAAACTTCAATTTAGATACATATTTGCCTTTATTATAATATGCAAGAATTGTATCCGAAATTGTGCCTGCCGCGGCTAGATTTAATCTTGACAGACTACATAAATTTAGTTTCTCAATGCAAGATCTAGCTTCAACGAATGTGGATATAACTAAACGCATCCGTGAAGCCAAGAAGGAGTTTCGCCACGATGGTGCGGCTCATGCGTGGTCCACATTCAGGATTGGAAATGTTTTCTATGTGATGAATGACAAACGAGAAAGAAAAATCATTGACTACCTTCATGTTTGGAAATATATTATTTTAGTAAAATTTATTGTAAAGACAGATGATGATATTTGGATCATCTGAGACAAGTGCGAATCCGTCCAAAAGTCAGGAAATAATATTATCCTTGGTGAAAATTCCAAACCAGGAATGCTGACTGGAATAGACAAACCGTATTATGAGCAATCATATCCAGTAACTGCTTTTGTGCAAGCGCTCTATCCGTTAAATGATAAACCTGGCGTTGGGGATCTCAAGAAAATGAAAATGTCGAGAATAAACTGTGTAGCTGAGCGAATTAGAGAACACTTCACAAACGAGATACGGAGCATTGGTTTTGACAGATTTAAGACGTAAAAATAAATATGTAGGTTAAAAAAGTTAAAGATACTGAATCGTCTATCATCGACGTTGCTTAGCTAGAAAAGTTATTAAGATTTTCAGTAGCAATGAAGACATTAACCGGAGAGATTTTGTACATACCAAAATACATAAAAAATGGAAACCATATAACAATCATTGACCATAACTCACATGAATGGACTAATGCTGCAACTGTATTTCCACGAGAAAAAATGGTTAAATTTTACCACGATGATGTATTCGATGCCATTGGAGATGTTAGTAAAAGTGACACTGTTTCTGCGTGGCTGATTCGGAGTTTGGAATGTGATCATTATGATCAGTTTGTACGGTCTAGCTTTGATATTTATCGTACATAATCTCTTTTTAAAGAAATGGAAACAAAAAATATGCGCTGAAATATACTTCTGACGATGTCAATGTTAGACAATTACTAAGCAATTGTTTTAACGTACCATCGGTTGCTGATCATTTCGCTCAGGAAAAAACTCATGGAAACCGACAATATTAGAATTTCTCGAAGATGTCGCGAGGAGTTGTATCGAATACGGGTACGGTGGATTGTGAAATACTAAATATAATTACAATGACGTTATCTCAGTTGATATGAAAGTGTGTTATCATTGAAGTTTGCATGGATATGGAGAGTGTTCTAAATACTTTAATAGATTTGGACATCCTACACATGACGTTGCGATAAACGGACTCTTACCAGATTTTGACCTAACCGGATTCGCTCGCATAAAATCGTTTGAATTACACTTGGATCTCAATCCGATTGATTATGCTTGGTTTGGTAAACATTTTACAAAGAGATGTTGGGCTCTGCTAAGGTATATGCCAGATGCCGAACTTTTAATATCGTTGAAAGTAACTGAAGCAATTATAACATATCGCATGCAGAAACAAGTTTGTTATCCAGAACCTGATGTATTTGATGCTAAAGACGATGAGAAGTTTGCAAAAGATGTCGGCAGAAAACTAATCGGTAAGTTTACACAAGGAGGTTCGCATGTACAAGATTAATTATGGACGATATTGAACTCGATTTCATAATCGCTGATACGATGGAGAAAAACACATTTATAAGCCGATGTTATGCTTATTTATCAGACAAAACAAAATTATGTACCATTGTGAGCTATACTGATGGCGAGTCACCGCAGTTTACTCATCTAAGATCTTCGATGCTAGCTTATGTTTCGATAAATCTATTATCAATGATAAACATATTTCCTCATTACGCTGTTAGAGTCGCGACAGATTCATTTTATGTAGACAAAAATATAAAGATTCATTAAAATTCGGTATTGATGAATGAGGAACGTGAAGGATAAAACAAGAAAATATACTTAGTTATTGTGAATCTGTCGATGTTGACATTGCAAAGACATATTACAGAAATAATCAAGTATCAAAATCATCTGAGCCATCGTGCATGATCCTATATCTAGACATAATACCGATTACCTAAATGGGTGTAGAGGTTCAGGTAAAATAACACGTGCGATTAACTTATTCGTGATTATAGATATGATTGTTTTAACACCAAAGCACAAACTCGCCAGGGAAATAAAGCAACCAGGTGTAAAAAACGTGTACATATCATAGTTTCTTTAGATGGTGCAGAGATACATGGGCTCCATCACGAATGGGTGAAAATAGATACCTAAAATTATTCTATGGGACGAAATATGCACGGTGTCTTTGGATGTATTGTAAATATATCTTGATTGGCAGTTACTAAATAATACTGCTGTGATTACATGTGGCGATCATGGTCAACCACCACCCTTTGTTTTGCAGTTTCCACATGAGTGGCTGAAAACATTTGTAGATTATTACGAAGAAATATCTGATAATCATAGAGCTGTTGGTGAGTCGCTGAGAGATCTTAAAAGATAATTACGACTACAGCCAGAAATAAAAATAGTTTGAAGTAAAGCGTGAGGTAATTCCAAAAAAATCCATGAAGGATTTTTAGATCTTATGGAAATCTGCTGATTTGATAGTTGCCAGTAGAAAAATAGTTCGTGATGAACCGCAAAGGAAATTATTTACGTTACACAAACAAAAATTCCCAACATCACCTGTACCGTTGTGTTATAGCCCAGCAGATACTAGACAAAAAATGTTGATGTTGAGATTCCTGGTGGAAACACTGTCTGAATACAAAATCTTGTGTTAAATGATATTGTTTTTGTCGCTGTTGATGTTGTCGAGAGCATATTAAACATGGATAAATCGCCATGGGTATTAGGGTACGCTATAACGATTCATTCGTCGCAGGGATTAACTATCACTGATACTAGTGTTTGGATCGTCAATGATCGTAATGATATAATCGAATTTAGTTTATCTATCAGTATCTCCAGTTAGCCGAATATCACAACTGAAACAGATTATCATAGATTGCGTAATAACCGAAGAAATCACTAACAGTGTGGATATCAATAAAAATTAGTCAGCTATAAGCAGTGTGACAAAAAAGTAATTGCGCGTTTGATATAGATGTGGAAATTATTATGCTGTTAAAACAACGACAAAAAAAAAATCACTGCGCAAATTGCAACGCAATACCGTATGCAATTAAACGTTGATAGAATTAATAGTAGTCTTGGCCACACATGCAAAATGTGATGCTGACCTGTTTGGAGTGTAATCGACGTCGAGGAACTGCAAGTTTTTGTTTGTGGTCGCATTAGACGGTTTCATTGGAGTTGCACGAGTAACTTCCTTATTCAACGCAGCTACCCATTCACGAGATCTTGTATCTGTGGATATTTCCTTTGCTTATTGATACCCGAATAACAGCTCAGCAAGTGTTCGATTAAATCGTTCAACGATTGCCTGATCACGATGCATTTCCGTCTATCCTTGACTGATGTTAACGTTGTGCATGTTCATCAATGATAATACTGCACCAAGAGATTCTTTGCCAGGATCAACCTGTAGTAGTTTTGGCTATTGTAAGGGTCCTCGCTGATAAATTTGTTTAAACGCAGATGTAACTTCAGATGCTGTCTTTGTTGATAGCGGCTCCGCTTTTTTATATCTGCTGGCAACGTCAACGACAGTTAACGCGTATCTGTATGTGTGTTGATGTCTACCTTTTTTAGTGGCACGTTTATGAAAACAATATATCCCCTTGATGAGCTTCATTAGGTACGTTGACATCAAAATGTGCGTATTGAATTTGTTATGTGGATTTAGAAAGATTTGCCATATTGCCTGTCGTGCTAACCACGCTGCAGCAACATCACGCGAAACGTTTGCTTACGCAGCAAGCTTTGCTAATCGCTGCCTTACTTCTCCATTATCGTCTCGGGGAATAATAAACAGATTTCATTATAATAATCAGTTGATTAATTACCAGCCCCTATCATTATTTTACCTTTCATAGCAGATTGTATTAGGAAGCTAGCGAGAGATTCTCTGAGAGATTTATTAGTTATAGAATTTAACGTGTGAATCAATTTCACATCTGCGAGATACCGTTGTTGCAAATCTGGACTTTTGTAAGCAACGTCATGAATGTAACACGCTTGATCAATTTTATTTACTGGCTACTCTCCTGTACTTGGTCGATCTTGGTTATCGAGTGTGGTATCGAGACGAGTTCCAGGACCACAATAATTATATCCAGGAAGGTATTTCTCACCGAGGTATTTTGCCCATGGAGTACCTGGAAATTTCCCAAACGAAGCGGCTATATCACCACCACATGCTATTTGCGACGCGGATACAAATTTATATTCGCTTATACCACATTTTGTACATTTACCCGTATTTGCGCGTCTCTTATTTTTTTGTTGTTATCGTTGTCAATCCAACTGTGGGTGTTGTTGCTCTACATCGAATGCAATATAAACTCATATTATTATTATACGGATATAATTGACTTTCTGCGACACAAAATCAAGAGCCAGTAAGGCTCCATCCAGCGTTACCAAATTCTTTCAGAATGATCATAATAGGTCAATCTGGATCTGGTAAGAGGCAATTATTGCTTAATCTAATAATGTGATGGCTCAAGTTGAATAAGTTATATTTAGTAACTCCATCTGGAGATGATCAACGATGTTACGAAGTACTTAAAGATTTTAATCAAAATGCAAAATTACTGGACGAAACCAAAAATCATATCATCGATTTTATTACCGATATTGATGATGCTCCATCCGTTGATGACTTAGATGGATTCATTAATAACCTCGTAGTGTACGATTATGTGATGCTGGACAAACAATCCAATCCAGCTAGAACATTTTATCGAGGCAGACATAAAAATACTGACGTGATTTATGTTACTCAGGGAAATTTCCAGATACCTAGAGACCTAAGGTGATTAGAGATAACTGTAATATTTTGGTTGTGTTTAATGGTGTAGATAATTATACCTTACAAAATATTTATTACATTTGGTGTTCAACGACATGGATAGGATTAAATTTAAACATTTCTTTTCTAAAGCACAATCTGTTCCGTTTAGATTTATAACGATAACCTTACATGATCCAAAATCAAGGTATCGTGTAGGTTCAGATGAAATCTTTCTTGCTTGATTTTTAATTTATAGGAGCAGAGAGGATGAAGGACATACGCGTAGTAACCAGATCGTGAATATATCGAGCAAACATTTGGTCAATTAGAGAAGTTTTCATTATTAAGACAAACACTTCTTTTTCCAGCCTTCGTAGAAACCCTTAATTTTCAAAAATATGGTCTCTAGAAAGTTGTAGGGTTCAGCCTCTCATCTAAATTTGTTAAGTTATGTAACAACAAGATGAACAGCAGAGAGGCTGTGACCTTAAGATTGTGCTCATTGTTTGTGTCTGTTGATGAGAACAAACATAAGGTATAGCAGTTTGTTTCTCATAGTTGGGACAAACGATTCGCCTGGCATAACTTTGAAGGGTTCAGCCTCTCTGCTGCTACAAGGCAATATTCTTATGGTGAAATTACACGATTTATGATTAACTTGACATTCAACTCTAAATTAGCATGTTTTTATTTTGTCTTTCACAATGCCAATTTCTTTTCTAATATATTTTTTTTAAAATTCAACTTCGTGGCTGCTCTAGTATTTTTCATGGTTTTTAATGCTATTTTATTTTTTGCTTGTTCATCTGTCATTTTTGTGATCCTTAGTGACTAAGATCTACGTAGGTCCTATGCATAGAAACATCCTAAGGATCGACTCGGCTCATCTTGTATGCTCGTGTTGAATTTAAGCTTGTTTCCAATCTTTTCAGTGCACCAAGACATAACGAAAAGGAAGACAACAGACCGAATCTATAATCTTATAAGATTTTATTCTTTGAAACTTATTCTAATTGAAAGAAACGAAAACGAATTTTCTATCTTGCAAAGAATAGGTCACAGTATGAATTTTATCCAGCATTGTACAAGTAGTACACTTGTGTCATATACCTTGTGTTGGTATTGTATGAATATTATATGGTAACGCTAAGAATCCGCATACTTCAGTGTCTAAATATTTATAATTTACAAAAAAATATTTATTTCTTTAGAAAAAAGAACAACAACCACTGAAAAATTATTTGTAGAAAAAAAATTATATTAATAATCATTCCAATGAATAATAATTTATCCGAAGAAACAAATCAGCAAAATGTATGAATATATACCACAATTTACAGTATCATTGGTGGGATAGTAGTATCATATCATCAAAGATAATTTTTGTGATTATGTTGTTTTCTTGTTGCTTCTCTTGCAGTTTTAGCAATAATACAATTAATCTTTGAGAAGTGCTCTCATGCTGTGTTTTTTAGTGGGTATGGTCATATTTTTATCAGTCATCATATTGAACCACTTATGTAAAATAGGTTTGTATTCACAAACCTTTAACTTGACTGATCCTGTTCCTACGCTATATTATTGTTTTTGCACATGGCTTGAGTGACTGAGACCATGTGATACTACTCAAAAAGTTTTCCATTTCTTATAATCTCCATTACAATATCATCAAATATATTATATCTTTCTCTAAGGTTGCTAATATTTCTTCTAGGTCCGTGTCATAACAAATTGTTCCAAATCAGCAGGAAGTTGCTTGGATACATTTCCTTGCGCGACCATTGCTGGAGATCCTTGGTTAAAATTGCAAACAATATTGGAAATTGAAAGTAGTTCACAAAATCTACCGATGTGCTTCTTCGCAAATCAAGATACCGATACGTTAACATATCTACATCCTGGCGTATCGATCAGATATTTCAATGCTAAGTCCTAGTGATGTCTATTACATTTCATGAGGTGTCTCCCTTAATATGCAATTCCAACTAACCAACAACATGTAAAACCGGTGCATCTTACATAGGACTGACTTTTCAAAGATACTTTGTAAGTTTAACAAAGCACTTCTGTCTACCAGAGAGAAGCCATTACATGTTTATTTGAGGGAAAGGATGCATTTTTGCATGAACGGACCGGCATGGAGCAATTGCTTATTAATGAATCCATTCCAGTTGTAAGCGCGTCTTGTCTCGATCATATATTAATAGTGTTTAAATTTGAACAACATTATTTTGATTAGATGCTGTGCATGCAATGAAAATCACAGACCCAAATTACTGAAATATCTGATCGATCCGCCAAGGTGTAGACAGAATAACATGCTTAGCTGGCGTAAATGACCAATGAGTAAAAAAAATCAAGGTCTGTATCACGTTACATTTAGTCTCCAGATCATAATAATTGGAATTACGTTCTTATAAGTTCATTCACACATTGTAAATAATATATAATAATAAAGCATAGGAATATGGGCGTTTAAAAAATGACGCAACAGAATATCCTTTTTTGATATGCTTTGTGTTTGTGTTCTCCACATCCACTATTTGGTCCAAAAGATCTTGGACAAAGTTTACAAAATTGTTTTTTGGAATTCTTGACTCAGCATCTGAATAGTATAGGTATAAACGTAATGAATAGAATAGGCATCCACGTGATGAATAGGATAGGTATACATGTAATGAATAGAATAGGCATACATGTAATTATTAGGATAGGTATACACGTAATTAATAGGAGAGTTATATACGTAATGAATAGGATAGGCATCCACGTGATGAATAGTATAGGTATACATGTAATGAATAGAATAGGCATCCACGTAATGAATAGGATAGGTATACATGTAATGAATATGATAGGCATACATGTAATTAATAGGATAGGTATACACGTAATTAATAAGTGAGTTATACACGTAATGAATACGATAGGTATACACGTAATGAATAGGAGAGGCATATATGTAATGAATATAATAGGCATACACGTGATGAATAGGATAGGTATACACGTAATGAATAGGAGAATACATACATACATACATACATACATACATACATACATACATACATACATACATACATACATACATACATACATACATACATACATACATACATACATACATACATACATACATACATACATACATACATACATACATACATACATGCATACATTCATACACACGCAAACACACACACATACATACATACATACATACATACATACATACATACATACATACATACATACATACATACATACATACATACATACATACATACATACATACATACATACATACATACATACATACATACATACATACATACATACATACATACATACATACATACATACATACATACATACATACATACATACATACATGCATGCATGCATACATACATACATGCATACATACATACATACATACATACATACATACATACATACATACATACATACATACATACATACATACATACATACATACATACATACATACATACATACATACATACATACATACATACATACATACATACATACATACATACACCCTACAAATACTTTAATCTATTTTTTGACAAGTTTCTTTCTTCGTTTGTAAATTTAGAACATTTATTCCTCTTTCTTGTTTGTTTCTGTATATTGTATCCTTCACCATGCACACCAAATTTATTCTGTCATAAACATTCATTTGTGCATTATCAAATAAAATAATGTCCAGCACACTTCTACTCAAATTCATGCATTCTCATGACCCTTTAAATTCATACATAGTCATGACTACCTAAATCCATACACTTTCATAGCTACTTAAATCCATACACTGTCATTTCTACTTAAAACCATACATTGTCATAGTCACTTAAATCCATACATTGCCATTTCTACTTATATATATATATATATATATATATATATATATATATATATATATATATATATATATATATATATATATATATATATATATATATATATATATATTCTACTTCAATCCATACATTGTCATTGCTACTTAAATCCATACATTGGCATTTTTAGTTAAATCAATTCATTGTCATTTCTGCTTAAATCCATATATTGTCATTTCTACTTAAATCCATACATTGTCATGGCTACTTAAATCCATGCATTGTCATAACTATTTAAATCCATGCATTGTCATTTCTACTTAAATCCATGCATTGTCATAACTATTTAAATCCATGCATTGCCATTTCTACTTAAATCCATGCATTGTCATAACTATTTAAATCCATGCATTGTCATTTCTACTTAAATCCATACATTGTCTTTGCTAATTAAATCCATACATTATCATTTCTACTTAAATCCATACATTGTCATAGCTACTTAAATCCATATATTGTCATTTCTACTTAAATCCATACATAGTCATTTCTACTTAAATGCATACATTGTCATTGCTTCTTAAATCCATACATTGTCATTTCTACTTAAATCCATACATTGTCATTGCTTTTTAAATCCATACATTAACATTTCTACTTAAATCCATACATTGTCATGGCTACTTGAATCCATACATTGTAATGACTACTTAAATCCATACAGTGTAATTTCTGCCTAAATCCATACATTGTCATGTCTACTTAAATCCATACATTGTGTTGACTACTTAAATCCATACATTGTCATGTCTACTTAAATCCATAAAATGTCATGACTACTTAAATCCATACATTATCATTTCTACTTAAATTCATACATTGTCATGTCTACTTAACCATACATTGTCATAGTCACTTAAATCCATATATTGTCATTTCTACTCATATATAGGTAACAAAGCAAGAATAGGTAACAAAGCAAATACAAACAGTATCTCAACATTTCTATCTAAACGAGCTCCACGTTTTTTGTAGATGCAGTATCATAAAATATATGCAATTATATGTTGAAGTGTGTCTGTGTGTGTATGTGTGTGTGTGTGTGTGCGAGAGAGAGAGAGAGAGAGAGAGAGAGAGAGAGAGAGAGAGAGAGAGAGAGAGAGAGAGAGAGAGAGAGAGAGAGAGAGAGAGATTGTGTAACTCGTATATTATTTTTTATGTTTGTCTGGTTCAATTGTCAATAGAAATTTTTTCCCGTCAGACAACATTATAGTTCGTAAGAAAAATAGATCTACTTCTCAAATAATTATTATTCTTTCATTGACAAATTGAACTAATTTGTTTTGGTTTTTCTTTTCATTTGTATAACTTTGTTAATGACAGCTGTATGGAATAAATATTAGAACTTAGTCAAATTTATATATAGTTTTTGTGTATTTTTCCCCTGAAAAGTCCCTTGAAAACAAGCGAATTTCTGGCACTGATTTTTCCCGCTGGTACCCAGTAGTATTGGTGGAAAGGGTGGTTTAGTTTGTAAATAAAATACAACTGGATGAATTACATGATTATATGAAGTAATAATAAAGTAAAGTCGAAACAAGAGATTTCATATGCTACATAATAAATGTTCTTGAAATGATAAACCTGAACAAGGGAGTTATTGAGCTGGAAGCATTTGCTTCCAACATTTAGGGGCAATAACTCTGTTATGTACTTACGTAAGATGCTGATAATACATCGGTATTCAGCCATCGTTCTTATAAACAAAGAACAGTTAAGATAAAAATGGATTGGAAAGCAGATAGAATTCATTAAATTACAGATGCATACCAAATTAGCCTGGAATGTAATATCAGTTAAGAACTCATTAAAGTACTGATGTATACCAAGTTAGCCTGAAATGTAATATCAGTTAAGAACTCATTAATGTACAGATGTATACCAAATTAGTATGAAATGTAATATCAATTAAAAACTCATTAAAAGTACAGGTATATACCAAATTAGACTGAAATGGAATATCAGCTAAGAACTAATTAAAGTACTGTTGTGTACCAAATTAGCCTGAACTGTAATATGATTGAATGAAGTTGCTGTGCTGATTTGAAAATGAGTGAATGAATTATCTAATCTTTATTCGGCAAATCACGTATGCATCTTATAAATGATCTATGCAGGTATTGAATTTTGTGTTATATTCAATCAACTTTTATTTGAAACGAGAGAGAGAGAGAGAGAGAGAGAGAGAGAGAGAGAGAGAGAGAGAGAGAGAGAGAGAGAGAGAGAGAGAGAGAGAGAGAGAGAGAGAGAGAGAGAGATCTTTTCTTATTACTGGCATGCAATTTAATAACGACTGCCTAAGAAGTTAGAGCGTCCGCCTCGGATGAGACAGGTCGCGAATTTGATGCACAGTCGAAGCATTCCAAAGACTTATTAACTAACTGTTGCATCGCTTCGCTGTCATCATTAAGAGGTCATTGTTAGTACTGGTCGGCCTGGTGTCAGGATAATGTGACTGGATGGTACATGATGTCACATGTTTTTGGCATGATGCCCCATTGCTAGACATCACTATGAACTGGCACACTTTAGATATCGTAGGGATATAATTACGTTTTCTAACAGTTGCTTTGGCTACAGATTATTCCCATGGCTGTGATCTAGAAAAACTGACCCAGTGTTCGCAGCAAGATTTAGATATAATCGACACAACCAGATTTGAAGATTACGCTAAGATAATGTGCAGGTATCAAATTGTGTTATCTTCAATTAACTTTTATTTGAAACGAATTTATAAGAGAGAGAGAGAGAGAGAGAGAGAGAGTTTTGGTATACAATTTAAGAACAACTTCCAAGTAGGAATGAGGGAGGTTGAGAGTTCTTCATTTGAAGCATCCGTCGACCATACGTTGTATATGCATATTCATCCGTTGACCATACATTGTGTATGCCTTATATATGCATATTCATCCGTTGACCATACGTTGTGTATGCCTTATATATGCATATTCATCCGTTGACCATACGTTGTGTATGCCTTATATATGCATATTCATCCTTTGACCATACATTGTGTATGCCTTATATATGCATATTCATCCGTTGACCATACGTTGTGTATGCCTTATATATGCATATTCATCCGTTGACAATACGTTGTGTATGCCTTATATATGCATATTCATCCGTTGACCATACGTTGTGTATGCCTTATATATGCATATTCATCCTTTGACCATACGTTGTGTATGCCTTATATATGCATATTTATCCGTTGACCATACGTTGTGTATGTCTTATATATGCATATTCATCCGTTGACCATACGTTGTGTATGCCTTATATATGCATATTCATCCGTTGACCATACGTTGTGTATGCCTTATATATGCATATTCATCCGTTGACCATACGTTGTGTATGCCTTATATATGCATATTCATCCGTTGACCATACGTTGTGCATGCCCTATATATGCATATTCATCCGTTGACCATACGTTGTGTATGCCTTATATATGCATATTCATCCGTTGACAATACGTTGTGTATGTCTTATATATGCATATTCATCCGTTGACCATACGTTGTGTATGCCTTATATATGCATATTCATCCGTTGACAATACGTTGTGTATGCCTTATATATGCATATTCATCCGTTGACCATACGTTGTGTATGCCTTATATATGCATATTCATCCGTTGACCATACGTTGTGCATGCCTTATATATGCATATTCATCCGTTGACAACACGTTGTGTATGCCTTATATATGCATATTCATCCGTTGACAATACGTTGTGTATGCCTTATATATGCATATTCATCCGTTGACCATACGTTGTGTATGCCTTATATATGCATATTCATCCTTTGACCATACGTTGTGCATGCCTTATATATGCATATTCATCCGTTGACCATACGTTGTGTATGTCTTATATATGCATATTCATCCGTTGACCATACGTTGTGTATGCCTTATATATGCATATTCATCCGTTGACCATACGTTGTGTATGCCTTATATATGCATATTCATCCTTTGACCATACGTTGTGTATGCCTTATATATGCATATTCATCCGTTGACCATACATTGTGTATGCCTTATATATGCATATTCATCCGTTGACCATACGTTGTGTATGCCTTATATATGCATATTCATCCGTTGACCATACGTTGTGTATGCCTTGTATATGCATATTCATCCGTTGACCATACGTTGTGCATGCCTTATATATGCATATTCATCCGTTGACAACACGTTGTGTATGCCTTATATATGCATATTCATCCGTTGACAATACGTTGTGTATGCCTTATATATGTATATTCATCCGTTGACAATACGTTGTGTATGTCTTATATATGCATATTCATCCTTTGACCATACATTTTGTATGCCGCATATATAACCGTTATCCAGTCATTGTATATGTTACATACACCGGTGAACCATGCATGGTGTATGCCTCGTGTGCAGCAGTTATACATGCGTAATGCATGTATGCAAGCATCACATATTGCTAATATGTTGTCTGTATTCAAGACCACATTTCTTTGGACATTTTCATATTTAATGAAACATTTGTACAACGAATTGTATATCATTGATGCAGCGTACATACTGTACATATATTTTATTTATGTCATATATATATATATATATATATATATATATATATATATATATATATATATATATATATATATATATATATATATATATATATATGCCTTTTGAACGGGATACAGATTTACTACAGGCAATAGTGTATTGTATTGACCTAGTGAACGAACTCCTCATATGTCCGCCTCAGGTCACATTAGGACATTTTTCGGGTCTTTGTCTCACATATAAACCTTCTATAGTACTTGCTAACCGTATTGAATTTGTTCTAGCACAAGTCAGGAATTTACAATTAAAACTACTTTACCAATTTTTAAAAAAGTCTTCGATTTTTTTTGTATGATGTTTTTGAGTAAAATTAAAATTTGAGATCGAAATATGTTTCGTTATTCTGAATTGCGGATTGACAAGGAAAAATGATATTAAAGAATGAAATATTTGGAATTCCGCCCACCAACCCCCAAGAAAAATATCTTTTAGATTTCCTTTTACAGTACAAAGTTTCGATTTGGGAAGTTTCACTATGTATGTATGTATGGATGTATGTATGGATGGATGGATGGTATGTATGTAATTAAGAAAAAGAGATGTATAAACGTGCTATATCTTAAGATAATTAAAAAAAATAAAACGTTGAAAGTATTTGCGTATGAATACAAACTCAAGGCAAAATAGAATTTCGATACTGAGCTTCTTGTACACAAACATAAGACATGTTTCAACCTAACGTGATTGGTGTTATCTTTAAGGAAGTTTGGTCTATGCAAGATAAGGTTATAGAAAACAATCTATAACCAAATGTGGAACGCCTTTTATACTATTCGTGGTCTAAATGAGTCGTAACATTCTTAGAGCCAGTATAAAAGGAACTTGATTTAAACGGATTACAGGCAAAAAGAAACTTGATTTAAACGGATTGCAGGCACAACGGGCAAGGATGAAACTGACACGCATTGTACCAGTTTTGATTTTTGGTAAGATTTAATGTACATTTCACAGATCGAATGGTATTAAATATAGACTACTGAATGTTTTTGCCTTCATTTTATTCTACTGCTTGATTGCAATAAATAATATTCTAAGACCAATCATTTGCAGTAAATATTTATTATATTAGAAAAATCGAATCATTACTTATACAAATCAATTTCATTAAATTTACAACACTTTTGTAACTAATATATTCATATTTAATAAGCTGTTTGAACTTTAGTAGTAACCGATTGATGTCCCCAAGTCGTAGTGATATTACAAAAGTAGACAAATTATTATTAGTACAGATTTCATAAGTTTTAAATGAATACGTTCAACTGCACCTGCATTATGATTTGCGAATTTCATAAGAATATACAAAATTGGGTTTGGGTGAAACACGTTTTGAGGATGTGTTAACCTAATTAACTGTATATTGGAGGAGGATCTGTTTCCATCGACCTAATACAGACATTTTGATGAAGAAATCCTTTTTTTTACTTTTACAACGCTTTTGAAAGAGTTAGAGAGTCAAATATTACGAGACTTTTCCATAAATATAAACTATTCAAAGATGCTGAGATTGTAGAATATTTTTCTTTAAAATAATAATAATAATAATAATAATAATAATAATAATAATAATAATAATAATAATAATAATAATAATAATAATAATAATAATAATAATAATAAATTTATATCGTGATGTTAAATATTTGGTACAGCCTTGCTTGTTATGACTCTCGAAAGGAAAATGGAAAAAATATCGTTTTCCATAACATAACTTCTTTTTAAGCCTTTTATACAAATCCATTCTTTTTTTCTTTTGTCATAGTTGTTTTGGTTGCGGATTATTCCCATTGCTGCAATGACGAAAAATTGTTACGGTGTTCGAAGAATTATTTAGCTATATTCGACAAAGTTAGATTTGAAGATTACTTTAAGATAATGTGCAAGTATCGAATTTTGTATTATATTCAATTAACTCTTATTTGAGAGAGAGAGAGAGAGAGAGAGAGAGAGAGAGAGAGAGAGAGAGAGAGAGAGAGAGAGAGAGAGAGAGAGAGAGAGAGAGAGAGAGAGACTGACTTTTGGTATGCAATTTAAAAATTACCGACTAAGTAGTTAGAGCGTCTGCCTCGCATGAGAGAGGTCGCGAATTTGAACCGCGGCCGAAGCATACCAAAGACTCGCTTCTTTTTCTGCATTAAGGGTAAGTGTCATAACTGGTGGTCATGGTGTCAGGATGATGACTGGATTGGACATGATGTCACATGTCTGTGGCATGATGCCCCTTTGCTAGACATCATTATGAACGGGCACTCCTCAGATATCCCAGGGATATAATTAGAATTATTATAGCTCCATTAAAAATACATCGATACCAACACACGCACACACACACGCGCGCACGCACACATAGAATTCTTGTACATGTCCTGGTTGTAATTTTGTTTTGAAAAGTAAGCAAAAGATATACTTACTTGGAATCCATGGAAGGTACCCTGAAAAAATTGTAAGTCGACTGTACAGCCAGGGTTAAGTTCTTGTAAACAGTAACAATCATGAAATTTGTCACAATATCTAGATCGTCTAGCATTCTATATAAAAATTCCGACTTTATTTGATAGCAATGATTGTTTCTTTTTATGTCGCATTTTTCATTTCCAAATATAAGTTCATCTTTTTCATAATCGTGCTGTTTTTAAGTCCCCACTGCATGTCATAAGTAGATGAACAGTTGAATTTCAATCTATTCCATTTGTAGTTAAATTTAACCAGTTAAATTTCAAGCCAATCCAGGAAATTTACACCTACGTTTATACGCATAATTAAACTGCTTTAACTTAAAACGTTTGATTAAAAACTTGTCAGTAAGAATGATCGAAACCAAATTGAGTTAAACCAGTAAAGTTTGAAAACGAAATATTTACAATAAAAGGGTGTTTGTGTTGCTTCAAACAAGAAAGGGCAAAGCAGAAAGAATTGAAACGTCGTACATTATAATTTGTGACCAATACAAATGAATATTATTTGTGGTCAATTATTGTTCTCTCTTAAAGATATGACGTCATAACTTACATGAAATGCATTTTTGAAGAAGGAAAGGCGTGTGGCACTCTCAGCCAGTATCTTTGATCCCTGAGATATTCATCTGTGACTGAAATCGAAAAATACTGTACTAGTAATAGCCTACCTATTTCAAATAGTAAGTAACATTTATAAACTAAGTAACATTTTACAAATTAGGTAAAATTTTATAAAGGTATTATTTTACGTTATGCTGTGTTGGTGGGTTCAAATATGCATTAGATGTGGTAAGGTGAAATAAGGTGAATAAGAATATCAAAGTCAGTATGCCACCTGAGAGCCAGGGTAATTTTGTCAATACAATGCTCTGGTTAGACTGAACACAAACAGGAGTAGTGGGAATCCCAGTTTCAACTTGTAATTGTGCGAAAATTCATTGGTGAGAGAATTTCGTTTCTCCCATTTATTCACATCTTTTACCTCAATAGCTTCTTTCCTGTGTAAGTGTTAGGGTCCATCGACTAATTATCAACCGAATATTA
This sequence comes from Potamilus streckersoni, assembly GCA_016746295.1. Taxonomy (NCBI): domain Eukaryota; kingdom Metazoa; phylum Mollusca; class Bivalvia; order Unionida; family Unionidae; genus Potamilus; species Potamilus streckersoni. The sequence continues at coordinate 418,806 of JAEAOA010001099.1, forward strand.
ATAATAAAAGAAATATTAAAATCACTTAAAATGTCACGCCTTTTTCATAACTGGGATTTTAATTAGTTGTTAATGGATGTTAAGATGTTCGTCTGATCTTTTTCAATTATCTAAATACAGTCTTCTTCAGATAACTAATCTTCACAACCGATTTAACAACCAAATTTTACAAACAAGAAAATGGTAACTATATGAAGTAACGATACAAGATCTTCTGTCCCCCCAAACAGTCTAAAATCAAAACGTGGTTGTACTGTTAATTTGCATCCTATTGGCCAACGATTTTATTGTTTTCTAGCAGGCATCCATATTCTACTTATGTCTTTTTAGTGTTTAATCGTTTTTCATGTATCCTCTGTACTTCAACCTGGCATATCTAGCGACCTATACTATTCGTAGTATTTGTTTAACGTTGTATTGTTTTGCACATTCAATCCAAAGAAAATAACTTCTAATGATTATTCTTAGGTCATTTGAGAATACAAATGTTTAAATTCACGCGTTTGTATAAGTGCAAACTAATTCCAGTACGTTCTCCTTACACTCGTATATCTTCATTTTGCAGATGAAGCTGAGAGAACATTGCCGTCAGGGATGATCTTCGTGGGGCTTTTGGCGGCCCTTCTTGTCCGAATATTCCCATTTTGAGCAGAGTGAATACGTCGAAGAAAATCTACACACAGCCTTTAATACTGTTGATCTTCTATGTAGACTTACCAATGCTTTATGATAACACACACAGAAAGACAATTTTGAAACTCTCTCACACACATACATTTTCCATACTTATATCCATTCGCTTTGTGTTGACCTTAGACATATGTAATTACTCGAAACAGTCCGTGCATGTTGATTTCAGTGAATTTGATATAATTGAATACCTAATAAGTTTTCAATAATGTTTAGGCTAGCTAGATTTGCCAAGTTTTGATGTGGGACAAAGTGTATCAACGACGTATGGCAATTGAAGATTGCCCACAGTTTAACAATGGTACTAAAACTCGTGGATTTAAAAATACCAGACAGGTCATGTCAAACAGGATATAAGACCTCGGTAGGTTTTGAGAATATCTAACGGTTCACTAACTTCAGATATACAAATTATTCGAATAGCAATATAGCGTCATTAGGACATGTTATGTTATTATGTTACACTATGTTCAAATATACAAGTTATTCGAATAGTAATTAGGAGTGTATTACTAATGTTCTTAGTTCAACATGTTATGTGAATATGTAACATATAAAGGGTTGTTAAATGCGTAGAGAATAGCGATAGAGAATGTTTAATTTCTATATTGACCAATCACAATTTGATTCTCCAATATGACAAAATATCATTGTCACCTCGCACACTAACACTTTTCTCAGTTTCATAATAAATCATAATTCAAAGTTCTATCTTTATGTTTGCCGATATTACTCTGGAAATTGACAATAAAAACGTAACTGCATTTTTTCTGTCTTATTTACTCAGTGGAAGCCAAAAATAACAATATTCATATCCTTTCACCTCAAAAGCAACCTGAGAGGTATTATTTCAGATGTGAAGTTACAAAGATTTAAACTATTTGTATGTAGCATTATATCACATAACTTGTCAGTCTTATGAGCTTGACGGAGGAATAAAATTTTGGAGACGCTGTCGTAGTCAAGGAAGCTGTAGGGATCAGGATAGCCAAACCATTTGACGATCAATTATTCTTCCTTGGGTAGAGATTACTTTTAAAACTCTGAATTCGTCCTGGCTTGCGTGTTTGTTTTTGTTTTCAATAATTCCTGCTCATTAAACAATCCTTGAATGGGATCTCCTGAACAAGCTTTGAGTTTGTAGGTACTGTGAATGGTGTTTCAACGGTTTCGAAGACGAAGACTTCTTCAGTCCAGTCAGGATCATTTCTCTAACGTTGGACCTTTGGCTGCTGATTCTGACGCGATTACCTACATTGAATTTGATCCAAAAAAATAAGGCTTTTTCGAGCTGTTGCTTTTGATTCTTCGTGGAGCCTTCTGCTTGAGTCATTCGAATGCTCACATGCCAGGTATGAGTGTACTGGTCGATAATGCCTGGCAGGAAATCTAAGTATCGGTTGGTGTTATGACTGGTGAATTTCTTACACATAATTTTTTGAGAGTTTGTTAAACCATTCGACGACGGAGGCTCTGAGGAGATAATGGGTGCTGTACAAGGTAATATCCTTTAAGCCAATCTAAGCCAGCTTTCTTATAAAATTAATTCCGTGATCTGTCCAGCGTTTATGAGGCTTTCAATCTCATACATTTTACGCGCAATAATCTCTAAATTCGACAAGATCTGCTGACCATCTCACGTCTACAGTGGTGACTGTACGTCTTGGAAAATGCTTGTGTACAGGTTTATGCAATTGCTCTGCGAGATTCTCTGACGTACCCAGGTCAGTATTGATTACGAGCGTTTTCATTTCTCCAACTTATATTAAGCGCCAATGGTTCCACACACGAGAGCTCGATCTACACGTTCTCTTAAATTTTTAGGCTTGATTTCTTTAAAGTTACCCAGCATGATTTGATCACATCCCGCATTATCGTAGGGATCTTGTCAGCAGATATCGTGATGCAACGCAATGGCATCGACACCGTTGTAGGGTTCCTGACCTAGCCACAGTTGATCGTGTTCAATCAATTGTTGTTATATGGGATCCCATGGCTTTTTATATCTAGCTCACAGTGTCTGCAATGATGTATTTTGTATACAAAATAATGACACTAACTTTACTGGTGAGAATGTTGGCTTATATAGACCCACACACAGTACACCTTGATTTGTTTATATGCGGATTAGTTGTGGTAACCACCTCGACGTTGTCGGCACTCTCCGTGTCGTCTTTACACTTGAGACACCACGAGATTGTGATGGTTATTTAATAGGAAACGCTATTTTTAAAGTTTTAAAATAAATTCCACGGGAGATTGTCTCTCCTGCGCGTTTTGGATGTAGTCCATAAATTACCATCCCAAAAGTGCTCTCGGCTACCTTTGTAAAGTTGAAACGAGTTGTACATCGTTCCTTTATGTGCTGTGTGCATATATTGCACGACTACATCGTGAGGAGGTAAACCAAACGAATTGAAATACTCCACATCTCCAGAATGAGGATAGTGATGATGTTTTGTCAATCATAATAATTTTGCAGGTTAATGATGTATGTTCAGGAAGTTGTTATTTAGAACAAACACCTCTGAAATGGGGAACTCTGGATCATAAGACGTTTCCCAGATGGAAGTTACCTTGGCACCTTTTTCTTCTCATACCCTTTTCTTGCGTAGGTCCTGGCAGTTGAAGTCCTCTTCTGATGACAAGTAATCCTTTCAGCAATGATTCAGGAGTTTCTACTGACTTCGGTCCGATATATTCTCCTTCATGGGATAGTCGAGAGCCAGATAAGTTGAGATTGATGCCTTTCGAGCTATCTTATGTTTAGCTACATAAATCGCTTAAACATGGGTCAACATGATCCGATCGGATCTTATGAGTGGTGACATTTACAGTCGGATGGAGGCAGGTCTTTTGTGCGTGGCTGCTACAGCGATATTTTTTCCTGCTCTGTTGACAGCGTAATTTTGACTGGAACGTACGACATGACGTTATACGAAATGTAGCAGCGGAGAGGGTTAACTCTACAAATTGGTTTCGAGTAAGTTTTTTTTTTAGAAATAAAGGTTCCTACCAAGGCTAACAAAACTGTTAATAACGTGAAACCGAAGCCTCTTACCGCGTATACCAGCATTAATTGCCACTAAAGCAGTCTCGTTAAGGGCTTTTAAAATCTCCGCAGGAATGACATTAAAGAAAGCAGCCGGACAGGGTATACTTCTCAAAAAAAGGGAAAAGGAATAAGATTGTCAAGGACCCCATGCTCATTTTACGGAAAGGGTCTAAGACTTCACGGGACAATTCACTGATTCTGCCTATGTCCAATTTTGATTTAATTGATCCTGCTAAACAAATTTTTAAAAAAATACTTAAGTGATATAGATCAATTACCAAAACAACCAAACAATATCGAAACTGGTATTATTAATCTCGATAAAATCTCTATACCCTGCACACATTGGGGTAGATATGCAGTTGATCCAGGTGGAATTATTTATTTCGATTCGTTTCGATTAGCACCAACAAAGAAATTTTTGGAATATGTTAGCAGCATGGAAACTACTCCAATATGACATTCAACATTACAAGTTAAAGATTATATCAAGAACAACAAGGCTACTGACCCATTCACGGGGAACGTTATTATTAATCTAAATAAAATTATAGACCTTGGAAACCCAACCGCAGATACAGACGCTGCAACGAGGAAATAACTTCGACGATCAAGAATCTAAGTACCTATTAGCTAATGGTGATATAATGCGTGCATTTCCCAACAAGAATAATAATGGCATTAATAATCTCAGAATGCCAAAATCATATTTTGATACTGCAACGAAAAAATACGTCGATCATAAGGAAATTTCTGTATCAACTTCGTTGACAGAGATCAACGATGGAATAACCAAAAAATGCCCGATTTTCCAATCATATATGCACGATTTTAAATTACACAGACGTAAATAGACTCATTAACGATTTTTTCAAATCCACCAACTGTTGACATAAAACTTGTTGATATTAACACAAAACTCAATGATATTGTCAATAGAATTCCTAATATCATTAAAAAATCTAATCTGATTAAAATTCTTCACAAGCAGATCAATAATGTGGTGTAAACAGTAACATCAAAATTATTAATATGGTCACAGCAAAATAACACTATCAAACATTCTACTGAGGTTACTGGTGTGTATAGACTGTGTTTAGCGCTGCAAAATTTAGTATTTATTTCCATATTTACTTTGGAGTTGTATCTCTATTTTTAAATAAAGATACCGAAAAAGAATTTATGCGGGAAGCGATTGATAAAGAATTAACTTCAGCGACATACTGGTGGTATCTGAAATTCGTGGCTGAAACACCACAATTAATTACTAAACGTCATTAGGTATAATGAATCGAACCTTAGTGACAAAGTCACTGGTGAGAGTCACTTAAAGACTTTATAAGTCACATATATCATCAATAATGTGAATGTCTGACCAAACCAAATAATATATTTGACGATTATACAGTAAAAGTAAAAAAACAAATGTCGCTGAAGTATGGCTGTCATTGATATATTTATTTACACAGTTTCCGTCATTATTGCTGGAGCCGAATTAACATTATCAACAATAACAATGACATCATCTGCAATTATATCAATTATCGTTTCAACTTCAACGGTTTTCATAGGTAATGTTATTGCTAATTGGATAGTTACATGTTCAACTGATAAATTATGCGAGTGTATAATACAGTTATACACAATAACAGCAGCCTATTTTAAACTATCGTCCTCTTTTTCCTCGTCTCTTAGTGAAGGTAAAGTATCTGATGAGAACTTCTCAATGATAATAAAAAACAACTTTGAAGCATTCAGAAGCAATGGCAGTTCTAGTGACAATAGTCAAAGCGAAAAAATGGACAATTAGATAATAACAACAATAATAATGTCAACGTTCTTGATTGAGTCGAGAGAATTTTTACAACATATCGTCACTAATTCAACACCGTCAAAAACTATGATTTCATTAATTTCGGCCAATCCTGAGTTTAGCGTTAACTTTCCAACCTCAATTCCAGCACAAAAAAGCTTTAGCACAAATGCGGTCTTATGATAGCTTTCGAATATGAAATCAAAACCATTTAGTGGACTGCAGCCAAATAATTCATTAGTATTTGCAAATAAGAAAACACCTGATGGAATTTCTGATTAGCAAGTAGCTAGTGTTACAACGGTTAGTTATCAAATACAACAGATCAATGAAGAACTCAAACACAGAATTAAATCCATTCTAGGAAAAATATAAGAAATGGCCATTACTGCCTGTGAACCAACATTATCAGCGGTGATTGAAATAAATTATCCTGATAATGTTGTAGACATTTATCAAAGTTCGATTAGATAGGATTAGGATTGCCTGAATTTGTATCAGTATATACAGGACCACCAAAACCAAAACGATCCGACTTCATTACTGATAAAAAATATTTATAAATCTTCCAAAATATAGAAAATTAAAGAGGCTTATCCATGAAAAACTTATTTTGGTGATAATAGAGATATACATTATATCGATAGACAAGAAACATAATTTACAGATGTAATTGATGGTAAAAGAGGTAAATTAATAGTACTCGATATATTGATAAAATAATTTCATATGCTAATGCAATTAAATTTGAACATGAGTATATACTAATCTACAAAATTTATTTTCAAGCATTAATGTTTCTTAGAAAGATGATTTAAAAAATCAAATAATTGATAAAATATAGCATTTGAATCAAGTTGATTCAGACCTAGAGTTTATGAATGGCATTATTGTTAAGAGAGAATAAAGATTAGTAAACCCATCTAGAACTAGATATACAACGAATGCAAGGTTACTGAAGATGATCCAATTCAGCGTGTTCCACTCAATCTTTTATTTACAATAGTATTTCTTAACCATTTTGGAAATACAAGAGAATAGTTATCAACATTAAAAATTCCGTGATTGATTTAACTCTGAAGAGCTAAAGAAATCAGTTGATGATGTTATTGCTGAACACTTTAAAAGAATATCTGATTCATGGAGAAAATTTATCCCTCCACAAACCGTTCTTAAATATGAAAATAAATATAATAATAATACGTACGATGAAGTTCGCCATATCTCACCTGATATTCCTAATATATCATCAACAATCGCAGTCAATCTAATATGCTATGCAGTTGATAGTAGTTATCAAGTAGATCTTTCAACGTCTAACCAGGACCAGCAAGGATATCCGCAATACGTCTATACAAGCTGGTTGTATTTATAGTTTTACCTCATGTGGAGACAGCCATGTAGAGGTTTACAAACACAACGATTTTATGTTTATTTGTTTGTCTTATATATGCTTTGTATTTGCCTTTGAAAAAGACTCATTTAGGGTCGAAAGCGCTCAGGCTAGTTAGTTACTAGTTTTGCACTGTTCACCGTCAGTTTATTGCATCTATTTTAATCATTCCCTGACACACGTGATCCCTTGGTGGGTCCAGTACGCTTGAAAGGCTTGTTATTCGCCATATGATTGTATGATTTGCATTCTTTATATATATATATATATATATATATATATATATATATATATATATATATATATATATATATATATATATATATATATATATATATATATATATATATATATATATATATATTACGTGCATTTACACCTCAAGCGCCACCAGGATGGTTCATTATATCTTTGCCAATTAACAAAATTTACTTATGTATACAAAATCCAATATTATGAGGAATAAATTTTACTCACAAACCAGTCTGGAAGTATCATAGATATGCGAGGAGATACGCTGCATATCAATTTCTATATTCGCTTTCAGAACGCTTTGTAATAAGTATCCTTTATACAGAACATTTATAATTGGGTTTTTTATTAGACTGTAAAGATGATGAAGATCATTTGTTTTTAAAATAATCCATATAACAATTTATCTGTTATCTGTAAGTAATTATTCGTTATTAAAGCAGCAATTTTTAATAGAGAGAGATATTGATGCATGTTTTGATTCAGATACCCGAAAATTCACGTCAGTTTTATAACTATAAATCAAGGTTATTTAACTCTCTTAAGATGTATTTTCACGAACGATATCTCTCACATAAAATGTAATTTTTGATTATTTTATATAGCATTTTATGAATTATGTTTGAAAAATTGAAGCAAATTTACGGTACAGTTATATAATAACTAATTGTATTCATAAGCTTCTGTTCGTACACAATTTACATGCTATTTATCGTTGGGTTAACTATATAATAATTTAAAAAAGTTTATATTTATTAATCGAAAAATAGTAAAATGGTATAGCGTTTATATCATGTACTCAAAGTATGTCATTCGAATGTCATGACTGCCAATTGGCGGCGAAGGCGATTTGATGTGATTAGTCTAATATAATTGAGGGTACAAAACCCAAAATAAAACTGATACGATGCTACCAGTAGTATAGGGAAATATGGGTTTTAGCTCACTTTTTTACCCTCCAAACAAGTATAAATTATAGTCCTAAATTATCCCCCACTCCTTTTTCCAAAATAGGAAACAAGGGTTTTGACTCACCCTCCCCCACCAAACCCCTTGTTTCCTACTACTACTACTACACAGACAGATATTTTGTAACCAGACAAAACAACAGGTGTTGGAATGCTATGATTTATCCAGATAAACTCTGTCATACAGAAGTGACGAATTTGTTAGAACAGCGCATGCATAGAATACGATTATTCTAAAGACTGCAAATGGGTTTTACCACAAGTTTTTTATAAGATAACAGGATGAAAATTAAACTGTACATTAGAACGTTTCAGTTAACAAGGCGGAAATTAAACTAGCATTAGAATGAAAATGATGAAGGTAAGTGATATTATTTTAGTTATATTATATCTTAAGTTTAGATAAAATTTTACGTTACTCAAATTTTTTTGATAATTGTTTTTATATTTGCTAACACTCATTGGTAGAATATCTGTTAACATATTGTCAATAATACGAAATTCACGTAATAAATCATCCATATTATATTTAACTCCTCGTAGGTAAGACCGGATCTGATCAAGTAGTTTCTTGTAAGTTTTAATTGATGTTAAACAACCGTGCTTCTTTATCAAAAGTCTTGGTTCTACTTTTTTACACGCCGCTGCAAGTGAAACACCAATAGCGGATATGATTAACAAAAAAGGATTTAATGATACCCCACTTGAAATTATACCAAAACTGGTCATTAACAAGGGTAGATAAGATATTACTCGAAGGATCTTGTTGTAGTATTTGTAACATTTTTTCACGCACCAAAGTTTTTTATGATAATATTTATAGTATTGTATTAATGCGTCTACATCTTGTTTTGGAATATCTTTTGAAATATGATTGAAATCAACTATACTTCTTTTCATTATAATATTAGTTCACATAGTCCTATGTTTGGTTAATCCATAATAAAATCTGGTTGTTCAGCTATAAATTCCAAACACCAGAGAAAAATGGCTAATTTCAAAGTTTTATCAACTGGTTCAAGTATAAATTCTTCTTCAGAAGTTTTGTTTATTATTACAGATAATACTCCAGATGAGTCATCATTTGGATGACGAAATAGATATTTGGTAGATATTCTAAACTTTGCACTGCTAAGCACTGACAATCTATACACACCGGTAACTTCTGCAATATATTTGATAGAATTATTTTTTGTTGTCCACCCAGTATAACCAGTATCAACAGTATACACAATATTTTTAATCTGTTTGTGAGGAATTTTAACCATTCTCGTTTTCTCAACAATATTAGGAATTCCACTAATAATATCATTGAGTTTTGTGTTAATATCATTGAGTTTTGTGTTAATATTAGCGAGTGTAATGTCAACATTTGATGGATTTCCAAAAAAATTCATTTTTAAGTGTGTTTATGTTTCTGCAAAAACTTAAAAACGTGTTCACATGACCAAGAAATTCATTTTTGAGCGCTGTTATTTCATTATTGATTGGAACGTCCTGATCATCGAGGTATTTCTTTGTTACAGCGTCTCCATCTGTAGTTGGATATCCAAGATCTGTAATATTGTTCTGGTTCATAACAATATTCCCATTAAATAAATCACCAGCTTTTTTAACAAAATCATTTACTGACCTACCAGAATCTTGTATCTTACCTCGATTGTTAAAAGTCACGATATTATCAGCAACCGCATTAGGAATTCGTACAAGTACATCTGGCAGTTTTACATTACTCGTCATTAATCGTCCTTCTTTGTCTTGGAAAACGACGACTTCATTTGGATTTACACTACCAACATTTAATAGATTATTGATTTCAGTTTTGAGCTGATCAAGAGTTGCATATTTGGATAAATCACCTTGGTAACCTTCTGTGGATAAATCTCCTGATAGTGTTCCAAATTTTGTATAGTAACTCATTATTTACTGTCTTAGATAAAATTATCAACACTAGTTTAATATTATACAAAATGGCAAAATCGTCGATATTAAACTTTGATACAGAGAAGCTGGTGAAACACAAACATAACAAAGAACTTCCTGATTGTCACTATCTTATTGTTGGGCGAACTGGATCAGGAAAAACAAATTTGCTTATGAACTTGCTTCTTGGTGATAATTTTAACTACGATAGAGTCTATATTTACACAATCAATCCACAGCAAGATAAGTATGAGTTATTATGAGTTATTAAGCGATTATAATGACAAACTTCGTGATGAACTTAAGGCTGGTGAAGATTTTTTTATAATTAGGCAGCCAGAAGATCTTATTCCAGTTAACCAACTTGATGCAGATGAACATAAGATAGTAGTTTTTGACGATATTCCGCTAAATAACCTGGAGATGAACAAAATTAGTTCGTATTTCTCACTGACACGTAACAAACAATGTAATTCTGTTTATATCGCTCAAGGATTTTATAATGTTGACAGATTTATTCGGCGAAATACGGGTTGTTTTATATTATTTCCAGGACTGGACAATATTGACGTTAGAAATATTGCAAGCGAACAATGCGGTGACGTGACAAAAGATAAGTTTATTGAACTTTACCGTAATGCTACAAAAGATAAATACAACTTTTTCTTATTTGATAAACTTACAAATGATCCAACTAAAATGTTTCGCTGTTGTATTGACACTTACTTACAGTAAGGGTTTCAATTTTATAAAATTTATAATAATAATAATAATAATGGACAAACGAGCAAGATACAGACAACACATAGAAGATCTAAAAAAAACGTGCTCAAACTCAGACATCGCTTAAGCAAAAAGTACAAGTTCGACGTGGGCAAGTAACCGCTACAGAAGCAACAGCTACAATTTTCAAGCCGGTGACTGAAGCACTATTAGGTAAACAACCTGAAACTAAACCACTGTCAGAAGAAGAACTTAAACAACTGCAGGAAAAAGGCTTGGTTGGAATTATTAAAGAACAACCGGAAGCAGCTGCTGCAAAACTTGTTTCTAGATCTGATGAAGAAAAAAGAAAACTAATTGAGGCACTTACAGCAAATATAGCTGATCCTGCGGCTAGACAAGCTGAAACAGATCGATTGATAAACAATCCGCTGGAACTTGAGCGAAGATTAGCAGAGTTAACAAAGCAAGGAATAACAAATATTATAAAAAATTTATCAGTAGATATAAAAGATATCAAAGAGGAGCAACAAAGAGTTGGTGAGCTTACTGTAAAGTTTATGGAAGTTGGAGATCAAAGACTTCATTTTATAAAAAGAGTAAGTGATGTGATAAAAGATAGTGAATATAATGATTTTTTAAAGAAAGAAAATATAATAGATATTAATAGTATAAACAAGTGGACTGATGCAGAATATCAAGAATTACTCGATAGATTAAATGTAATATTTAATGACGGAGCTACTGGTAAAGATGAAATAAACACGGTTACAGAAATTGATGATATGATTCTACTTTATGATAGGATGAGATATGATGTTAAGGTTCTCACGTTTAGAAAAACAGCATAAAATAGTAGATTAAAACCTTTTGGTAAAGGGTGGAGTTTTAAAAGGAAATTTGATACACTCGATAAAACTTGTGTAGAGAAAAGTAGAGAAGTAAGAACAGGAACTGGTGTAAAAATATTTACTTCAACTACTGAAATGATAGGTAGAATAATGTTATTAATATCGTCAAAAGAAGTTGGGAATGTTAGTGTTGAACTTGATAATGAAATCATTGACATACTTGATCATCTAAGATCGAGTGAATTATTAACATCTGACGAATATGAAACATTACACCGCGACTTAATCGCGGCGACTTAATTTTGTAAAATGATAAAATATAAAAGGAATGCAAGCAACATTATTACTAAACTCTAGTGAGTCTGCGATAGATAGCGCAAATTTTTCAGTAAATTATATTTCACCTATCCAACTAGATCCTACAAAACAATATGAAATTGGATTAATTTCTTGTACTTGCTGGAATGCTATACCTAACGTGAAAAATGATGTTAACGATGAAATGTATTTTACTATGATTACAACATCTCCAATATCTACAACAAAAAAATAAAAATTCCGCAAGGAGCTTATAATATTACTGATCTATACAGGACAATCAAAGAGCTCATCACAAAAGCTGGCGGTGTGGCTGATAATGTTGAATTAGCAGCAAATTATAACACATTGCGAGCTAGGATAACTTTGAAAAATATAGTAATCAGTCTTGAACCAAGATAAAGAAGTATTGCACAACTGTTAGGATTTACTGAAAAAACTTACACTGCACTTGATCAGCCTATTACATATGACAGTAAACTGCCAGTAAATATAACAAGTAAATACGATATTAGTAAATTGTTCTATTGTTTCTGGCTCTTATACATCAAAAGGTAGCAAAGGTCAAACGATTTACAGTTTCTCACCTGAAGTTCCGCCAGGTTCTCTCATGCAAATAACTCCACGACATATTATATATTAGCCTTTAAACGTTGAAGATCAAATATCAAGTATAATAATGCAGTTGACAGATGAATCAGGAAAACAGTTACATGTTAATAATGAAGTTGTAACTTATTATTTACATCTACGCGAGCAAAAGTAAAAATTATGCAACATCAAATATAATGAATCAAAGAAAAAAAGTTTATCGAAGAAAAATAGTAGGAGGAGTTTTTGGAAATATTTTTACTAAAGTTATTGAAAATATCCCGGGTATAGCGCGTAAAGTTGCACCAATTGCTATTGACGCGGGAAAAGCGTTTGCAACTGGAGCTGCGTCTGCCGCTGGGACTGCGGTGGGACAAAAAAAAAGATGATAAAATAAAAGGTGATCTACCGACTGCATCTGAAATAAAACAAGCTATCTCAGAAATCCCTCCAACAAAAGAAACCCAGCGAGCTATGATAACAACAACAAAAAAAATTATTATCACCAAAGGGCGAGCAGATCATACAAAAATTAATATCTAAAGTAACAGTGCCGCAATAAAATTTTATATAATCTAATAAAATAAAATGTCTGTTAAAAATTATCTCGAGTTAACAGAAACTTATGACATCGACAATGATGTGACAGAATTTGAGTTTGTTAAGTATCTTGATGAGAATTCTAACGAACCAAATAAAGCTGGTATCAGAACCTTTAACACCAGAGACGAAGATGTATTTCTACTGCCACATAAGGCTATATTAGAAGTCCTTTTTCAGATTATGACAGTAGCCAATCCACCTGCTGCAATTGCAGTTGGAGCAGAAGTAGCTCTTATAAATAACGGCTGGAGTTTATTTAAAAGTGCTAGATATCAACTAGCCAATCAAACTATAGAAGATATTTCAGGTCATCTACAAGTTGCAAGTATAATTTTAAATACTATTTCGTTTTCAGATGATTACTCAAGATCAACTGCAACTAACATGATGTGGTTTAAAGATACTGGACGGGGTATAGCTGAATCAACTGAATTTTTAAAGAGAGGCTCTATAGTACATGGAGCTGATGCTGATGCAAATGCTGTAATTGTGAGAAATTTTCTCATTGCTAATGCAGACGCGCTAGGTATTGCTGCACCAGGTGCAGCTGCTAATGCAGACGCTACAAGAGTTTCTCTTACAGCAGCTCTTAATAATCTAAATATAACGCCACCAGCTGTAGATGCAAATGGTACTGCGATGTTAAATTTACTTCTTAACACACTTGACGTGAGAAATCCACGCTATAACCAAGGTTTTGCTAGGCGAAGAAAACTTGCAGCAGGATCACGTCAAATTACAATGATGCTTCCACTAAGTATGATTTTCGGCTTTTGTCGCGATCATGATAAAGTATTTCGCGGAGTAAAACATACTCTTATTTTAGATCGAGCAGACCAAAACGATTGCTTGTTTAGATCTGGAGGGGTTTGATGTACAGTTTATCATAAACAAACTTGCTTTGTGGATGCCACGTATAACACCGTCGATCACTAAAATGTCAGAACTAAATAGCATGCTTGATAAGCATACAAACAGAATTTACTTTAAGCAGCATAAAATATATCAGACAGCGGTTCCAAATACTACCGACTACACGTGGAGGGTTACAACAACATCAAGCGAACAACTGCCGAGAAATATCTTTGTCGTATTTCAACAGCAAGCCCGACGAGGTAACCAACAACAAAATAATGCAATATTTGCCCACTCTGGTGTCAGACGAATATACGCTAGATTAAATTCAAAGCAATATCCAGAACGAGCTATCGAGTGCAATTTTGCTGATGACGTTAATAAAAATATTTCTCGACCGTACATGTACCTGCTTGACGCAATACAAAAATATGAAGATGTTGAAGATGGAACTCAGATATCAGCAGAGGAATTTCGTACCCTTTATCCTATATTTCATTTTGATGTTAGTAAACATAACGAGCGAATTGTAGACAGCACAGCGGATATTGAAATTGCCTGGACTCTTGGGGCGGTTCCAGTAGCGTCTTTGTACGTATACGCATTAGTGATTAGTGATAGATTTATCACGGTAGATTCTATTGGAGGTAAAATGACAGTTCAAGTTTAATCTACAGTTGTTATATAAAATGGCAAAATATATTGTAAAAGAAGTATATTTAACCGATGGCCAAGTTAAAAAATTAGTAGCTACTATTGCAAAGCGAGAACAGGTATCATTAAAAATCAATCATAATATTTCTGATGGTGTTTTAACAAAATTAATGCTAACAAAAAATCAAGTAAAAAAGTATGATCGTAAAAAAATTTTGTTTTTAATTTGAGTGCTGCACAAATGAAAGCGATGGCAAACGACATTGTCTTTAAAGGTGGTTTTCTTGGTCCAGCATTATCAGTATTAACTAGTACAATAATACCTAAAATTTTACCAGTCTTAGGCACATTAGGACTAGAAGCAGCGTCTGGAGCAATATCTGGCGCAACGAAGAAAGCAGTCGAAGGTAATGGTATCATTCGTGGAAGTGGAATAAAAAATTGTAAATTTTATGTAAATGATATATTATAATGCCACAAAAGAAAAAGAAATCGCCAAAACCAAAATCATCAACATAAAAAGAAAATAACAAAAACAAAATCGCTAACACCAAAATGCAAATGCATATGCAATCAACCAAAACAAGGAGGAATTATTCCGTTCGCTCCACTTTTGGCGGGACTAGCGGGAAGACTGCTGCCAAATCTTCTAGGAATCGGACGTGGTCTAACATAACCGGGAACTCGACCACCCCGTTGAGTAATTTTGATATCATTGATAAGTTAAAAGCGGTTCCTGGATTTCACGGAGTTTATTCTAAAGATGAACTCGCAGCAATAAAATCACCATCAGCTGTAAGTTCGTGTGTTATTAATATACAAGATTTTAATGACGGATCCGGCACGCATTGGGTAGCAGTTTATAATAATAATTATTTTGACTCGTTTGGACTTCCTCCAAGCGATGTAATAAAAAGGTATATGAACAAAAAATATAAAAAGGCATATTATTCATCAAATCATTTCCAACCTGTTGGGACGTCTGCTTGCGGATATTACTGTATTATGTTTATCCAACAGATGAGCAGAAATCTTAATTTTTTAAACTTTATTTTACAGTTTGACAAGCATCCTTCTCACGCTAATGATGAGATCGCAATAAATTTTATCTAAACTTAAAGATATAATAATGTCAACATACTGTCTCAAGTGTAGAACTAAAACAGAAAATATTAATGAAACAACAGAAAAAACAAAAACAACAGGATAATATTAAAAAGTTTTTGTGCAGTCTGCGGAAAAAGAAAAAAATATGTTTTTAAAGAGAGTGTCCCTAGCGAAAAATTCCGTAGGATCTGGTTATCCTGATATTATTTTAGTAGACGACTAAAAATATAGAATGATATGCAACTGTGATTCTGACAGAGATTTGTGTCTTGAGCAAAATAAAATTGTTGCATACTGTCAATGTTGTAAGAACAGAGAAATAATAGGGTCAGGTATAGATATACATAAAATTATTGGAAAATTATCAAAACCAAAAGGCGGTTGGTTGGACATTGCGAAGTCATCGGTATACAGGACCTTACAATCCGCTAGATCAACAACTAGATGAAAACGACAATCCATTGCCAGGTCAAGAGCCTTATAATCAAGTGGATGCAATAGCGATGCGTCATGATATCTGTTATCGTGATCATGAAAACTCGAAAGCAGATTGTGATAAAGTAATGTTAGACGAATTACGTGAAATGGAGCCAACAAATCTACGAGAACGTTTTGATAGAAGATTTGTTCAGGGAATGATAGGAGCAAAATATAAACTCGGACTCGGAAAAAAAGTATACGATGATCTTGCAGTCGAACTACACAGACCTAAAAAAAAAGTTCTCACGACGTAAAGTTGTTGCTAATGATGTAGATGATATCTGGGCAATAGATTTGGTGGATGTATCCAATCTAACTCAGTTTAACGTTGGCGCTGATGGTGCTCCAAAAAGGTATTTGTTTAATGTTATAGATGATTTTAGCAAATACGCTTTCAGTGTACCTGTTTCGGATAAGACAGGGACTTCAATGACTGATGCATTAAAACAAATAATAACGAGTACAGAAAGAAAACCAAATAAAATCTGGACTGGTCACGGATCTGAGTTTTTTAACAAAAAGTTTGAACAGTTTCTAGAACAAAATAATATAAAAAAATATGTTACAGGAAACGAAGGTAAAAGCGTTGTTGTTGAGAGATTTAATCGCACGCTAAACGAGAAATTCCACAAATATATGACAGCTAAAAACACCAACAGGTACATCGATGACCTTTCTCAAATCGTAGGTGAATATAATAACACAAAACATCGAACCATCAAAATGTCACCTAATAATGCTTTTAAAAATCCAATATTAGCAAATGAAAACATGTACCGCAAACATAAATTTAAGGTTGGTGATAAAGTTAGAATTTCTTTGACAAAAAAGGTAATTGCAAAAGGATTTACTCCAAACTGGAGCGAAGAAGTATTTGTAGTTGATAAGGTACTTTTCACAATACCTGTAACGTACGCTTTAAAAGATCTGGCAGGGGAACCTATCATAGGTAGTTTTTATGAACAAGAACTACAGAAAACTGAGCAGGATGTTTTCGTTATTGAAAAAGTAATTAAGAAAAAAGGAGATAAAAGTTTAGTCAAATGGCATGGGTATAGCGATAAATTTAACAGTTGGATCCCAACCAAGCAGATTATGATATAATGTTATTATAAATTTCCTCATACTTTTGTTTGACAGATTTACATTTTACTGGTTTACATAACGATATTAGATATTGTCTACGATCGTCAGAGATCGTCATTAGATTAAAAAATCTTGACAAAAATGAAATCGAATTTGATATTTTTCTGTCGGCCTAGAATTCTGATGTTTAAGAAATGTCTGATTAGCTGCCAAAACAGTTCTTGTTCGGTAACGGTAAAATTAAATTTCATTATTTTTTTACAATATGATACTTGACATTATATCGTTTAGTTGTTGATCTGCTGTAATTTGATCTGTCAGCAACAGTGACTATTTCACCATCATCATCAGATTTGTTGTTATATAAAATATCATCTTCATTATAACCAACAGATTTGTCTATGAAATCTTTGGAAAATGTAATACTATGTATGACCTCATCACTGATGACCTTATCGCTGGCGACTTTGTCGCTGGTATCTTCTCTGTATAATTGAGCGAGTCGTTTCATCAAGACCATTATTATAATATTTTTATCTAATTTTTTATCTAATTTTTTTATCAAATTTAACACTTCAAGAAGAGCTGCAGCGAAAACAGAGTTTGAGAAAAACTTCTTTAAACTGATGAACAATTCCGTTTTTGGTAAGACGATGGAGACTATTAGGAAACGCGTAAATATCGAAATAGTTAATGATGTCAATCGCAGAAACAAACTTGTGTCAGACAATGATTTTGTGAGCATGAAAATTTTTAATGAGAATATTGTTGCGATACAAAGAAGAAAAACAAATCTAAATCTAAACAAGCCGATCTATGTTGGAGCTGCAGTGTTAGATTTATCAAAGTTGCTGATGTACGATTTTCATTATAATTTTGTTAAAAATCAATGGCCGGCCAGTAGGTTATTGTTTACTGATACCTATTCGGTCGTATATGAAATTGAATGCGAGGACGTCTATCAGGACATGTACAATAATCGACATCTGTTTGATCTTTCTGATTACCCACGTGACAGTAAATTTCATGACGACACAAATAAAAAGGTTATTGGTAAGTTCAAAGTTGAAATGAACTCGATCGCTATCAAATATTTTATCGGATTACGCAGCAAAATGTATGCCGTATTGTTAGACAATAATAAAATAACGAAAAAAGCCAAAGGTCTGCCTCGTGATTTTGTTAAAAAGTTTATGCAATTTGATGACTACAGGTATGCGCTTGATGGTGGTGTTAGTTTTATGAGAGCTATGGCAATTCGAGCGAAACGTCATAAACTCGAAACAGGTGTCATTATCAAACGTGGATTGTGTAATTTTGATGACAAACGTTATTGTGAAAGTGGGGTAGATACATTTGCCCTTGGGTATTGTCATGATGATAGATCTATACTCGACATTATCTTTTCCAACTGAAATTTTATCTAAATTTATAAAATAATGTTTGAAAATTTGACAATGACAAATAGCTACAATAGTAACATCAAATATCTAATGATGGACGGTAAACAATTGACAGTTGAATTTAATAATGAAACATCAGGTATATGTTTTAATGGAACACGTGACAAGTTAAAACTTTCGCTCATCAGATCTGATAACAGCGTGTATTTCAATTATCTCGAACAATTGTATCAAAAGTTGCTAGCAGAATTTAAAAACTTTCACAGCCCCATTAACCAACAAAAATATACTAAACTCACAATTGATCTAGATCGGTCAAAGGTGTATTTTATCGACAAAAAATATCCTCTGAACAAACTAGAAATGAAAGATTTGTTTGAGTCCCGTCGCTGTGTGAGCGGTAAAGTAAAATTTAGTATCTATAGTCGTGATAGTGAAGTATTTGTAATATCAACAGTTGAAACATCAATCATTGGTAACGAGATATAAAATAATATCATTTTCATTCTAATGCTAGTTTAATTTCCGCCTTGTTAACTGAAACGTTCTAATGTACAGTTTAATTTTCATCCTGTTATCTGATAAAAACTTGTGGTAAAACCCATTTTCCGTCTTTAGAATAATCGTATTCTACGCTTGCGCTGTTCTAACAAATTCGTCACTTCTGTATGACAGAGTTTATCTGGATAAATCATAGCATTCCAACACCTGTTGTTTTGTCTGGTTACAAAATATCTGTCTGTGTAGTAGTAGTAGGAAACAAGGGGTTTGGTGGAGGAGGTTGAGTCAAAACCTTTGTTTCCTATTTTGGAAAAAGGAGTGGGGGATAATTTAGGACTATAATTTATACTTGTTTGGAGGGTAAAAAAAAGTGAGCTAAAATCCTCATTTCCCTATACTACTCTACCACGTAACCATGCAGTGGGGGCACTTTTGCACTCCCATGGGGTTACCGAGGAGGAAGTGTATAGAATCTATTGGACGCAAGTAAATCCCCCGTTAGAATAAGTTTATCTGTGCGTCATAATCATATGTCTAAAATCTGTATATAATCTGAATATAATCATAAGCATTTTTATATACTCTATGTTTAATTATAAATCATAAGCATCTGTATATATAAAACATACGCATCTGTATATAATCTGTATATACTCATAATTGATAAGAATCTGAATAAATAAATAACAAGCTCCTCGTACATCAGTCTTGTTTCATTTATTTACCTTTTCTCCGTGTTTTCTAGGGAAATAAATTATTTTTGTTAAAATTTACAAAGCTTATTGTAGGCACTCTTTCTTGTGTTACTTTGAACGAGCCGATAGAAGCACTTAGGTATTATAGGTCTTAAAATATGTAACAGAAAGAATGTGAGACCAACAATATAAATAAAATCAGCAAGCAATTTATGTCCTTACAATGCTAAGTGAAAGTTAAGAGAAACTATGTTAAGAATGAAATTCAAAAGGACCTAAATGTCCTATCACAAGGGCAAAACATACTGAATGTTACAAAAACATTCCAGGAATCTTGAATATCCTGATAGAACCGAATGATGTAATCCAAAATGTCTTGGAGTTCATAAAAACATGAAGTAATGAATTAATACAATTCAACGATTACCTCTGGAATTCCAATGTATATTTTAAGTGATCAATTACTGTCGAATTATACTCAGTTTCTACGACACAACTAAACATTAATCTCAAATTGATTCCAAGGGACTGATTTAAAAGATTTAAAGTTATTTGTTTACCAAATCGTTATAACGTTTGCACTAACCTATAACCTAACATGATGTAAAGTTATCCAATTTTAAAAAGTAAGATTTTCCTTAAGCACGAATGCTATGTAACGTCCTGTGTAAGCGTAACACAAGATCTGAAGTAGTACTTATTATCATGGTCAAAGATCAAGGTCTCACTATAGATCAAATAGCGAACCGAAAGATTCTATATTTTTCATTATTTTTTCTGCATTATGGAAATATTGCCATATAAATATAATACACATTTCTAGTCTGCCATCGTCAGTGTAGCTGCTTTCGGAACCCATTCATCTCTTTCGGGTGCAGTCGAATAAGTTGGACTCTCTGAAAGGAAAATGTTAAATTGCTTAACAAGTTGTGTTCTTACAAGTCTCTTCAGCTGACAACATCGTTTGGTACATAAAAAGTTAAAAATTGAGAAAATACGTAGTTTGCCTTTTTGCAAGAAACTGGTTGCTTTAAACTTGTTGTGGCCATAGCATTTCGAGAAAGGCTTGATCACCATCTCGAAATCAGTTTGTGTAGACCATTTTATTACCTCGGCTATTTGTAAGAGTGTAAAGTATCCACGGGTGAATGTCGACGTTGTGCTTCACAGAGGAATCGTATATTCACAAGACAAAAAAAAAAACAAATTTATTCGGAGCAGTTTTCTAATCCTTATATTATGTGTGGATTTAATGAGAAGTTGTTATGAAAAGAAAGTCACATGCATTCGTATCTTCTCCGTCAAACTTTGTTTCGTATATAGCTGAATAAGTCCAAACAGTAGCTAACTGTCGCGATCATGCGTTCAAATTTCACGGCCACCATAAGCTGGTTTTAGCAGCTTTCTGTCATGAAAAGCGCGCTCCTGCTTTCCCATATTTCATGGAATTCCCCAATAAATTAGTGCATAATATTGAAGTTATAAGAATTGAGCTAGCAAGACTTGTCATTAACGTTTCATACTTTTAAGCCAATGCCAACGATCAAACGACTGAAATAGCTACTGAGATATTTTATAGGAGTATTATTTTGTCTTAACAATGGCAGTATTATAAACTGGTATCTTTAAGTATTTCTAACATTTTATAAACTGGTTTTCGATTGCTACGAAATATTTCGGACACTAGAATAGAAAGTAAATTCACAATGGATGACATAAGATGAAAATGTAAGAGTTTTAGGCCGTTTCAACGTAAGTATTAATTCCCTTGCAGAAGACATACGTGTGATAATGTGAACATTTAAGCGTTGCCTATAATGAAAGAGCATAATGCACTCAAGTACTAAAAATAGTAACTCTGCTTTGTGATCAGGATCTAGTACTGATATTAGCACCAATATTTTGTAGACTGGGTATGTTATTGTTATATCTCTCTAAATTATATTTTTGAGATTTGTATTTTGTATTTGGTCTAGAATCAACTTCACAGTGCAATTGACTATGGGAATTGATTTCCCAAACAACATAATACATAGCTAATATTTATGAGTACATATTGTATACTAGGATCGTTATCAATAGGGATAAACATCTTATCTTAATTTGAATCTAGAAAATTATAATTGCCCCATTACTATAAATTCACCAGTATCCCCTGTCTTATTGACAACTTAGAATGTTCTATAATTTACTTTTGACACTCATTCTCGTTCTATGTTTGTGTCTTAGCTTTTAGTATAATGGTGTTTACTAGAGAAATTGTTCATTCTTACTTTAACATCTTTAAGCAGAATCAGCCCTATTGTCGTGTTAAGATTTTCTTTTGGGTGGACTTATTTATCTTTTTTTATTTATTCAAATTATCGGTCACTAGAACTACAAATGCTCATCATTAATATTTTTGTATTGGAACTTTAATTGTGAATTAATGAATTCATAAAAGAACCAATTATTATCTTTTGTTGCAATAGTTAAAAGGTTTAAACCATCACCACACTTCAGAATAATGGCCAATTACTACACTCGAAACAATAGGCACATCAACACATTGAGTATTGGGCTATTTTTGGAATACCATTGTAATTCAATTGGAATTTTATTCATTTGGACTTGTGGTGGAACGTATAAATATTTGGGATTTAGCTCATCATACCGCAAGTTCATTTAAAATGTAATTTTATGTTCAGAGGAAATAGTTTGTTCACTTTTATAAACCTTGTTTGTCTCACGCTTTTCTATAACTATGTTCATGACCATAGAGTTGTAATAGTACTAATATTAGTACCACTGCTTCTTGGACAGGCTATAGTCCAATTGGACGAGGTTAGGTCAAAGGTTCTTAAGTTGGCCTCATTACTCGATATTTGTCTGGCGAGCGACCTCTCTAATCCAATCCGTAATCAAAACGTACTGACATAGAGATAGAGAAGCCACTATGACATCATAAGGTGACACATTTTGTCGATGTCGGTCTTTTTTTAATGCTCGAGTTCCTAAGAGACGCCAAGCCTCTCCATTATAACTTTCTTATATTGCTGAAGGTTCTGATTTAGGGAGCTACAATGTTTTTGGTTGCCAAGGCAACATTGATCTGAACGTGTTTTTTGAGGCTCTATCACCGAATAGTCCGATCACTGACTAGTATCCATCGCTGCTAAGAAGGACCCGAATATGTTTTAGAAGCTCTAATAATGGCTGCTAGACACTAGTACTGGTTTGGGCTTGAACAGCTTGTTTACACAGATTAGTGTACAGCCCTTGGCCCAGGAAAAACTTGTCAGGATAGAAACCCAGGCCATGGTGATTGTGTCAAAGTTGTTGCTGAGGACCACCCTTCGCACATTTTGCGTTGTCGCATCGACCGACCATGTGTTGCTGATGATGCACACTGATAGGATGACTACAGGCACAAAATCTGAAAGGTCATTCAGGTTATGTCCGGTTGTGAGCTCCAGTATATATCTAGAGACATGCTGAGTTCTGAGGATGATTGTCTAGTCTAGTTGTGTTTGAATGGTCCTATATCAAGTAATTACTCGAGTACTAGTGCGTACATGACCAGTATTACAAATTTAGCGAATTATAATGAGATTTCTAGGTATGAATGATACCTTTAGAGTAGTTAATATCTAGTGTGGGGTTTGGGTCCCTGCAAAATGTTTGACTTTGACATATAGGACTGTCTGTTACGATCCATATTTTGTTGTATCAAGCTAGGACAAGCGACTAGATTACCCAGATTTGATGGCTCTTGCTTCGCATATCGATGTTATAGCAAAGCTTTCATTCTTGATAAGGTTTACGATGTGTAGCTTTATGCCGCTGATTATTTTTGATCGTTGTGTTTGGTATGAATGATTTCACAGGTTGGAGTTCATCTTGGAGTGAAGGTAAACGTACTGGGCGATCAGTGCTCAATTTTATTAATCTTTATAAATGTACCTAGGAATTATGCTGACTTTTGAGGAGAATATGGTTTTGAGAATATTCCGTCATATTTCGGTATATGTCCTCCGTTTCCATCTCTAACAGCCGACTCCCGCTGTTAGTGTATAGGGGCTTGCATAGCCCTGCAGCGCACTCTGGTTGTCATGAAAGTTGTACATTAAATGTTTTGAAAAATATAGATTAGCCTGGTCGACAGAGAAAAGGGCGCTGAAATTCACTCTGGATTTTGTTGAATTGTTGAATTGGCAACTACGAGGTTACTCTCGATGAGCTTACCTGATTCGAAGGTTATGTAAGCTATTAGAGTCTGTCCTTCAGATTCTCAGGCTTGATTAGTTTGATACGAATGTGCTTTCGCAGATTTTTCACGGCTTTGTCCAAGACGCAAGTATTTAGTAATTTAGAGTAGTCCTTGTTAAATTCGTTTTCGGCTTTTGCATGGAGGTCCGTATGATATTGGATATAATATATTTTATTGGAATAATGTAGAATTGTGACACTCCAGAATTGAATGACATAATTCTCTTTATTTAGCAGTGTACAGCTGGTATATCCAACTTATTAACGAGGTCTCACTGTTATATCGATAGCCCCATTTAGGTACGGTCATATGCTGTGAAACTATAGGGTGATCGCTTTAGGTGTAATGCAGTTCTTCTGGATACTCAAGGTCAAGAGCCTTTGTCGAGGATTTTTAACTTTATTTTGGTTGACTTATCTGAAGTCGCAGGTGGTGGGAAGTCTGCATCATCGCCCTTACTTGGAGTCTGATTTAAACCATTAAGCAGGATGGTTTAGAATGATAGTAATATGGAAACTCTGATTTGTTGGCCTTGCAAGCCGCCTACTAACCATAGATGTGACGCCTCGGGTGCCTTTTTTGACACACAGTTGCATGTCCGTGAGCAACTCAAGCTCTACGCCCGTGATTTCAAGTAGCATATACCAGCTCTTTCCGAAATGGTCGTTCAGTCAAAGGTAGCCCATATGAACTTAGCGAGTCATTTACCCGAGCAAATTACACCGATACCGCTCCTAATGCTTTAGAAAGCCTGAGTCAGGTAAATTGCTCTTTATATAATCGGTTCTTCAACTCTGCTAGTGATCAGGATCGTGGGATCACGTATTGTATACAGGCGGATTGTCTTAAATTCATTGGGAGAAATATCAGAGACTAGTTTAGGTAGAATGCATTGTCGTCGATGTCTGCCACTGGTGTTATTCCCAGCGCAGTTGTCAACCGATGGACGTCATAGTTTCGCAGGATGTTGAATAATGGGTACTTTGTTTCTTTTCCATGTTTAGTTCTAAATGCAGGTTGCCGAAGTTATGAGTTTCTCCTCGGTATTGGTCATTGATGTATGGTCTCTCACTCGGTCCTTACCCATATGCTTTTGTTATTTGTGACATACCCTAGCCTCTATAAACGCCAAGATTTTTCAGACATCATCTTGGTTGTCTAATACCTCCCAGTAATAACTCATCCTCTAGGGACTAGGCCAGTCATAAAAATTCCTACTAAATGCTTTCATCTGTAAATAACAGGAGTAGTGGTTTATGCTTTATAATAGGTATTCAACTTCTTTAAAACATGTTGTAGCGTTATTCCCCTTTTTTCATTATGATCGCGACTCCGAGAATATGCATCGGATATTGAATTCCCGTGTACAGCATCCAGAGGGGCATATTAAACGTGTTACGCTTTATTCACCTCGGATCCGTTCATGACGTTAGACCTTCTGAACGGAAATAAGACTCTAGTAGTCTAAGAGACCACTATCGTGTGAAAGACAGCCCTTGTGTAAAATGCAATTTTTTTTTTAGTAGAAGTACACTGCATTTCCGAAAGTAATAGAGTAATTCAGAAACGACAGAAGAAATTTTTGAGAAGGGCCATTTGTTTTAGTAGGATCAACGTTCAGCATTACGAAAGAAAAACATTGCCTCATTAGCGAAATTTAAGAAAACAATATCTGTTAAACTCGATATGGTCTGTGTCAAACGGTTCTGATAAACTCATCCTGGCCACTCGTCAGGTGGCTGTGTTGACTAAACACACTTCAGCTTAAAACAGGATTAGTCCTTAATCTCTCCGCAGCTCAATTATCAAAACAAGGAGGTTTAATGGGACATTTACTAGCTGTTATTGCTTGGTCGCTATTACTATGGCTTTGTAGATAATATTCTTGTGAAAGAGGCCTCCAACTTGTTGATATGGTAGGCCGCCTTGACGGTTCTGGAAAAAAATTGACAAAAGATGAGATTAACATTACATGAGACTTAGTAAAATCCTATTCTAGTTTTGACATCGAGAAAAGATAGCTTATACTTTTTCAGATTTCAGTGTTTTTTTTCTAAGGGTCAATTCTCCAATAATATTTATGCGGATGTATGGATGTTTGAAATGCAGAATTATAAAATAAGTGGAAGTCACTATAAAAAAACAATCGTAAAATGGATAGTACTCTATGCGTTGTGTGTGGGTATCTTCTGTAATGTGTCTGATAAAACCATGTTTATGTGTTATGAGGATAAGACCTAGCTCGGTTCATGGTTTATACTGTATTAACTTTATTTAATTGGTGAATAACTAATTGAGGAAAACAACTACTTTATAGGCAATGAAATTTAGACAACGATTCCATGCTTATGCGGGTTCCGATATCGCTGCTAGGTCAGATGCAGATATTAGAAGAGTTGTGATTTTTAAGATGGAGGAACATCTCAGCATTAACTTTAATATGATTGTGCAAGTGCTCTTTAGACAAATTATGAGAGCGAGTCTAATTTTGCTACGGGCAACTTTTCCTCTTTAACGGGGATGTTGTCAAGGTAAAATCAATTTACGAAAACGAAGCTGAGGATATGAGAAATTTAGTAGCGTGGTTCGTGGTGTGTCATGGCAGAGGTGACGGGGTTAATAGTAAACACGGTCAGATAAAATCCACTCCTGGCAAGCTCATGGTTACCAATGCGTAAATCGAGGTTTAATCAACACCGTAAACAACAATAACAAATGTTTGAAAAGGCAGTATCATCCGCACTTTATCCACACGGCAAAAAAAAAAAAAAAGAAAAACTCTGACCGGAATAACCATTAGTAAAGGCTATAAAAATGCATTAAATTTTACAGGGATTAAATTTTCAGTACAGATCAACGACATTCGAAAATTTGAAAACTAAAAAAAAAATCTCGGAAATTATTTGTTTTTGGTATAACGAGTGTTTACCCCCTCGGGTTATCAGGTGCTCTGCATTATGACATTTGCTTTAATTTCTTACACGTTCATAAGGATGACAAGAATGGTAATTATTGTTCGACTAAAATTTTTTCAACGATCACAAATGATCATGTATCCCGAAAGAAATGCCAAATATTTTTGCCAAAAAAATGTTTAAAAAAATGTGTATCTGCTTGTTCAAGTAAAAGAAAATTAAACGATCACGGACTGAGAGCATTAACGTCATGCCAATGAAACTTCCCAAGGCAAAACAAAAAATAAAAAAAACCTTTTAAAAGTTTAATTGACAAATGAGGATTCTTTTTGTAGTGTACGCCGATTTCGAAGCTATGATTATGCCGGTGGATCGTCAGGATCATACATATCATAAATCACGTATCAGCCGTATCAGCAACGTATGCTACGCAGTTCTACGTACAAAATCGCTTGCATCAGCGAAAAGTGTAAATCCGAGGTCAATGTAGGGTAATGACCGAATGAGTGATTATTCTCATTACACCTGCAAATGCCGAGGAGCAGCTCACAGTTTTCATAATTTACATTTTATGAAAGAACAAAAACTTATTTTTTTTAGCTCTGAAAGGTGTTTGGAAATTCCTAGCAAAAATTAAATGCATTCATAACAACATGGAAAACTGCATGTCATTCTTCTTAGACAAATTAAGATTCATTGACAGTTTTCATTTCATGGCAGCATTGCTAGACGACCTTGTTAAAACATAATACAGTTTAAGCCTAGAAAAGAAAAACAGAAATTATAATATGTGGCGTGCCGTGGGTTATCTAGAGCTTCAAGATGGATTCCATAATTACCGACGGCGATTACGCTCATGTATTATACATATTGGATGAGTTTGGGATTACCATCATGGGTGATTATCCCAATTTATTTTTAAAAACTGATATTTAAGAATATTTCAAAGCCGTATGTCAATTTTTGCGATTAGACCCTTACTGCTATTACGGTTCATGCATCGCTTTATTCAAAATCAGTTGGGTCATCCTAGATTTGTTGACAAAATTTGACATGTTCAAGTCTGTAAGAAAGGGAATTCGATGAGGCATCGGCGTCTTTGCTCACAAAAATTCCAAAGCCAGCAACAAGTAGTTGTCTGATTAAAATCTTAACAAAGATTCTAAATGTATCATGAAAAAAATAATAATCTTTATGACTGGGCTATGTGACATCCGATGAAATGGAACATTTTCGGGGAAGAATTCAATTGACAGGATATGCTCAACACTGACAGTGATACATGATACTTTCTAGAGGTGGATTTTTTATACTCAGGAAATCCACGAGCAGCATAACGATCACACACTGGCATCAGAAAGTTTAATAGTGACCGAGGACATGATGAGCGCTCATACGCTACAGATAAAACACGTTACAATATCATAGAAACGTGCCGTATGCCATTTGTTGCAAAACTGTCAAGGGGTGTTTGTGTGTTGGAGTTGAATTAGAGAGGAATAATTGTGTGCTCATATTTGGGTACAGACTCACATTAGTTTTAACACCTCTAAAATGACGTTAGCTTCGTTCGATTTTGAGGATTATTATTTCGGAATTATGAACAATTTGTTGTATGGAAAACATTCTTAAATAAGTAGATATCGAATTAGTCAAATAAATTAGTAGCAGATCCCACTCTTGTCTGCATGAAGTTTTGTGACGTAACTTTAGTAGCGATCCACAGATAAAAGAAATAGTAGGTGCTGAGCAAAACAATTTATTACGGTCTTAGATTTATCCAAATTGCTCTTATATGATTTTCAGTTCGAGCATCGCGATATAGCAACAAGGCTGTTCAAGGATATGGATAGTTTGTGTTTTGAAATAAAATCTGAGGATGTCTACGAGGACATGCTTGAGAACAAACATTTATTCGATTTTTTTTTCTTATCATAAAACGGGTATATGTCATGATGATTAGCATACAAAGATCATTGAAAACTTTATGGATAAATCTTAGGCGTATGTTCATATAAATATTAAAGGAGATCATAAAGATAATTTGCTGGTTAATCAAGGACTGATATAAAAGTAAATGATGACAGCGGTAATCAGGGGGTTGATGTTTTGATAACCATATTCGTCTTGAAAACTAACAGGTATTTTCCTATTATCAGTAGTCGGGATTTAGGCCATGACGGATCTGAGAGCACCCATTATGTTCAAAATCATGTTCTAGAGTAAAATGTTATTTTGTTTTGTGTCAGGAACCGACTTGGAAGATTCAGCTAATAACAGCCCATTGTGACGACTCTATAGGTTTTCGGTGTATATCTCCTGACACAACTGAGAAAACCATGACAATGTTTTTTGTTCTAATCATACAAGATTCGCTGCATGTCAATAGGTTATTAAAAGTGTACAATTTTACGTAGTCATCGTACGAGGATGTATCATCAATTCTGAACTGTCACATGAATCAGCGTTCATTTTCCACAATAACAGTAGATATGAACTGTATCAAGCTTATTTCCAAAAGTAAGAAGGATGGCATTTAAAGTCAATCCGATCAATTTATTTAGAGAAGCCAGTAATCTCAGATACTCAACAGAGATACAATATTGCTGTTTTATAATCAACATGCCAAACAGTCTCAAATTGAATAACTCACTAACGTTTCAAATGGAAACGGGGACATATTGTCCTAATGCAAACCTGTTACGCAACAGGGCTAGCGAGCTCTTATCCAATCCTGTATTAGCCAACAGGGCTAAAAATATCTCATCCTATCCAAATAACAAAGAAAGGTACAGGTGCGATGACGTACTAGATACTTCCCAAATACTCCTTTTCTTTGATAATTATTAAAGAAACTTTCCCCAAACATGAGCCAGACGATTCAAGTAAAATCCTTATGCGAGTCCATAAAAAACACAAATCTGCCTACAACGCTTAAATAAATTGTTCCAAACTGTGCATGACGAGCAGATATAACAAGATAAATTCTTACAATGTTCTTTTTGAGTTATTGCACATGACATATCTTTGGGCGTCATATTCTGATGGTTAATGTGTACGTGTCACCAAAAGGCGTGTATAAGTAGGTCAAAGTTGTTGTTGTTGTTGTTGGGCTTTACGCCATTTTTCAGCACACGATAGGCTATTCATGGCGGCCAGTATTAATGGTAGAGGAAAAAACCGGGAAATCACCGGAAAGAACCACCGACCCACGAGAAGCTACTGGCAAGCTTTCTCACATATGTACATTAGCCGAATCCTAGACTCGAACACACGCAGAGGTGAGATGGCAGTGATCCGTAACGGACAGCGCTTTAGACCAGTAGGTCAAAGTAATAATTAGGTATTATCCAATGGCAACATGTGCAGTAACAACTATTTATTAAGCCCCTTAGCGTTGCGTAACCATGGTGGTCTCAGTATCGGGGTCTTGCATTCAGAATCAATAATCGGTAGATTATGTAGGTATGCATGAATACATATATAGATGGTCAGTGTAAAATTTCACGTGTAACGTTATACATAATGACGGAACAAAGTTTCAAATTTCTCACATTTCTAAAAGAAAAATTATGGTCGAAGTCAAAATGACGTATGATGAATACTAATTAGAGTTGCAGTATGAAAATATACTAACTACCTTTTGAGAAGATAGGTGGTTATACAGCCTACCATTAAGCCCTCTACTGAAGTTATTTTATTGACCTGTTTTCCAGTATTTTGTCGTATCAATCTATTCAAAGGAAAAGGACAATTTAATGAATATATAGGCCTAACCTAAGACCATATACCAACGCAAAACTGGTTATGGAGTTGTGTGTGGGATTTTTCTCTTTTCAGTGTTTGAGGATCTTCGTGGTGGTGGTGCACAAGCAGTCTAAAACTTTGAATAGGTTGCATAATCCCGTATGGAGCCCTACATGGAGCCCTAAATCATCCCATATGGAGCCCGTATGTCTCGCTAGTTGATCAATGATAACAAATTAATGCAATCTTAATTCCACGTTGTGCAAAAATAAGATATCAAACTTTGCACCTGGCTGGTTGAGTGCAGGATATTTATCTCATATAGAAGTCGCACCTGACATATATATATATGACCCTTTACACACACACACACACACACACACACACACACACACACACACATATATATATATATATATATATATATATATATATATATATATATATATATATATATATATATATATATATATATATGTCTATATCTATATATATATATATATATATATATATATATATATATATATATATATATATATATATATATATATATATATATATATATATATATATATGTGTGTGTGTGTGTGTGTGTGTGTGTGTGTGTAAAGGGTCGCATCACGTAAACCTTTGCATGCAGTGAAAGGGGCTATTAGGTAGCCAGGTAAAAGGAAGGAAACAAATAATAAGCTATATTACAATCGAAGTTTTCATCGACACTGTCTGACAATCAGATGAGTGACACCATTTTCCTTTGTGTTCTTAAAACTACTGGGTTTGAAAGGGTCTCGCTGCTTCCTGACAAAAGCAGAAAGCAAAGTGCTAAAATGACAATGACATTAAAGACAACATCCCAAAATCTAAAGGTGTTGATGGATTAGTTAGAAAGGGTGCATCCTACAATAATACGGTTGTGGTATTTCTCGAAAACCAAGGATTGATAATCCAGTGCTCTATAACATTTTTGTTTTCCAGCCACTAGTCCAGGACATGTTGGGAAAGTAACTTGTACTAACCAATGTTTGGTTAAGACTGTTTGGCCTTCATGGTATACTCATTGCATATCATTGCTTTAGCAATGACCCGTATACCGTAGATTCTATTATGTATGCTAATTGTATATCATTGCTTTATTAATGACCCGTATACCGTAGATTCTATTATGTATGCTAATTGCATAACATTGCTTTAACAATGACCCGTATACCGTAGATTCTATTATGTATGCTAATTGCATAGCATTGCTTTAACAATGACCCGTATACCGTAGATTCTATTATGTATGCTAATTGCATAGCATTGCTTTAACAATGACCCGAATAACATAAATTCTGCTAAATATGCTCAACTCATACCATTGCTTTTGCAATAAACTGTAGTTCAGCCTAGTTTCTCACACCATCCATTGAGGCCATTCTGTAAGATGAAATGCTGGGTTCGAACATATTTTTCCCTTCACAAAAATGTAAAATGATATTCTGTGATGTATCTGAAATAGGCAGGGTATGTGACCAAAAATAGTATTGAACGCAATAACTTGTCACATTTCACCAGCGTAAAAATATTTCCAATTTCCTTAATAAATTGGAACATTAAAAAGGCAGCATCCAGGTTTTATCCTCAATTCTGGGTCAACACTGGTAAACGTTTCTATTTAGAATTAGTATATATTTTGTCAGCCACTTGTCTATTACAATTCCCTGATATTTTAGCTAAAATTTTCTTTTTCTTCCTTGGTCTGATGTATCTGTGTTGTTACATCTGATACGATTTAAGACTGTACTAGTCAAAGTATCTTGCGTTGGTATTGAGACAATGCCCGAGTCATTGACCCGCAAATACGGTTTCCTCTCAGCATTCATATCAAATTCGTGTTTTAAAAAAGAATTATGATATATTCCGGTACCTAAATTTTCTTCCTGTTAATACGTTTTTCCAATATTTGAGTAGAAATACAATGAACTTCAAAAACGAAACTTGTGTTACCTTCAGTATGCAGGTAAATACATATCTAGTTGTAAATAATTATCAATTTTATTCTATTAAATCAATTTTATGTTCCTACTAATAACGTGTGTAAACTAATTTTGGAGAGCATTAAATCTATGCACCTGCCTGAAAGCTATATACGTTTGTAAATACGATACCATGGTTCAGGAGACAGTTCACTTACCTACAGACATTTTAATAATTTGCAGCAATTACTCTGATGCAAGAAAAATGTTGAATCTGATGTAAACTCGGAAATCAAACAATGATTCAAACAGATGAGACTAGATATTGAGATTTTTTAATTCAATTTTTCGGCAAAACAAAGCAGCCTTTTATTCATTTGTTACACCGTAGTTATTCTAATCAAGATAAATATAGCTTTCATTATCAGCTAGCAACGATGGTTCGCCAAGGCATTAAAAGGCAAATTTCAGCGCGATGTGTCACAACCATTATTTTTTCACCTGTGTACTGCGCACTATTTACAAAAGATATAAGATCATCAAAATTTCCGGAAAATGAAGGTACCAGCATCCAAGTAGGTGTATTAATATTGTAAATGGAATTTGGGCTTTCATTTTTAAAACATGTACTTGACCGGTTCAAAACTATACCGTTAGGGACTTGTCTGACAGAAACATTTACACATCCCGGAGGTTTGAGATAACCAATTTGCATAGCTCCGTAATCTTCTAACTTATGGAGGGGATCTTGAATATATTCTGTCGTGTACTAGCATAGAGCTATCGCATTTACGTCTCCTTGTTTATTTTGATAAACGTCAGATCTCTCTATGACTGATTACTGTGTATCATAGGAATTCTACTCCTGAACTTTTAATGAATTTTGGACGTTTTGTGGAGCCTCATTAACAATAATAGTTTTCTGACTCTGTGAATAATACTCGTAGATACATGTATTTGCCTAGATAAGTAAAAAGACGAATATCGTAATTTGCAACAAAATGCCTGCAATTGAATACACCAAAATATGTTGCGAGGATAATGTGGAAACGAAGGCAATAGCACCAATGATAAATATAGCAGTTTCGCTCTATAGGCTTTCACTGTTGTCTTTTGAACATATTGTGCGACTCTTGCTAATTGTATCCAAATTCCAGATTCATATGCATAAAATGTGTAATATTTTCAGGAATACTATAAAGACCCCCCACAAATTCCTATTTTTTAACTTTCCATAACTTTTCTGACTTTTATGAGAAACGCAGTCTGTACAAAAATATAGTTCGACCGTAGTAAACGAGTTAAAAATTTACAGCGATATTTTAATGTTGAGTAGTCTGACCATATACTAATTTTTAGTCCCTTCTTCTTCTGAACCTTTCAACCCCTACATTTCCAAATACTTCGAACAGGTGAGGAAGATCAAGACACTTATGTCCTCACAGCAAAGTAAATATGCAATGACATGCTGAGCGTTCCTAACTGAATCGTTAATAAAATATAAGAATAAAAATAAAAACGAGAGACAAATGCTGCTACAATTATAACTATTTCTAGAGTGAGAATGTATAATTTAAATTTTTATCATAATTTAATATTTTTCAGTCATATTGCTACTATTCTGCTCGTTTCGCTGATGAGATGGTATATTTTGTGTTTTATGCTGCTCGTTTCGTTGATGAGATGGTATATTTTGTGTTTTATGCTGCTGGTTTCGTTAATGAGATGATAAATCTTGTGTTTTATGCTGCTCGTTTCGTTGATGAGATGGTAAATTGTGTGTTTTATGCTGCTCGTTTCGTTGATGAGATGGTATATTTTGTGTTTTATGCTGCTCGTTTCGTTGATGAGCTGGTATATTTTGTGTTTTATGCTGCTCGTATCGTTGGTGAGATAGTATATTTTGTGTTTTATGCTGCTCGTATCGTTGGTGAGATAATATATTTTGTGTTTTATGCTGTTCGTATCGTTGGTGAGATAGTATATTTTGTGTTTTATGCTGCTCATTTCGTTGATGAAATAGTATATAATATGAGAAGTGAGTTTACAGGATGTTTTAAATTGCCTCCGTGCTTTACATTTATAAAACCATAGCGTTAACCATTTGCGCCATTCTTCACAGAATACAAAATGACGGGAAGTCTGGAGCTATTTAATCAATTAAGAGATACTTGGTATTGGATCGTGGATGGAGTCTAAGAACTGGACAAACTTAATCAAGAATGGAAGTTGACAAGTAGTGAAGACTTGATAAAGAAACTAAGATTAACCAGTTATCAGTTAGAACTGATAACCATAGAGGAAGCAGACAAAATACGAGGAATTATCACTAAAAATACTTCAAAGTTTGAACCTTGAAGCAGATTCTGTATGATGCTATCCAAGCGAGATGCTTTTTGGAAGATATCTTCAATATAACAGAGTGGCCTTTTGTGAAAAAAGGTGTAGATAATATGAAGAAAGGCGAATACAAAATAAATAAAATACTGGAAGAAAAAGTCAAGAAATATAAGGAGACCTGGCAAATGAGAGGGAGGATAAGGAAAACCAAAAAAACCCCCCAAAAATTGAGAAATTAAATCAAAATTGGATGAAGATGCAAGCCACATTTAGAGCTATGGGTCATCCAAACTGGATGCCCTAACAAGAAAAGAACAAAGGAATTTTAGAGGAAGTCAGGAAATGTTGGAAAAAGTGGAGAAGTTATAAAAAGAAAACAAAGGTCCTTTTCAGTGCTACTTTCCATGCATCGAAAAGATTATACTTTTCAAAAACAAATTGCCATATCTCCATCTCTGTGTTCTATGTCTCTATGTGTCTATATTGTATATGCATGTATGTATGTATGTATGTATGTATGTATGTATGTATGTATGTATGTATGTATGTATGTATGTATGTATGTATGTATGTATGTATGTATGTATGTATGTATGTATGTATGTATGTATGTATGTATGTATGTATGTATGTGTGTGTATGCGTGCGTGCGTGCGTGCATCCATGTATGTATGTATGTATGTATGTATGTATGTATGTATGTATGTATGTATGTATGTATGTATGTATGTATGTATGTATGTATGTATGTATGTATGTATGTATGTATGTAGGTATGTATGTTCCTCCCTAAAATCATAGTGCTAGCATCGTGTATTTAGGATATAGGTCAACTAGGTCAGCTCCTTGCTACACTAATGCCAAGTGTACAGTACCGTGATATCATGCCATCTGTGCCATTCCTCTTGACGCTATACAGGGCCAATGTTCTAATACAAAATTTCCCTTTACGCTATAGTACCCCAGCTGTTCTAGGTGACATCATAAAACCTTGACGCCAAAGTACGCCAGGCTGATTTTCATTAACTCTCATTGACGCTATTACCCCCTCTTACTACTCACCACGCGTACCGATTTTAGTGCCTAATATGGATGATATCATTCTCTTTAATAATTATGTATGTGCTAACAACATAGAATCAGCAAAACTACAATTGTTAAGAAAAGTACACATTAGGTTTCCAGTGTAACCCCACATGATTTATCTCGTCGATGTATATATTAAGTAACAAAGGAGAAAAAACACCTCCGTCCCTTAAGCCATTGGTAACATGGGGGGAGCTGGATACTACACTTCAAAATGAGCACAGTACAACTGTTTGTCATAGCAATTTACTAACAAACAAATTATGTAGCCGGGTATTTGGATATTTAACAAAGTTATAAAGAGTGTCCAATGGCCAGCCTTATCAAATTCCTTACTAGCGTCTCATTGTTGACGCTTTCCTCAAAGGCATAAAATTTGTTGAATGTTGCTTTTTAAACCAAACTTATTATCAGAGATTTTAACTTCCATCATTTAAGTATAATACATTCAAATATTTTTGAAATAATTGTTTTAGGTTTATCATTGTTTGAAGGGGGTGGGCCATCAGGTTACCGATATTACTTTTCAGCAGAGGGATAATTTTAAGTTGTGTGTAATTATCTGGATCAAAGTTTTATTCAAATACACAATTAAATAAAATCATCCAACGGACATGAAAATGCAAATTTGTCCACCTATAAAAATCATATGTAAGATATTTATACTGATTTTGCTTAAATATGACACGTTTAGTCTGATATACTGTATCTAGTTCAAGTCGACTTAAAGGAGCCTTGAATATTAGTACCCCTACTTCGTGGAAGGTGAATTGTACTAATATTAGTACATCCACTTTTGTTGGCGTTATCCCTTCTATGGACGTCCCGAAGGCGTACTTACGCAGGACAGCGAAGAAGATGCCGAAGAGTGTGGGGGCAAGGACGCAGCCTTATTTCACTCCGCTGTGGATGTTGAATGGGTCGGACGATGAGCCATCATACCGCACTGTGACTTTCATGTCGTCATGTAAGGACTCGACCATGCTTAACAGCTTTGGAGGGCATCCAATCTTCGTCACGATTTTGAAGAGTCCATCTCTGCTGACCAGATCGAATGCTTTGGTGATGTCTATAAAATCCAGGAAGAGTGGTCTGTGTTGTTCTCTAATTCTCCTGCAGTTGACTGATGGAAAAGATCATGACGTTTGTGGACCTCTCTGCGCGGAACCCATACTGAAACTCTGGATACACTCTGTCAGCATGCGTCTGCAGTCTGTTCAGAATGACTCTAGCGAAGACTTTACCCACGATGCTGATAAGTGATATGCCCCTATAGTTGTTGCTGTCACTTCTGTTGCTCTTGTTCTTGTACAGGGTTATGATGTTGGCATCCCTCGTGTTCTGAGGCACTGCACCTTCATCCCAGCACTGGCAGAGAAGTTTATAAAGCTGTGTGAACAGCATACTGCCACTGCACTTCATAACTTCTGCTGAGATGCCATATTTCCCTGGGGCTTTACCTGTGGTCAGTTTCTCTAAGATTATCTTTAGTTCTGCCTCAATAGGTTTATAATCCAGTTTGGTCATACAAGGAAGGTTTTCAATGGCGCTGAGGGCATCGTTAGTCACGGGGTTCTCTCTGGAATGCAGTTCTGAGTAGTATTTCAACAGCGCTCCATCTGCTTGCCCATGTCGTGGATGATATCGCCTGCAGAAGACTTCAGTGGTGCTATCACTTTCTTTATGACATTATACATGCCTCTAATGTTTCCGTTATCTACTGCTGACTGGATGCTCTGACGGAGCTGATGCCAGAATTCAATGGTGCACTGCCGTGCTAACCTCTGCACTTTGCTTCTGGTAGACCTGTATACCTGTAGTGTCCTCTGGCAGGGTGAATAGCTTGTATTCCAGGTGGGCACTGCGACGCTATTCTATTGCTGGCATGAGTGTGGCGGGAATTGGCGTCAAACCAGTCGTTGTTCTTCGTCTGCTTCATACCAAAGATTATTGTGGCTGTGATGAACACAGTATCTCTGATGTTGTCCCATCTCTCTTTTGGAACTGTCGTGGGGAGGTTCTGAACTGAACACCTTGGAGAGGGCGTAAATGATTACTTCAGCCTTATCTATATATGACGTCTTGCTCACATCAATGTGTGGTTTACACACTTGCCTAGAGTGAAGGATCTTCTTCGGTTGAAGTTAAAATTTACTGCAAACTAGTGAGTGATCGGTGTTGCAGTCGGCTCAGACTCTTCAACCTGGCACGACTGAAGGCAATGAGCAAAGTAAGGAAAGCAACAATTAGGGACATGCTTTTTGCAGATGATGCTGCTCTAGTCACTCACACAAAAGCTGAACTACAATGCCTGATGGACCGCTTTGATAAAGCATGCAATGAATTCGGATTGACCATCAACCTAAAGAAAATCAACGTGATAGCTCAGGACGCAGACCCTCCCATCATCATCATCATCATCATCATCATCAACAACTGCAAACTAGAAGTAGTCAGTGAGTTCACTTACCTTGGCTCTACCATCTCCAACTTTCTCTCACTCGATGCCGAGCTCAACAAGCGGATTGGAAAGGCGTCAACAACTCTCTAGATTGTTGCATAGAGTATGGAACAACAACGCTGACACTGAACACTAAGATCTCTGTGTACCGTGCCTGCGTGCTTAGCACTCTCCTGCACGCCAGTGAAACTTGGACCCTGTATGCCTCTCAGGAGAAAAGACTGAGTGCCTTTCACATGCGTTGTCTCCGTCGTATACTCGGGATCACATGGAGCGATCGTGTATCATACAACGAGGTGCTTGAACATGCCAAACGTCTCAGCATGGTCACCCTCCTCTGCCAACGTCGCATCAAATGGCCGGGCCATGTGCGTCAAATGGATGACGGACGGATCTCCAAATACCTTCTCTACTCTAAACTTTCCTCAAGCAGAAGATCAATCGGACTGCCACATCACCTTTTCAAGGATTTTTACAAGCACGACATGAAAGCTCTTGGGATTGATGTCAATACCTCGGAAAAACTTGATCTTAACAAGTCTAGCTTGGGACATGCTCTGTTCACTGGTCCGAAAGCCAGCCAGGAAACGTTACGACAACTCGCTGATGAGAAAAGATCTCAGAGGAAGAGGCTGCAGTTCGAACCGAGACCTGACTCAACCTTCAGGTGCAAAGACTTCTGCAAGGATTGCCACTTCAGTATGGGGCTCCATAGCCATAGAAGACGCTGCACAACTAGAAACTGGGACACTTCTCATGGGCGCATTTCCATCGTCTCTCGAGAGTAATGGATGCCAACAGCAACTTTTGGCGTTATATATTACCAATATGAGTATCTATAATTCATGGAGTTGGCTTAGAAATAATTTTAGTATCCCTATATTCATGTGTGGTGTATACTGCAAATATTAGTACCCCTGCTTCAGTGCATTATGGAAGTGGAAATTGGGGATTGGAAATAAACTACAATGTGGAGTACATCACAACTAGCATGATTTTAAAATGCCTGCATCGAGACGGAGCTAAAACGCAGCTCACTGATAAGTTTGCTTATCAAGCTAAAGTAAAACTAACTGTTAATCATACATGATTTTCATATTAATAAAATATGGTTAAGCAAGCACTGGCCACTCTAACAAACAAATAAAGCAAAGCAACGAGTGACAAATGCACTTAGTAATTAGATATTGGAATATATTTTGCTCAATAAATAAAATGAAGGTTTGGATACGTGATGTACACTCTAAAGTAAAACCTGAAATACCTCCTTTACTATCATTAAATTATCTCTATACTTAGTCTGCGGGGACTATAAGCCCCCAAACTGCATTCGAACTATCATTTCCTCTACCATAGCTAGTGTGTCCACTACCTTGTGCACTCGGGGCATTCGTTCCCAGTTACTTTCCATGGCTGACTATTCAGTGCTGAATTGCACGAATGACTGACAATTACTAAAGTCTCGGGGGCCCCGAGTGGCCGAGTGGTCTAAAGCGCTGTCCGTTACGGATCACTGCCATCTCACCTCTGTCTGCGTGTGTTCGAGTCTAGGATTCGGCGAATGTGGATATGTGAGAAAGCTTGCCAGTAGCTTCTCGTGGGTCGGTGGTTCTTTCCGGTGATTTCCCGGTTTCTTCCTCCACCATTAATACTGGCCGCCATGAATAGCCTATCGTGTGCTGAAAAATGGCGTTAAGCAAAACAACAACAACAACAACTAAAGTCTCATACGCTAACTTAAAGCTTTTGTGACTAGTTTATGCTCAAGGACTGAGCATTTTTGTCGGTGTTTTTGAAATGATGTCACAAAACACCGCGTTTATGTACGATATTCGTACTTTGCAATTGCCTGTCAGGAGGATGTAAAATTCTGTCCAATTGTTTTAGTGAAAGTTCTCCATCCACAGTATTGTATCTTATTTTTATGTAGTTAAAATTTTGTTTGCTAAAGGGTACTTCTATTGTCAAAATTATGCCAATCAGGTGGGTGTCAGCAACACTGTGATTTTGGGGTCACGTATCATTAGTCTTAATTGCTGTTTATAATGGTGAAAAGTTTTCAATTGACTATGGATAGAATAATGGGGAAAAGAAGGGTGGGGGAAGGTTATTCATGATGGAAAATCTGTCAACAATACAGGCTTGCTGTTGCTAGGATTCCAACCTAGCACATGGTTTAGTTCCGTTGTGTTTTGTAGGAGTTGAGGGTGGCATAGAAGGAAGATGGAGAAGGGCTTATCATAGAGAATATTTGTATTAAATAGGCTTGATGTGCGCAGGATTCCACGCAGGTGTTTATTAATATTAATTAGGCGTTAGAAAAGGATGGGTGGAAAGGAGAATTTGGTTCAGGGCTTATGGTGGAAAGAGTTTTCAGCAGCACGTATTGTTTGCGTTCAGGATTCAACCCAGGTATTTGCTAGTGTGTTTTTCTTAGTACATGCTTTGGGCCCTTTTATTAGTGGAAAGGGAATGGTGAAAAGAGGGTTAAGAATGTGTGTGAGAGTAGGAGGGGAAAATGCGTAGAGTTATGGGCCTTATGGTTTGTAGTTTGCGACGAAAGCACCTTCATACTAAGTGAATTTGTCACTCATTGCTTTGCTTTGTTTGTTTTGTTAAAGTGGCCAGTGCTTGCTTAAATCTTGCATGGAGAGGTAGGCCAGTGCTTGCTCAGTTTTGTGTCAGAGCTTGCAGGGGTAGGTGGGAATAAGCCAGAACTTGCTCTTGTGTGGGTGAGTGAATGCCCTAGGGGAGGGACAGGGTTTGGCTTTATCAAATTCATTTGGAGGGCTAGTGCTTGCCCTGTGTAAGAACTAGTCTTTCGTGTCCATTCCTCCGGCGATGTCGGGCTAGTGCTTGCCCTTTGGAGGTTATGGTCCTGCTTCATTCTGCTTCTGGAATTCCAGGTTCTTGTTCGGCAATTGGAGGCGGAATTTCTAGTCCTTTTCTTGGTCTCACTTGTTTGCTATCCCCAGATATTCCTTACTTATCTTGTGTCTTCCTAGCTCCCATCCATCCATCCATCCATCCATCCATCCATCCATCCATCCATCCATCCATCCATCCATCCATGCATGCATGCATGCATGATGTGCAATGGTCTGTTATAGACGCATGTTCCTTTGTGGCAGGATTTTTTAACATATGAACTACAAATCATAAAGTTAATAGTTGACAAATGTTGTCTGTTAACTTAAGTATCTTAAAAAAGTTGCAGATATAAATAAACATTAGCGAAGAGTATTACTATGTAGTGCAAATTCCAAACTTTATATAACAGTACAAACAGGTCAGTAAAATCAATATCGCTGCAGTCAACCTGAATGTTGATGTTGACTAAAGTTTACTCTGAAGTAGATTCATCAGTACCAGGAACACTGACCTAGATTTATAACACGTCCCGTATTTCAACTCGATATGAGAACAGCAGGAGAGATAGCATGGTGCATGTATTTCATACAGAAAAAAAAACAGGGTTAAATTGTATATAAACTATTCTTAGCGAAACCTTTTTTTCTCGGAAACATTGTTCAGTAAAAGTCAAAAATTATTACGACAAGAAAATGGCGTATCAGATACTGGTTAGGGCTATATGTTGAATTCTTCAGAGCCAGTATCATCAAAATATATGCTGATGTTAAGGTGCATTATTGCAATCCTTGTTGATAATATTATTATTATTATTACGATTAGTAGTTGTATTTTTGTTATTTGCTGTTGTTGTTGATGATGATGATCATAATGATGATGTGATGATAGTGGTGGTGGTGGTGAACATGATTATGTTTTGTTTGTTTGTTTTTGTTGTTGATGGTTTCTTGCTAAGGGTAAAGCAAAGTATATTCAGAATATTGTATAGGAAAGCTTCCTCTAGGTTTGAAAAAGCTATATCTGAACATCTGACAGAAAAGTATTTTTCTCAAATTTTTTACACAGAAAGAGAATTTGATAGAGAAACACTTTATCCAACAAGTTTGGATTATAGACTTTACACTTTTCTGTCTTTATTGAATTATTTGGATTCCACAGTTTATTTCATTTCTCCCGTTATGGCGTCAGTTATAACTTTGTGACAATCTTTTTTTTTTCATTTAACCCTGTTCTAAGCTGCCCTTAGGGGCTTTTCAAAAGTCCATGCCTGTCCAATTTTTGATGTTATGTGAGAAGTGACCATGCCATCTCAGTTTGCGTTTCTTTAAGGTGCACATCTGTTTATGGTCGAACCACAGCTTGGATTATAATGTCACTTTCTCATTAGAGACATGTCTAAATATGATATTGGTGGGATCCCTACATAAAATCTCATGTCTTAAACATGGATTCTTCACTCTGTCAGGTTACAGGAACATGTCTCACATGCATAAATATAGACATGAGGAGGAAACGCACAAGGTTGATCTTGGGCGCAAGAGTAATGTTACTGACCTTCCAAACAGGCTCTAATCAGAACTTATTTCCATAATTCGATGATTTTGGGAGATTTAATTCGCAATGGCTTAAGTTTGTTCTTTTTATATTTCACAGGAAATAAAATATTTATTGAATTATACAATGATTGTTGCCTTCACTCTTTTCTTTTACTTATTTGAAGACCACAGATGGTGTTGTTGTTCGTTCTTCGTTATCGAAGACAACCATGACTTCACA
This sequence comes from Potamilus streckersoni, assembly GCA_016746295.1. Taxonomy (NCBI): domain Eukaryota; kingdom Metazoa; phylum Mollusca; class Bivalvia; order Unionida; family Unionidae; genus Potamilus; species Potamilus streckersoni. The sequence goes on from JAEAOA010001099.1 coordinate 462,167, forward strand.
TGAAGACCATAGACTCGTAACGAATAAGACTGATTCTGATTCAACATATCATTGTGATCATCAATAATTTCTCAAGGAAATAATATTAAGAAACAAAGCTAGGACAAAAACATTCAGGTTGTAGGTCAGTCTCAGTTATATATCATTAAAAGTTGTCAAACATGTTTAGGGATTTCCAAGTGATAATTTATTCTCCTAAACCCAGGTCCAAATAAACATGTTCACCTCCTGTAACATGCCAAGGCTAATACCAAAGTACCAAAGATAAGAGTGAATCCAATAGCCTTTGTAAATTTAAACAAATTTTATTTCTCTAGAAAAACGAGATAAAATAAAGAAAATGGACTTGCAGATTAAGAATTTGTTATATATATATATATATATATATATATATATATATATATATATATATATATATATATATATATATATATAATTAAATTGCTTGTGTGTTAATTTTGAATTCGTTTTTATTTTTGTTCCATTGCATTTTATTGTAATGATCATTTTCATGGGATTCGACATTTTATTCCTAGAAAATTCTGTTAATATAGAACGCAAAATGTTTTACATTAGCTTTATTTTTACTCACTCTGGTTCATAGAGTTTGTAAACATCAAGTGACAACGATTGGCTATTTCAAAATATTTTGGCTGGTATGTTAACTGGTTTGTAAGCAACCTCTCCTTTTAATATATATGCAGTGGTAGAATTTGGATTTTAAATAGGACTGTTTTTGCTTCGTGTTATTCAAATGTTAAGACCCCATTTGACTCAGCACGAGAATGGGATGATGCTTTTAGCTGGGTTAGCTACTTAAGTCTTAGTGAAATCTAGCTAGTCGTTTTTAACATCGAGAGGGAACAAAGCCTTTCTTATAGTTGTTGCCAGTTTGTTTTTTTTTTCTGATATTTTTTGTATTTAATAATTTATTCTCTCGAACACTAAGCAAGTGTACATTTTTATAAAAAGTTCTGGGGGAAAGAAACTCAGTGGAAATCTATTCTGAAATTATATACGGAAACAAACATAGACTGTGATTCAGTTGAGCAACTGTCACCATCAGAATAGACAATATCCTACGCCATCACTCCATTTTGGAACTTCATCTACATTTGAACCTGGATTCGCTTAGAACGGTTTAACAAGACTTATATTCTTCAATTCTAGAATTAGTTTTTGGATTAATCCTATTTTCTATTTTTACATGGTTTTCTAGAGAAATAAATTATTTTGTTAAAATACACAAAATTGTTGGCTTCACTCCTTTCCCTTGTTACTTTTGTTCGAGCCGACATGTGTAAAATATAATCTAATCAAGAATTAAAAAACAATAAATATGTCCAAGCAATTAAAAATTCTTCGTGAATCACAGTCCGAATTCCAATGAAGTTCCATGATGAAAGGCGATGACGGCTTCGATGGTCTTTAAAGTGCTGCTGTGTGAATAGTTTCTTGTTGAATCACAAAGAATAATATTTCAATTTTTGAATTCCGAATAATTTCAGTAAATGTCTTTTCCTATAATTGTGTAAAAGAGCACGTATAAAGTGTGTGTGTATGTATGTATGTATATATATATATATATATATACATATATATATATATATATATATATATATATATATATATATATATATATATATATATATATATATATGTGTGTGTGTGTGTGTGTGAGTGTGTGTGAGTCTCGTGCTACATTATAACCTATGCTAAAAATAAATGCTTGTCATACTACAAAATTATCATAAAACGTTGTTAACTTCAAAGCTGCAACTGGTTCTGAATCTAGGTCAACAAAATATACAATTTTCAGGCAGCTTGCCGTTTGTCAGCCATCAGAACTGAATTAAATTTCTAAAAGAAAATCAAATCCAGTAGACAAATTATCATTAAAGAAACATGTAATGGAATACAATAAAGTAAAGAAATTTTAAAACAAACTCAAAAATAATTAAAGTACATGCACATGAAACTCCAATGAAAATGGTCTTAATAGTTAATTTAAATATGGCTTATGATGTTTACATATTAAATGTCCCTGGTTAGGTAGAAAGCCAACGTGATTTTGGACAAGGCCAAGCTCAAATACAGATATTAACTTCAAAATTTCGATAAGAAAAGCAATAAATAATACAAGTTAAATATACAAATCACATATTTATGTGACAAAATGTCTTTCTTTCCGCCAAGCGGGAGTTTTAATAATATCAAGTCATTTATTTTCTTTTAAATTGAAAGATGGCCATAATGCCTAGACTAAAGAGTTTGGATGAGGGTTCCAGAACTCCGCAACCAGGGGGAACTTCTGTTTCCTTTGTAGTGATGTTATGCCGTTTTAACATGTTTGAATAGAGAAGATTAGATCCGGTCCCATCACAAGCCTTCCATAACTAATATATTTGAAATCAGAGACAAAGTCAAGAAGATCAATTTCTCAATCTTTGGTTGAAAATATATTTCTTTTTTAGTTGAAAAGTCCATGGTAGAACAAAAGGACTAAAACCTAATGATGCATTAACCGAGTAAACAACAAAACAAACTTTGTAGTGATGTTAACAAAAGCAAATCAATATCTTCGTCCTATATCAAAGCAATATGACCGCCATGACCATATTTTTCAGAGTTTGAAGACATGCATCCAATGCCATCGACCTTCACAGTGATAAACCGTCGGTTTCCCAATTCTTGCGTAATTTGTGGGAAAGTTCCAGACATAAAGTTTGATCCTTGGTCAGGTTGAAGAAATATCGAAAGGCTAAAAGTGTATCAAAGAATTGGTTCATCAAATACATTAATAGGTTGCAGATGAGCTTTTTTATATGTTCTTTTTGGGGTTTTGGAACCATTTGACAAGCGCAACAAGATTTACAGTACATGGGAACATCATTTCTACGTTTCGACTAATTCAAAACTTTGTGATAAATCTTACTGACTCATTATAGGGGCCCCGAGTGGCCAAGTGGTCTAAAGCGATGTCCGTTACGGATCACTGCCATCTCACCTCTGTCTGCTTGGGTTCGAGTCTAGGATTCGGCGAATGTGGATATGTGAGAAATCTTGCCAGTAGCTTCTCGTGGGTCGGTGGTTCTTTCCGGTGATTTCCCGGTTTCTTCCTCCACCATTAATACTGGCCGCCATGAATAGCCTATCGTGTGCTGAAAAATGGCGTAAAGCCCAACAACAACAACAACAACAACTACTACTACTGACTCATTCATGATCAGCCGAGGGTGTGTCATTGACTAAGACATGTCTGACGAAATGACATCAGGAACAATACTTTGACAGCTCACTGACGGCGGTACCTTAAATGATCTACTTGTTGTCATAGTGATGACATGTTTCACAAAATAACAACCTGGGACTTGTGTGGATCTAGTTTCATTAATAGCCCGCTGAAGTAAACAGGAGATCTAAGGATTATTCCTGTTCAACAACCTCTAGCTGTATTTTTATACCCTGATTAGATTAAGAGAGAATAAGTTGTCAAATGATGGTCATCAACTTCTGCTTTATAAATACCAGACCTGATGTAAAAGCTAACCATACATGTGCCAGCTAAATTGACCTGATGAAAAGATTTGTATTTGGTCTATCTGCTATCACACATGAATTCAAGTTTTGACATTTAAAATATATCATGTTAGTTCCCCTTTTAGCGGAAAAGAAGCAGACAAATATTTTATTTATTTTAAGCAAGTTGCTAAAAAATTTAAATGGCCAATGGAGCATTGGACTCAATCATTGCAATGTGTACTTTTTGGTAAAACCCAAAATATATATGCATCCTTGTCAGTACAACGGTTATGATTTGGTTAAGAAGTGCACCTTAAGGCGTTATGCACTGGTCCCTGAGGATTGTCGGCAAAAAATCAGAAGCTATAAAAAGGAAGCTAGACAAAATTAAATATGATTTTGCAAAAGAAAAGAGCAGTTAGCAAAGAGATGGTGCTTAGCCAAGAATGTTCGTTATGAAAGTCTCGAACAACTTGTGTTACTTGAAGAGTTCAGATATTGTGTCCTAATGACAAAAAAATCATTCAGAAGATCATAAGCTTGAAACCTTGGAAAATGCTGTTCTTCCTGATGATGAGTATTCCTTAACTCGTATAGTCCCTGTTATAGAGAAATCAGTCACTTTGCAGTCTACTAGCAAGAAGGTATTTCAATTTAATACTACACCTCCTAAAATTCAATCTCTCACTTCTATAAACGTTTCTGATAAACTTGATTCAAAATCATTTTCTCAACCTACGTGCATCTGTTGCAAGAGAAAAGACATGTCATTTCTGATTGTTTCAAACTAAAATATAGGCATCAGAATCAACCTAGATCTATCCCAAATACTCTTATTTTTAAGAGGTTAATGTCAGGGTCATGTATTGAAAGCAAAGCATTTGTTGGGTCTCAATCTCATTTTATTATGGAGCATTATGAACGATTCATATGGAATGGTTCTATATCAGTCTAGGGTGATTTGAACAATCCTATCCCTATTAAATCTTCAAGGAATACATGATTTTCACAGTCTTTTACTATTAGGTACTTTGCCTCTTTCTGATAAGTCCTGATCTAAGAGTAGTGTTCTCATTCAGGGAGTAGAGTGCGGCTTTGTTAACTTTTCTCTAAATTGTATTCATTTCTCATGAGACGGTATAGCCCCTATTTTTCCCGTTCACGGCATTTATTTGTTGTAAAGCAACGACCTACCTGGAGATAAGGTTGTTGTTAATCCAGTTGCATCTGACAAAGCCTTCTTTTGATCAGAAAGTTGATCCTATTGAGTACCCTGATTAGAACCGGCCTGTGTAGCTACAAAGTTATGGCAAGAAAAGCTTTTGAAAGTGATTTTGATACGAAAAATATTAATTTAGCTGAGACATGTATTGGTAAGGCTTTTGATGAAGTCAGTTCCACTCCTAAGTGGGATCAATCAAAAAGTATTGATAACAGTGATCATCTTGTAAATTCTCTTTTATCTAATCAGGGTGATAAACGACAATCATGGAAAATATGCCGAGATCTTCTGTTTGTTTCAGAAGGCCATTTGTGAAACCAAAGCCAATGAAGTGCCTGTCTGTAATATCATAAAAAATGAAATTCTTATGAGAAAATGGAAACCTTCTAAGTACCTGCTAGTGACGAGTGGTCAGTGATCTATCAGATTGTAGTTCCAAAATCTTACAGACAGGAAATTCTTAGTTTCCTCCGTGAAACTCATCTTGGCTGGTCATTTAGAGACAAATAAAACGTATCACAAGATCTTGTCGTACTTGCATTGGCCAAAATCAAAAATGATATTTGTAAATTTTGTAGTTCTTAGTTGTCAAATGTTAGGAAAACCCAATCAGACATCTATGGCTAATCTGCTACATATTCCTGTATTTGGCAAACCATTTAGTACACTTCTGGTAGATTGTGTTGGTCCCTTACCTAAGACCAAGTCAGGCAACAAATATTTGTTGACCATTATGTGTACATCAACAAGATTTCCAAAAGCACTTCCGTTGTGGAATATTAAAATCAAAACCACAGAAAAAGCTTTGATAAAATTTAGTTTAACTCAATTTGGCTTTCCTAAATCATTCCATTTGGATCAATGGTCAAATTTCATGGCTGGGATTTAACAGCAAGCTCTGCACGAATTAGACATTCAACAATTTAAATATTCTGCCTACCACCCTGAGGGCCAATTTTCTCTAGAAAGCCTTCATCTAACAGAAGAATGTGGTTCGATCAAATTGCTTTGATACGAGTAAAGATTGAGTTGAAGGCATTCATTTATTTTTGTTTGCTGTATTAGCGTCCGTTTAAGAATATTTAGGATTTAATCCCTTGAACTAGTTTTCGTTGTTGAAAGAGAAACTTCTTTTTAATGAAGATACTGAGTTGATTATTCTTGATTATGTTTCTGGTTTTTAGAGTAAATTGTCAAAGGCTTATGAGGTCGCAATAGCAAATCTGCGCTCTAAACAGTCCAGAATGAAATCAAGATATGATAAAAATTCGAGGGATAGAAGTCTTTAGCCTGGTAATACAGTTCTAGCTCCCATACCCATTCCTCAAAGTCCCCATCAGGCCAAGTATAATAGTGCATAAAAGGTTGAAAAGAATCTAAATGCTTTTAATTATATCATATATGCACCTGGTAGGCGAAAACAAAAACAACTTAATTTAGATATGGATACCGACCAAACAATTATTAATTACCGCGAAATAATGTCTTTATAGATTTTCCCCATAATCGTGTAGGACAGATGTACATTTTAACGATATTGAATATCGTTGACGACTGTATGAAATCGTCATTAGATTAAATATCATGACAAATATTAAATCAAATTTTATACTTATCTGTCGGTCTGGAATTTTATTGTTTAAGAACGGTTTTATCAGCTGACAATACGACAGTTTTTCATCTACTGTAAAATTAAATTTTAAAACTGTTTTTTGTGATATTATATTTTGTATTATATCTCCCAGGTGTCGGTCTTCAATAAGTTTTCTTGCTCCGTGATGCTGTCTCTAACTCCTCTTCGCTGACGTTGACGTCTTCAAAAATGTTATCATCAACTTTGTCGCTAATATCAGTTTCAAAGATACGACTTTCGCTGATATAAATTTCGATGGTATCATAAATGTAATATACTTTCTCGAGGATCCTCAGAAATAATTTTATAAAACTTTAAATAATATAACTATGGACAAAATACGATATATAAATCAGGCGGTATATGGCATTGGAACTCTTAAGAAAGCCATAAAAAGTGTTATCTAGCGAAAGAATATTTCAGTTAATTTGTCTTTGATGAACCAGTGGGAACGATACAATTTTATTGACAGATTTGGAAAGACAGTAATTATTCGATAATAAAAATACGCATATTATATGATAGAGAAGCGATCAGTCTGTGGTGTCACAGCTGCATCAGCTGAGAATAGCACGCCAAAATGTATCGGAAGACGATTCTGTCAAATGGTGTTTGTGGTGTAGTTGATTTTATCATTCCATCTGCAACACATTTTACTGCCCTATGATTAATATCAAAGTGTCAAGCAGCACCTGAAACTAATTTAAATTGTAATTCATGGTCTGTTTTAGTGTTATATGATATTAAAGGCTTGATAAGACTTGTGCAATTAATACCACCACTACGACGACCTTCGTATTATATTTTCGTTTAATGTGACATGAGACAGATTTTCCAACCGAGCGACTGTTTTAACGCGGTTGATGTGATCTTTTACTAAACATCTGGTATAGATCCTTTAAACGTTTCATAAACAAATCTATTGTTATAATAACCAACCAAATCCGTTTTTGTTCATCTGACATTCAATCTGAGGTATCCATTATTTTCTAGTCCTAGCACATTTTTGTTTAGATATTTCTAATAATTCCTTTATCATTTGTCTCCTAAAGATTAAATACAGGATGCATTTGAAACTCGGCTTGTATAGCAAGATTTTTAAAGTTATTATCACTGTTGAAATGATATACTTAATGCCCATTTGGAATATCATCAAAAGACGTATAAATAAATGTTTTCGTTAATATTTCCACTATCTCAGCATTATCACGTTGTAAGCTGGTATTATAACCAGCCGGTGTTGCTTTAGCAAACGGTTGTCCGTATTTGACGTGTATCACCAACCATTACACATTTCCCACTTATATGTTGTACTAGGGGTGAACGTAACAGTAATCTTGATCTCTTGCTCTTGTCCGATTCTCTACCATTATTATACCATCAACTTATCTCTCTTTTTGATTGTTCAACTGATAGCTCACCGTAGTACATACACCAATCGAAGGGCTCTAGTCAAACAATCAATTAGAGATATAATATTACATTATATAATAATGCTGAAGTTATGTGACGATCCAGATGCTAAAAATCTAATACCGAAGTTCGAAAAGCAAAATAATAACATTTCAGTTAACGTATTTGGTCTTGACGAACATGAAAACATCTATCCTAGATATATTTTAGAAATAACTTCGCAATCGATAATGAACTTGCTGTGTTCAAAGACTCATTACTTTTAATTCAAAATAATGTCATCACGGACGTGTTGGTAAACAGTATGACAAATGAGAAAAGTAAAATTTTCTTCTGTTATCGTTGTTTCCACGGCTGCTTTAACAATTAAGAATTACAAAAGCATCTACAGTACTGTAATAATGTACAACGAATAGCAATGCCAGGCGAGGATAAAAAAAATATTCTTCAGTTTGTTAATCATAATCATAAGCTAAAAATTTATTTTGTCGTTTTATTACGAATTTGAGTGTTTGCTACAGCCTGTGCTTGGTGCAGAGAATAATCCTAACCAATCGAGTACAAGAAAAATTCAAAATCATGCCCCACGCAGCGTAGTTTGTTGTACTGATTCGAGTACAAATTAAAGTTTATCGAAGCCGATTAAATTAGATCGCGGTAAGCATCCAGCTGTTTGATTTCCCCAATACTTGATTAACGAAGTTGATATTGTGTTCAAAACTTTAAGAAAAACAACTACAATGATAAAAATGACAGCCCATATTGAATTCTAATTTCGTGACACTGATGAAAAAGCCTTTGACATAGAACTTTTATCACCAGCGACTGGTAATAAAAAGGTATGTGATTATTATCATTTGACAGGTCATTATCGTGGAGCGGCTCATAATAAATGTAATCTAAAGTTTATATTCCAGCTGTTCTTCACACTTTCCGAGGATTAGACACATTATCGTAAAAGCTTTTGGAGATCCTGAACTAATGTCTCGTGTAAACTCGATAACGTAATCAGGTGTATCCCATATAATTTTGAATAGTATGTCAGTTACTTTAGGCAAGTTGCATTTTATCGACAGCCTGCAGTTTATGGCAACATAGATGAGCTAATGAAAGGTTTTAGTGAGTTTTATTGCATACAATATTGTTTTAAGGATAAATCAAATTTGTTTACAAAAAGTATTTATTTCATACGAGTATATCGGCGACTGGAATAAATTTAATGAAATATCTTTACCTGACAAAGATAAATTTTTATTTACAACTGAAAAATGAAAATATAACAGATGACGAGTACGAATACGCACAAGATATTTGGAAAGAATTCGATTAAAAGACGTTTGGGGATTATCTCGATTTGTATTTGAAACCGGATGTATTATTGTCGGTGGATGTATTTGTTGTTGTTGTTGTTGTTGTTGTTGTGGGGTTTAACGCCATTTTTCAGCACAGGAAAGGCTATACATGGCGGCCAGTATTAATGGTGGAGGAAGAAACCGGGAAATCACCGGAAAGAACCACCGACCCACGAGAAGCTACTGGCAAGCTCTCTCACATATCCACATTCGCCGAATCTTAGACTCGAACCCACGCAGATAGAGGTGAGATGGCAGTGATCCGTAACGGACAGCGCTTTAGACCACTCGGCCACTCGGGGCCCCCGGATGTATTTGAATGCTTTCGAAAAGTGAGATACTTATTTTGGTTTAAATCCCTGTTGGTATTGCTATGCTCCTGGATTATTTTATGTTGCATTGTTAAAGTTTAATAAGGTAGAGCTAGAATTACTGACAGACTTCGATATGTATAACTTTATCGAAAAAGGCATTCGTGGCGGTATTAGCGTGTTAACAAAAAGTATTCGGAAGCAAACAGCGATATATGTTGATCCTACCAATCCATTGAAGTATATTATTGATCTATACGCTAAAACTTTTCTAAAATTATTCAATGCCGGAACCAATGCCGTTTGGTGGATTTCTCTGGATTACACCTAACCAATTTCTAGCTGAAACAAAGGTTTATCTCCATTGTCCTGCTTCATTGCATGATTTACGTAACGATTATCCATTTTGTGCGGAATCGATGATAATCGACTATAGCTTGTTGTGTAAGGAACAAAAATCAATAGCATCAACAAAAAACGAGACAAAATTGTATGGTAAAAAACTACTCCCAGATTTACTTGATAAGCGAAATTATGTTTGCATTACAAAGTTTTAAAATAAGCGGTAGATGCTGGCTTTGTGTTAAGGAAAGTTCATATAGTGTTAAAGCTTAATCAGAGGTTATATTAACTTTAATACTTCAAGAAGACCTCCAGCTTAAACTGATTTCGAGAAAAACTTCTTTAAGCTTATGGTAAATTCCGTCTTTGGGAAGACAATGGAAAATATTAGAAAACGAGGAAATATATATTTGATGGCAGGGTATGAAATTTTGTCTAAACTTTAGAAGTGATATTCGAAACTTTGACAATGACAAAACAGAACAATAGCAAGATCAAATATATAATGATAGACGGTTAAAAGTTGACATTTGAAATTCACAATGAAACAGCGGGAATAAGTTTCAGCAGTAACAACATTGTTGGTAATATACTAAAACGTTCACGTATCAGATCTCATGACAGCGACTATTTCAATTATCTTGAAAAATTAAGCCAGGAAATGTCCAAAGGATTAATTTAATGATCCAATCAGTCAACAAAAATATACTAAACTTGCCTTCGATCTTAATCGATCAAAACTATATTTTATTGATACATATATATATATATATATATATATATATATATATATATATATATATATATATATATATATATATATATATATATATATATATATATATATATATATATATATATATATCTTCTCAATAAACTACAAATGAAAGATTTTTGAGTCTCGTCGTTGGATGAGCGGAAGAGTAAAATTTTATCTTTACTATCATGATGATACAATGTTTCTAATATGGACAGTTGAAATACTGATAATGAGGTCCACACTTTATTATCGACAGTTCAAATATTGATAATGAGGTCCACACTAATATCGACAGTTAAAATACTGAAAATGAGGTCCACACTAATATCGACAGTTGAAATACTGATAATGAGGTCCACACTCTAATATCGACAGTTGAAATGCTGATAATGAGGTCCAATCTTTAATATCGACAGTTGAAATGCTGATAATTGGGTCCACATTCTAATATCGACAGTTGAAATAATGATAATGAGGTCCACACTCTAATATCGACAGTTGAAATACTGATAATGAGGTCCACACTCTAATATCGACAGTTTAAATATTGATAATGAGGTCCACTCTAATATCGACAGTTGAAATACTGATAATGAGGTCCACACTCTAATATCGACAGTTGAAATGCTGATAATGAGGTCCACACTTTAATATCGACAGTTGAAATGCTGATAATTAGGTTCACACTCTAATATTGACAGTTGAAATACTGATAATGAGGTCCACACTCTAATATCGACAGTTGAAATACTGAAAATGAGGTCCACACTCTAATATCGACAGTTGAAATACTGATAATGAGGTCCACACTAAGATCGACAGTTGAAATAGTGATAATAAAGTCCACACTCTAATATCGACAGTTGAAATACTGATAATGAGGTCCACACTCTAGTATCGGCAGTTGAAATACTGATAATAAGGTCCACACTCTAATATCGACAGTAGAAATGTGATAATGAGGTCCACACTCTAATATCGACAGTTGAAATACTGACAATGAGGTCAACACTCTAATATCGACAGTTGAAATGCTGATAATGAGGTCCACACTCTAATATCGACATGTGAAATAACGATAATGAGGTCCACACTCTAATATCGACAGTTGAAATACTGATAATGAGGTCCACACCCTAATATCGACAGTTGAAATACTGATAATGAGGTCCACACTCTAATATCGACAGTTGAAATACTGATAATAAGGTCCACACTCTAATATCGACAGTTGAAATGCTGATAATGAGGTCCACACTCTAATATCGACAGTTTAAATATTGATAATGAGGTCCACACTAATATCGACAGTTGAAATACTGATAATGAGGTCCACACTCTAATATCGACAGTTGAAATGCTGATAATGAGGTCCACACTTTAATATCGACAGTTGAAATGCTGATAATTTGGTTCACACTCTAATATCGACAGTTGAAATAATGATGATGAGGTCCACACTCTAATATCGACAGTTGAAATACTGATAATGAGGTCCACACTCTAATATCGACAGTTGAAATACTGATAATGAGGTCCACACCCTAATATCGACAGCTGAAATAATGATAATGAGGTCCACACTAAGATCGACAGTTGAAATAGTGATAATAAAGTCCACAATCGAATATCGACAGTTGAAATACTGATAATGAGGTCCACACTCTAATATCGACAGTTGAAATATGCATAATAAGGTCCACACTCTAATATCGACAGTTGAAATACTGATAATGAGGTCCACACTCTAATATCGACAGGTGAAATAATGATAATGAGGTTCACACTCTAATATCGACAGTTGAAATAATGATAATGAGGTCCACACTCTAACATCGACAGTTGAAATACTGATAATGAGGTCCACACTCTAATATCGACAGTTGAAATGCTGATAATTAGGTTCACACTCTAATATCGACAGTTGAAATACTGATAATGAGGTCCACACTCTAATATCGACAGTTGAAATACTGAAAATGAGGTCCACACTCTAATATCGACATTTGAAATACTGATAATGAGGTCCACACTAAGATCGACAGTTGAAATAGTGATAATAAAGTCCACACTCTAATATCGACAGTTGAAATACTGATAATGAGGTCCACACTCTAGTTTCGGCAGTTGAAATACTGATAATAAGGTCCACACTCTAATATCGACAGTAGAAATGTGATAATGAGGTCCACACTCTAATATCGACAGTTGAAATACTGATAATGAGGTCAACACTCTAATATTGACAGTTAAAATGCTGATAATGAGGTCCACACTCTAATATCGACATGTGAAATAACGATAATGAGGTCCACACTCTAATATCGACAGTTGAAATACTGATAATGAGGTCCACACCCTAATATCGACAGTTGAAATACTGATAATGAGGTCCACACTCTAATATCGACAGTTGAAATACTGATAATAAGGTCCACACTCTAATATCGACAGTTGAAATGCTGATAATGAGGTCAACACTCTAATATCGACCGTTGAAATGCTGATAATGAGGTCCACACTCTAATATCGACAGGTGAAATAATGATAATGAGGTCCACACTCTAATATCCACAGTTGTAATAATGATAATGAGGTCCACACTCTAATATCGACAGTTGAAATACTGATAATGAGGTCCACACTCTAATATCGACAGTTGAAATGCTGATAATGAGGTCCACTCTTTAATATCGACAGTTGAAATGCTGATAATTAGGTCCACACTCTATTATCGACAGTTGAAATAATGATAATGAGGTCTACACTCTAATATCGCCAGTTGAAATACTGATAATGAGGTCCTCACTCTAATATCGACAGTTGAAATACTGATAATGAGGTCCACACTCTAATATCGACAGTTTAAATATTGATAATGAGGTCCACACTAATATCGACAGTTGAAATACTGATAATGAGGTCCACACTCTAATATCGACAGTTGAAATGCTGATAATGAGGTCCACACTTTAATATCGACAGTTGAAATGCTGATAATTTGGTTCACACTCTAATGTCGACAGTTGAAATAATGATGATGAGGTCCACACTCTAATATCGACAGTTGAAATACTGATAATGAGGTCCACACTCTAATATCGACAGTTGAAATACTGATAATGAGGTCCACACTCTAATATCGACAGCTGAAATAATGATAATGAGGTCCACACTAAGATCGACAGTTGAAATAGTGATAATAAAGTCCACACTCGAATATCGACAGTTGAAATACTGATAATGAGGTCCACACTTTAATATCGACAGTTGAAATATTGATAATGAGGTCTGCAATAATATCGAGAGCTGAAATACTGAAAATGAGGTCCACACTAATATCGACAGTTGAAATACTGATAATGAGGTCCACACTCTATTATCGACAGTTGAAATGCTGATAATGAGGTCCACACTTTAATATCGACAGTTGAAATGCTGATAATGAGGTTCACACTCTAATATCGACAGTTGAAATGCTGATAATGAGGTCCACACTCTAATATCGACAGTTGAAATGCTGATAATGAGGTCCACACTCTAATATCGACAGTTGAAATGATGATAATGAGGTCCACACTTTAATATCGACACTTGAAATGATGATAATGAGGTCCACACTCTAATATCGACAGTTGAAATACTGATAATGAGGTCCACACTCTAATATCGACAGTTGAAATGATGATAATGAGGTCCACACTTTAATATCGACAGTTGAAATGATGATAATGAGGTCCACACTCTAATATCGACAGTTGAAATACTGATAATAAGGTCCACACTCTAATATCGACAGTTGAAATGATGATAATGAGGTCCACACTTTAATATCGACAGTTGAAATGATGATAATGAGGTCCACACTCTAATATCGACAGTGGAAATACTGATAATGAGGTCCACACTCTAATATCGACAGTTGATATGCTGATGATGAGGTCCACACTTTGTGAATAAAAAAGTCTTTGACGATACCAGGTCTCTGGACTATTGTACACGCTCCCCAACCGATGATAGAAGCCTAAGAATGTAAAAAGAACTGTTTCTATCGTCAGCCATCACCCGATCAATGGTCTAATCGATCATAGATTCTTGGAATGGTTCTAATATTACCCATCACCTGGGTTCCGTTTTATTAAAACGCATAAGCTGTGCTTAACGTACGTCTGGCGTAAGTTACGCAAACAACTTTGCTTAAGCAGAATATATCCGTTTCACTAACGTTCCGTAAACTACGCATTAACGTAAATACTCGCGTAACGCGCACACACACACAAACAAACAAACACACACACACACAAACACACACACACACACAGGTAGAAATGCTGATGATGAGTAAATATGTTGGTATATCGAGTTTTTTTCTAAGAGTGAGGGAGTTTTAGGGAGGTGCTTTTGAAAATAAGGTCCAAATTCTGTCATTACACTTGAAATCAAACGACTCTTCAAACCTGCTCAATTGTCATTGCTTAACATATGCCATATATATAGTAGACATCACAATGGTCCACTGACCATTCAAATCAAACCCAAGTTTGGTTTCCCCCATCTCTATTGTCAGTGTGTATCATAGGGCAAATGTATACTAGACATCAGAATGGCCGACTGACTACTTAAAATTAACATCAGGCTTTGTTACCCTATCTCTGTAGAATGTATCAATTATAGGGGCTAATGCCAATCACATAGCAGATATGGGCCAATTGACCACTACAGTCAACACCATGCAGGGTTTAATCATCTCTGCTGATAGTGTCTCCAATGTATCATGCAAACGTTTCATGTAGCAGATGTTCCAGTAGGGCATTGACAGTTCAATTTAACATCAGTCTAGGTTAGATGACTATTGTCATTTTGCCATGTGTGATTAGTTTGAAACAGTAAAAGAATTATCAACCTCTTACTATAAACATATTTGATTGAAAATAATACCAGTCTTCTATACCAAAACTATCCCGATGGTTCATTCTGAAACATTTAATAAAATTAACACACGTTTCATAAACAATATTATGACTCTAAGGTCTTACATTAAGCAACAGAAAACCTCAGGTTGTGTAAAATTGAACTAATGATTTATTTCCCTAGAATACAAAGTGAAAATTTGAAAAGTAATTCCAGTGCTGTGAATTAAGTCCCAAATAGTCCTTAAATTTCCATCACAGGTCCATAAATTAAGTACCAAATTCTATTGTTGTTCCAAATAGGTTTTAGCATTGAATGTGTTGATGTGCCTGTAGTCCCCGTAAGTCTAATAATAATATTGAGCACATAGAATAATAATTCCAACAACAATAAAAACTGAATACAGCAATAAGTATGATTATGCTTCAGATCTTAAGAATAATTGTTTTCAAGAAAACAACATTATATAAAATACCATGACACAATAACAGAGCCAGGATGTAGGTTAGTCTCCTCTCTAAAACATTTAAAGTTTTCCACAAGTTTAGGTATTTTAAAGTGAAAACCCACGTCCTAGACTCAAATTCAAATTGTGTGAAGAGTGAAGATAATCACATTTGTCCTCAAACTGCACAATAAGGCCTTTGATGAAAAGTTTCCTTTAGAATATGATAGTGATGACAATCAAAGCAAAGACGATGAATATTCAATGGCCTTGTCAATGAAAGGGAAAGATTATAAGAAATGTGCTATCGAGAATGACGATGAATATTCAATGGCCTTGTCAATGAAAGGGAAAGATTATAAGAAATGTGCTATCGAGAATGACGATGAATATTCAATGGCCTTGTCAATGAAGTGAAAGATTATAAGAAATGTGCTATCGAGAATGACGATGAATATTCAATGGCCTTGTCAATGAAAGGGAAAGATTATAAGAAATGTGCTATCGAAAATGACGATGAATATTCAATGGCCTTGTCAATGAAAGGGAAAGATTATAAGAAATGTGCTATCGAGAATGACGATGAATATTCAATGGCCTTGTCAATGAAAGGGAAAGATTATAAGAAATGTGCTATCGAGAATGACGATGAATATTCAATGGCCTTGTCAATGAAAGGGAAAGATTATAAGAAATGTGCTATCGAGAATGACGATGAATATTCAATGGCCTTGTCAATGAAAGGGAAAGATTATAAGAAATGTGCTATCGAGACGATTTTGAAACAGTTTATAATTTGTGAACTGCTTACTATAAAGGCAATATTTAGTATAATAGTGATAATAGATTATTAGTTTTTATAGAGAAATACGATATATAAATTCTACACATAAATTCCCTTTATAATACACACGATTTACAGAAAATAAGCACTGAATGCCATTTGACTGATTATATCTAGCACAAAATATTTGGGTGAGACACTGTAGCACTGTTGCGTCATAATATTTTTATTTTGTTTCAGTTTATATATATTTTTTTCAAGAATATACAGTTTTCTTCTTTGTATGAGCAATTTCTCCACTTCGATCTCCATAAAACTGCTAGGGTATGTACAAGTTGTCATGGTATGTACAAGTTGTTAGGGTATGTACAAGTTGTTAGGGTATGTACAAGTTGTCATGGTATGTACAAGTTGTTAGGGTATGTACAAGTTGTTAGGGTATGTACAAGTTGTCAGGGTATGTACAAGTTGTTAGGGTATGTACAAGTTGTTAGGGTATGTACAAGTTGTCATGGTATGTACAAGTTGTTAGGGTATGTACAAGTTGTTAGGGTATGTACAAGTTGTCAGGAATCTACACATGGAGATAAATAGTTTGAAATTGACTGGTACAGTACTATTGAAGTGAAATAATTTCAAAAAAAAATAACACGATATTAATTCCAAATTACATTAATCTGAATCAAACCACAAATATTATGTTTATATTGACATAATTAATCCTAATTACAATACTTATGACTTGGATGTTTGTATAAAAAGGTGCACACAATTTTCTTCAAACTATATATAGAATAAAATGTCATTTTCATTTTGCTGCTTTCGATACACTGTTATATTGCATTTACTTTTCAAATGTTGTAATTAACCTATTATATCTCTATATCCATTGTTAGTTGTAATAAATATAGTTCTACTTGTGTATATTTTATCCGTAATGTTATATGTAACTGTAGTGGTGTGGCTAGGATAAAGCTTCAGATAGTTGTCTTAATTTCGTCTCTTAAATTTTCCTCTAAGACCATTTTCTAGACCATGAATCTACTTCCGCTATTGTGGTTGTCAGACAAGATGGTTTTGTCGTCTGAGAAGATGTCTTTCGTATCGGAATATACATTACTAAGGACACATTTCTGTCTCCTATCCCTAAAGAGTCACATGATTAAACGTTGTGGCAGGTGCACAAGTTGCGACGATGTGTCGGATTTACGTAGACTTTCGAAAACTGCTCACTTTGCGTATGTTACGGCGTGAGTAACTTACTACTTTGTGCGTAAGTTACGCAAGGTTTTGTGTATAAAATGGAATCTGAGTTAGAATCCCTGTTGGGTGAAAAAGAAATGTTCTCTGAAGAGGAATGGATAGGGTTTCAGAGAGGGAATTTGTACTTGTTGGTAGGGAGGGGATATACCAGGAGATATCTCTGTGCAAAAAACTTTCTTTTACTACTAATAAATTCGACACTCTAAACTAGTATTTGCCTAAAAGTGGAATAACATTGACTGGCGGTTTATTGTTCCAAATCCAAAAACCCCTTCCAAAAACCAGATGACCTATTCGCATTCTTAATTTCTAGCACACGAATGCGACTGTAATTGTAACATACGAGAGTCCTCAAGCAACGTTACCACCGTGTACGTCTGTAACATTTTAGCGTAGATCAATCTAGGACTTGGAGTTAACAACCTTGACATTTACTGCATTATTTCCCATTGTAAATGAACTACCTGCCTTAGTTTTCCAGCTATACGGTTCTGTATTTGTGCGCAGAGTCGTCGCTTATTTTGGATTTATACCACACAATTTTCAACTCTGCCAAGCTAACAGTGTATTCTTGGATTCTCATTGTGCTAAGACCACTTTATATCGTCGCAATAAATTCTGAATAGACACGTTTACCCGAATGTAAACGTAGCAAACTTATTTTGTCACCGGTGCCAGCGACACCAGATTTATCGATATAGCCCAGACATCAAGTCCGACTGGTGTGCAGATGATTGTGGCCGTCGTACAAATTCCATGGTCAACGATGATCACGGCTGTGATTCGGCAAAAAAAAAAAATCCACGACAACAAGCACGCACGTTTGTATTTCAGAAGTCAACAGTTTAATTTGTTTCATCTCGAAGCTGCTTTTGCACTTCGTTTATTTTCTGATGTCGGAACAGTCTTTTATAGACATTCTGATAATAATGTGATGATAAGTTTAATTGCTCAACCGACCTTCCTTCTTAATGCTCACCACACACACGCAGTTCAAACCAATTACCAGTTTTATTTGTACACTTGCCCTACAATTATAGAAAATATCTTCATCTGGAATACTTCAGTCTTAAGCAATTTTGAGTTCTGGAGGTCAATCACCACGATCACTTAAAATCGTTTTGAATATGTTGCTGATTGATAACTAAACTGAGTTCCCATATTCGTCAAAGAAACTGTTACTCGAACAAGTGCATCCTTGTCGTATAACTGCAAGATTTATATATTCATGGTTATTGACCGCTCCAGTGGCTTAGTGGTTGGAGCCTTAGGTATGACCCGGCCTAATCATACCTAAGGCTCTAAAAATTGTTCTAACAGCTGCCTGGCTTAGCGCATTGAGAGGTTAGTGTTAGGACTGGTCGACCTGGTGTCAGGATAATGTGACTGGGCGGGACATCATGTCTCATGTCTGTGGCATGAGGCCCCAGTGCTAGACATCACTACAAACTAACACTGCAAACATTGTAGCTATATGACTGAAATTTCTCTAGAGCTACATTAAAAATTTAAATCACACGTACACACACATACACACATTCATGAATGAATCAATGTTGGTTCAGCATTATCAACGGAAATGTAACCATTATCTCCCTCGCATATGCCTCCATTTCACTTCTAAACATGTTTAAACATACATTTGCAAATGTTAATATCTTAATTGCTGACCACTACAAGCGAGCACCACACCCCCTCCCAAAAAATATTTCTGAACGCTCCCCTGCATATAACCGGGGTGAATTTGGTATGTGAACTCAATTTAGTCGTTGTAGAAACAATCACTAAATGGTTTCTCTCCTGGCACTATAGTCAGTGACCGGACGTTTTCACGTGCTAATGATTCCTAGAAAAAAATGAAATAATGTAAATCATTCAAGCAAGACTTAGGGTTTATACAAATGATCCAAATTTTTGTTCAAAATAGAAATACAAATCCTGTAAAAAGTTCTAAACACAGTCTGAAGTTCCGGTCCAAAATGGCGGATGACCAAGTCAGACGAAGGCTAACAGAAAATTCAAGAATTTACAAAATAAAGCATGTCCTCTAAAAAGACATGTTGTGCTACGTAGACATACGAACAGACAACTTCTTCTGCCACAAAAATACCTTCGTTAAGGTAATAGAAGTTGTATAAATAACTTTACGACTCTATGACTGTGCATGACTCGACTACGACTGTCGATTGTTGACTCGCGACTACAACTGCCAGTCCTTGACTGTTTACGACTTAGCAAAATCTCAAACATATAAATGAAGCTAATGCGTTGTTTGAATTGCACGCGCACGAGGATGCATGTAATTTCGTAATACTTCTGGACATTTAGGAAGGCCTGACCCAGTATCAACCAATCGTTTTCATGGCTATTCCTGAA